>LR738542.1:33633316-33733316 GCA_902685375.1 Neostethus bicornis | reverse complement strand
TGTGGTGGAGTTACTTTAAATTTATTTTGTTTCTAAAACACAAGATAAAAATTGATCTCATCAATGGATTTCACATGGTGGTTAAAAAAAAAAGACAAAAATATTCACGGATCTGAAAGATTTCAGCTCATCCCAACCCTTCAACATGAAATCAAAGATAGATTCTTTATTAAATGATCTGTCTTTTTTCTGTTTGTGTGAAACTTAAACTAAATCAGATTCTTCTTCTTCTTTCAGCATCTCCCTCCGGGGGGCGCCGCAACAAGTCAGTTTCTTCCATCTAACCCTATCTGCTGCATCCTCTTCAGTCACACCAACTATCTTCATGTCTTCCTTCACTGTATCCTTGAACCTCCTCTTTGGTCTTCCTCTAGTCCTCTTTCCTGGTGGTTCCAAACCCAGCATCCTTCTTCTGATGTACTCTCTCTCTCTCCTCTGCACATGTCCAAACCATCTCAGTCTGACCTCTCTGACTTTAAAACCTCTAACATGTGCTGTTCCTCTGATCCTGTCCATCCTGGTCACTTCCATAGAGATCCTCAGCATCTTCATCTCTGCTACAAACATCTCTGTTTCCTGTCTTTTCTTCAGTGACACTGTCTCTAGACCAATCAGCATGGCTGCTCTCACCACACTGTCTCTAGACCAATCAGCATGGCCGCTCTCACCACACTGTCTCTAGACCAATCAGCATGGCTGCTCTCACCACACTGTCTCTAGACCAATCAGCATGGCTGCTCTCACCACGCTGTCCCTAGACCAATCAGCATGGCCGCTCTCACCACACTGTCTCTAGACCAATCAGCATGGCTGCTCTCACCACACTGTCTCTAGACCAATCAGCATGGCTGCTCTCACCACACTGTCTCTAGACCAATCAGCATGGCTGCTCTCACCACGCTGTCTCTAGACCAATCAGCATGGCCGCTCTCACCACACTGTCTCTAGACCAATCAGCATGGCCGCTCTCACCACACTGTCTCTAGACCAATCAGCATGGCTGCTCTCATCACACTGTCTCTAGACCAATCAGCATGGCCGCTCTCACCACGCTGTCTCTAGACCAATCAGCATGACCGCTCTCACCACACTGTATCTAGACCAATCAGCATGGCCGCTCTCACCACACTGTCTCTAGACCAATCAGGATGGCCGCTCTCACCACACTGTATCTAGACCAATCAGCATGGCCGCTCTCACCACACTGTCTCTAGACCAATCAGCATGGCCGCTCTCACCACACTGTCTCTAGACCAATCAGCATGGCCGCTCTCACCACGGTTTTGTAATAATAATAATAATTATTATTATTAAGAATATGATGAATATGTACTGTACATGTATCCATGTCACACTGTGAGATAGGGTTTAGATAGACAGACAGACGGACGGACGGACGGACGGACGGATAGATGGATTTTTATTTGAAGTTACATTAAAAAGCACTTATTTTCTTAAGTCAATAAAAACAATAGAAGATTAAAACATTAAAGAAGCTAAAACTATCCCATAATAATGTATTCAGAATGCTGTTAGAAAGCCCGGGTCCAGCAGTGTGAGTCTCCTGTTCAGCAGGCTCTGATCAGGACTCTGGAAAGGATTCTGGAAACATCATAGTGAGATTCCTAGTGAACCCTAGTGTCGTCCAATCAGGTACCAGTCCTCCCTGTGGAAACACTGGTATAGATGTTTATTAAAAATGGATTGTTTCTTCTATTATTGATCTGTTTGTCTGTGTGTTTGTCTGTGTGGTAATAAAGAACTAAAACCAAAGGGCTTTATTGTGATGAGTGTGTGTCGTCTTTTAAAAGTAATGATATTAATTACATCTTAAAATGATTTCATCAGATGAACCTGGAAGTAAACATCTGGTGGTTCAGTGTCTGATGGAGTGTGAGAGGTAGACGGATGACCATCATGATGTCCATCATGATGTCCATCATGGACAATCATGACCATCCTCTCTACCCACTCCTGGACGAACAGCGGAGCTCCTTCTCCAAGAGGCTCAGACAGCTCCGCTCGAGAACATCTCGTTACCGGAGGTCTTTCTTTCCGTACGTGATCAGACTCTACAACGACTCACTTAGCAGATAGGAAGTTATTGCTGTGACACACAAATTTACCATGTGTGGGATCAATAAAGAATATTCTGGTTCTGATGACACACAAACAGATAATCTGGTGACATGTTTGGTGTTAGAAAGAGAAAACGAGAAAGATGAACGAATGAATGAAAGAAAAAGAGACTAAACCAAATCAGGCAGCAGAGCCTTCCTTGTACCCTGACTTTCTACTCCATATCACATTCAATCTTACTCCCTTACATACCAGCCTGACCATGCCTGATGCCCTCAGACCTCAGAATCTAAGCAGACTGGGTCTGGGCTGTACTTGGATGGTAGATCACTGGACCCCCAGGTGCCACAGTGGGACAGTCGCTGAGATTAAACTATCACTGTGTCCCTGGGTAAGACACTTCACCCACATTATCTAGTCTGGATGGCGTGTGTGATTGGTTGGTGATGGTCAGAGGAGCCGATGACTTCTATCAGCCTACCCTTGGACTTCCATATCTGTCTGACCTGCTCGCTCACTCTGCTCCTCCTCTTCTATCCAGTTTTCTGTTACTATGTGGAGCAGAGAATTCAGCCGCGCTCTCCTCATCTTTGGAATTCATTCCCTCTTTACCTCCTGACCCCCCACAACACTAAAATAAGCCAGATGGGGTGGTTCAGGCATCTGGTCAGAATGCCTCCCAATAGCCTCGCTGTTGTGGTGTTTAGGGCACGTCTCACCGGGAGGAGACCAAGAGGCAGACCCCAGACCTACTGGAGAAACTGTCTCACAGCTGAATAGGGAACACCTCCTGATCCTCCTAGGTGAGCTGGAGGATGCAGCCAGGGTGAGAAGTCTGGGCTTCCCATCTGAAGCTGTTGCCCCCCTGCAACAGGGCCCCGGATAAGCAGAAGATGATGGAACGAAACATTCCAAGTGATTTACATTCAATTTTTATCCATTTTAAACTAGTTTTCTGTTTCCTTCAGAAAAAGAGGGAAACTGTGCTTCCAAAGCTGGCCACAAGATGGAGCCAGAGAGGTTTTAATAAGAGAGAGTTTTTAATTAAAGTATGAAATAAATTTAAAATTTTTTTTTACAGATATAAATAATAATAAATAAGAATGAAGCACATTATTTATTTTAATAGATTTTGTGACAATAAGCATTTTATTTGACATCAAAGCTCAGATTTTTATCCTTCTTTTTGTCTGTTTTTCTCTTCAAAACAACAGAAATGTGTTGATTTTGGTTCAGAAAGAGAGAAAAATCCATTTTTCTTTTGGAGATAAAACAATCTAAGAGTTCAGTGACTGAGAAAATGTGCTATTAAGATGGAGATGTTTGAGTGAGGATGGAGCAGAGTAATAAATCCATAAGGGTTCAGACACAGTGAGGCCGAACGGCCTCATCAATCCATTCCGATGCCATTCACAATGGATTCTCACAGGAGATGAGAGGCTGGGGAGGGGGCTCAGGAGAGGGATGAGGAGAGAGATGAGGAGAGAGATGAGGGGGGCCTGGAAGCCAAAGCGAACAGGAAATGAAGGTGTGCATGTGGATCCAGATTGACTGGTACTAAGACATGTTTACCCCATTAATTCATCAGTGTTTGCTCACCGTTGAATTTTTAAACAGAAGAAAGTACGACTTATAAAAATAAAACTGAGTCCACATGTTACAGAAAGAGAGAGACCCTCCTCCAAATCCAGAGGAGACGAGTTCCAAATTATTACATAGAAAAAAGTCCTAAAGACTAACTAGAGGTGGCACGTTGGTGCAGGGGGTTAAACATTGGCCTCACAGCAAGAAGGTCAGGTATTCAAGTCCTAGGTGGGGACGAGGCTTAGAACACGTCTTTCTGTGTGGAGTTTGCATGTTCTCCTCCCACCCTCCAAAAACATGAATCTTACGTTGATCGGCTGCTATGAAATTACCCCTAGGAATGAGTGTGTGTGGCCCCTGGTGGCCACGGTCCTTGCCCGGAAAACTGTGGGTAGAATGCCCCCCTTGCAGGTCAGGGCCAGGGTTCTGCCCCAAGTGGAGGAGTTTAAGTATCTCGGAATCTTGTTCACGAGTGGGGGAAGGATGGAGTGAGAGATTGACAGGTCGATCGTTGCGGCGTCCGCAATAACTAGGACGCTGCATCGATCCGTTATGGTGAAGAAAGAGCTGAGCCGAAAAACAAAGCTCTCAGTTTACAAGTCGATCTACGTTCCTACCCTCACCATGGTAACCAGGATCTACGTTCCTACCCTCACCATGGTAACCAGGATCTACGTTCCTACCCTCACCATGGTAACCAGGATCTACGTTCCTACCTTCACCATGGTAACCAGGATCTACGTTCCTACCCTCACCATGGTAACCAGGATCTACGTTCCTACCCTCGCCATGGTAACCAGGATCTACGTTCCTACCCTCACCATGGTAACCAGGATCTACGTTCCTACCCTCACCATGGTAACCAGGATCTACGTTCCTACCCTCACCATGGTAACCAGGATCTACGTTCCTACCCTCGCCATGGTAACCAGGATCTACGTTCCTACCCTCACCATGGTAACCAGGATCTACGTTCCTACCCTCACCATGGTAACCAGGATCTACGTTCCTACCCTCGCCATGGTAACCAGGATCTACGTTCCTACCCTCACCATGGTAACCAGGATCTACGTTCCTACCCTCGCCATGGTAACCAGGATCTACGTTCCTACCCTCACCATGGTAACCAGGATCTAGGTTCCTACCCTCACCATGGTAACCAGGATCTACGTTCCTATCCTCACCATGGTAACCAGGATCTACGTTCCTACCCTCACCATGGTAACCAGGATCTACGTTCCTACCCTCGCCATGGTAACCAGGATCTAGGTTCCTACCCTCACTGTGGTAACTAGGATCTACGTTCTCTCGCCTTGAATCAGTAGGGATAGGCTCTGGCACCCCTGGATGGTTCAGAGGATGAATGAAAGGAAAAACTAACTCGTTATTAAAGACAAATAAGACTGTATTAATAATAAATATTTCAGAACTTTATTAAGTTGTAGCTTTACAAATGTTAGATTTTTACATTCTCTGAGCTTCATCTTTGCGTGCATAAAACAAATCAGTTCATCTATAGTTGGTACTGACTAACTGTGGACGGTTTTGTTTCTAAATGTTACAAAGTCAGATTTGGAAAAACAAATTTTTGGAAGTGAGTTTTATTACAAATTTTTTCAACTGAAACTAAAACATATTGAGAGACTTGGGAGAATGTCACAGACAAACTGATGCCACCTAGTGGTTTTATTTTCAGTTTAATTTTCCTCCAGCAACTAGGTCAGGGATGATTTCATTTCATACCCTATCAGAGAAAAGAGACATAAATACAAAAACATAAAACTTTAAATGCCAAAGAATTGATTTTATGAATTTAAAAAACTGTTCCGTTCCATCGTGTTCCGCTTATCTCAGGGTGAGTTGCAGGGCAACATAGAGACGAGAAGCCCAGGTTTCTCTCGACTGCATCCTCCAGCTCACCCAGGAGGATCCTGAGGTGTTCCCTGTCCAGCTGTAAGACATAGTCTCTACAGCGTATGAGGTCTGCCTCTGGGTCTCTCCCCGGTAGTATGGAATGCCTCACCAGCGAGGCGTTTGGGAGATATTCTAACCAGATGCCCCAACCTCTCCATCAGGCTCTTCTCGACCCAGAGAAGTAATAGCTCCACAACAAGCACCTTCCAGATGGCAGAGCTCCTCCCTCTATCTCTGAGTGAGAGCCACCCTGCAGAGGAAGCTCAATTCGGCCGCTTGTATCCAAAGATCTTGTTCTTTCGGTCACTGCCCCAGCTGGTTACCATGGTGAGGGTAGGAACGTAGATCCTGGTTACCATGGTGAGGGTAGGAACGTAGATCCTGGTTACCATGGTGAGGGTAGGAACGTAGATCCTGGTTACCATGGTGAGAGTAGGAACGTAGATCCTGGTTACCATGGTTAGCGTGGTTAGCGCGTTCGCCCGCGGACCGGAAGGTCGCGGGTTCGCGTCCCACGGAGAGCACGTCTAGGGTCCTTGGAGAAGACACACCTAACCCCCGCTTCTCCCACCATTGGCGCCGTTGAAGGGCAGCCTGCTGCGGTGTAAGGAGTGCAGCAAACAAATTTCCCCGGTGAGGGATGAATAGAGTAATTCAAAATAATAAACAAAAAAAATAGATCCTGGTTACCATGGTGAGGGTAGGAACGTAGATCCTGGTTACCACGGTGAGGGTAGGAACGTAGATCCTGGTTACCATGGTGAGGGTAGGAACATAGATCCTGGTTACCATGGTGAGGTTACCATGGTGAGGGTAGGAACGTAGATCCTGGTTACCATGGTGAGGGTAGGAACGTAGATCCTGGTTACCACGGTGAGGGTAGGAACGTAGATCCTGGTTACCATGGTGAGGGTAGGAACATAGATCCTGGTTACCATGGTGAGGGTAGGAACGTAGATCCTGGTTACCATGGTGAGAGTAGGAACGTAGATCCTGGTTACCATGGTGAGAGTAGGAACGTAGATCCTGGTTACCATGGTGAGTGTAGGAACGTAGATCCTGGTTACCATGGTGAGGGTAGGAACGTAGATCCTGGTTACCATGGTGAGGGTAGGAACGTAGATCCTGGTTACCATGGTGAAGGTAGGAACGTAGATCCTGGTTACCATGGTGAGAGTAGGAACGTAGATCCTGGTTACCATGGTGAGTGTAGGAACGTAGATCCTGGTTACCATGGTGAGGGTAGGAACATAGATCCTGGTTACCATGGTGAGGGTAGGAACGTAGATCCTGGTTACCATGGTGAGTGTAGGAACGTAGATCCTGGTTACCATGGTGAAGGTAGGAACGTAGATCCTGGTTACCATGGTGAGAGTAGGAACGTAGATCCTGGTTACCATGGTGAGTGTAGGAACGTAGATCCTGGTTACCATGGTGAGGGTAGGAACGTAGATCCTGGTTACCATGGTGAGGGTAGGAACGTAGATCCTGGTTACCATGGTGAAGGTAGGAACGTAGATCCTGGTTACCATGGTGAGAGTAGGAACGTAGATCCTGGTTACCATGGTGAGTGTAGGAACGTAGATCCTGGTTACCATGGTGAGGGTAGGAACGTAGATCGACTGGTAAATCCCGAGCTTTCGTTTCAGGCTCAGCTCTTTCTTCCCCATGACAGATCGATGCAGCGTCCTGATTATTGGACACTCCGCACCGATCTGCCTTTCGATCTCCCGCTCCATCCTTCCCCTGATGTGAACAAGACCCTGAGATACTTAACCCCCTCCATTTGGGGCAGGACCCTCCCCCTGTCCCTGACCCACAGGATGTAATCCAAAATCAGTCTGCATTAAACATTTACACCATTTTTCATTTAAAATGATATCATTTAGCTGCTTGCAGGTTCGCACAGCCTCCTCCTCCAGAGAGAGAGAGAGAGAGGGAGAGAGGGGGGTGAGGAGGAGCAGCATCCTGATGTGAGGTGAGGGAGAGAAGGAAGAAGTTTGTGTTTGGGGAGAGGAGCAGAGAGGAAGGAGAAGAAGAAGCTCAGTGTGATCAGGAGCTTCTTTTCTTCCCACATCTGGCTGCCTTCTTTTTTCCTCCTTTTCTCTCCATCACTTCTTTCCTTCCGTCCTCCTCTCCAGCTCCCGCCGTGGGGTCTCAGCTCTCCATCTCCGTTCCCCCCTCCCTGACTCCCTACCTCCCCCGTGCGCTGCTGGGAGCCTCTGGGCTGCTGCGTCGCAGGAGGATGTCCGGCAGGGAGTCTCCTCCACCTCCTTCACCTCCTCCCCAGCTGCTGGGAGGGGAGTACGAGGAGCGTCCGGAGCGCACGGAGCCCCTCACTGATGCAGAGAGAGAAATCATCCAGGACACGTGGGGGCAGGTGTACAGGAACTGTGAGGCTGTGGGTGTGACTGTCCTGATCAGGTAAGTCCCTGCTTCATGGATCAGAACCACATGTTTAATGTTTGTAAGAAAAAACTATGAGAAAATCTTTCTGATGCTATTATACAGTTAAACTGTTCCTCCGAGGTGAGAGGAACCAGAGAGGGTGGTTCGGGCATCTAGCTAGAATACCTGCCTTTCTGGTGAGGTGTTTTGTTCCACCGGGAAGAAGCCAGGAGGCAGAACCAAGACCAGCCACAGTGAAGGCTGTGTCTCCTCGGGACCAGCCATCGTGAAGGCTCTGTCTCCTCTGGTTCTCTGTTCCATAGTCTGGAGTCAGCCGCGGTGAAGGTCCAGTCTCCTCGGGACCAGCCACAGTGAAGGTCCTGTCTCCTCTGGGACCAGCCACAGTGAAGGTCCTGTCTCCTCTGGGACCAACCACAGCGAAGGTCCTGTCTCCTCTGGGACCAGCCACAGTGAAGGTCCTGTCTCCTCTGGGACCAGCCACAGTGAGGGCTCTGTCTCCTCTGGGACCAGCCACAGTGAGGGCTCTGTCTCCTCTGGGACCAGCCATCGTGAAGGCTCTGTCTCCTCTGGTTCTCTGTTCCAGAGTCTGTGACCAGCCACAGTGAAGGCTCTGTCTCCTCTGGGACCAGCCACAGTGAAGGCTCTGTCTCCTCTGGGACCAGCCACAGTGAAGGCTCTGTCTCCTCTGGGACCAGCCATAGTGAAGGCTCTGTCTCCTCTGGGACCAGCCACAGTGAAGGCTCTGTCTCCTCTGGTTTTCTGTTCCACAGTCTGGGACCAACCAGAGCGAAGGCTCTGTCTCCTCTGGGACCAGCCACAGTGAGGGCTCTGTCTCCTCTGGGACCAGCCACAGCGAAGGCTCTTTCTCCTCTGGTTCTCTGTTCCAGAGTCTGGGACCAGCCACAGTGAAGGCTCTGTCTCCTCTGGGACCAGCCTTAGTGAAGGCTCAGTCTCCTCTGGGACCAGCCTTAGTGAAGGCTCAGTCTCCTCTGGGACCAGCCACAGTGAAGGCTCTGTCTCCTCTGGTTCTCTGTTCCAGAGTCTGGGACCAGCCACAGTGAAGGCTCTGTCTCCTCTGGTTTTCTGTTCCACAGTCTGGGACCAACCAGAGCGAAGGCTCTGTCTCCTCTGGGACCAGCCACAGTGAAGGCTCTGTCTCCTCTGGTTCTCTGTTCCAGAGTCTGGGACCAGCCACAGTGAAGGCTCTGTCGCCTCTGGTTCTCAGAGTGTTCCACTTAGAACTGTAATCTATAGCAATGACAATCCCAGACTTGCCGCCTCCTCTAGTGAGCAGCAGCAGCAGCTCAAACTCGCAGCAGCAGGACTGGACTGAAGCACATAAAGATAGAAAAGTTCTTAGAATCTGTTTCCTGCTGTGATCAGTGAAGCAGCTCATGATCCCAGAGAATCCATCCGATTTTTATTCTTCATGAATCTGTTTCTGTGTGATGGAGTGACCTGGTTCCTCTTCATCCTGACCGGTTATCCAGCAGGTTAGAATCAGACCCTGACGGCCTCAGGATGGGAAGTCGGGGTTAAGTGTTTTTTCTTGCCTCCACCCACTCGCTCGCTGCAAGCAGAGCTTCACGTAGGCTGCAGAATAATCCCCTCAATCCTTTTCAAAACAGACAGAAAGTGAAATATGTCGGAATAATTTTACGTTTCTATCCATCACAGTGATTTGTTTTTATAAAGATTCAACACATTTTCTACATAAAATATTACATAACACCTCCAATGTGTCTGACATTCTACAAGATATGAAAACAGAAAAATTAAATATAGAACGGTGGAAATAATCCCTCCAAATCCGAGACCATGGTCCTCGCCCGCAAAAGGTTGGAATGCCTCTTGCAGGTCAAGGAGAGGGTCCTGTCCCAAGTGGAGGGTTTAAGTATCTCAGGGTCTTGTTCACAAGCGGGGGAGGGATGGAGCAAGAGATCGACAGGCGGATCGGTGCAGCGTCAGAAATAATTAGGACACTGCATCGGTCTGTCGTGGTGAAGAAAGAGCTGAGCCGACAAACAAAGCTCTCAGTTTACAAGTCGATCTAAGTTCCTATCCTCACCATGGTAACCAGGATCTACGTTCCTACCCTCACCATGGTAACCAGGATCTACGTTCCTACCCTCACCATGGTAACCAGGATCTACATTCCTACCCTCACCATGGTAACCAGGATCTACGTTCCTACCCTCACCATGGTAACCAGGATCTACATTCCTACCCTCACCATGGTAACCAGGATCTACGTTCCTACCCTCACCATGGTAACCAGGATCTACGTTCCTACCCTCACCATGGTAACCAGGATCTACATTCCTACCCTCACCATGGTAACCAGGATCTACGTTCCTACCCTCACCATGGTAACCAGGATCTACGTTCCTACCCTCACCATGGTAACCAGGATCTACGTTCCTACCCTCACCATGGTAACCAGGATCTACGTTCCTACCCTCACCATGGTAACCAGGATCTACGTTCCTACCCTCACCATGGTAACCAGGATCTACGTTCCTACCCTCACCATGGTAACCAGGATCTACGTTCCTACCCTCACCATGGTAACCAGGATCTACATTCCTACCCTCACCATGGTAACCAGGATCTACGTTCCTACCCTCACCATGGTAACCAGGATCTACGTTCCTACCCTCACCTTGGTAACCAGTATCAATAATGACATCATGGATACAAGCAGCCGAAATGAGCTGGCTCCACCACTCAATTTTCCTTTCCGCTAGAAACTAGGTCAGGGATTGCAGCGATTGGGGAAACGTCCTATCCAATCAGAGAACAGAGATGACGGCGTGGCATGAACACAACTGTCCGTCCTCCATGTTTGTAGTTCTTTAGATCATCCATGCCCTACGGTCTGCGTTGGCAACGATTCCCCAGATTGATGATTTAAAGACAGTTTTTAGAAATCTTGAAGAGAGGACACTTGAAACACTTGCCTTTCTGTGTGTAGTTTGCATGTTCTCCCCGTGTATGTGTGGGTTTTCTCTGGTTTCTCCGGAAGGACACACATACGTGTGTGTGGCCCCACGACACACTGGCGACCTTTTCGGGTGTAGCCTACCTCTTGCCTGAAATCAGTCGAGATGTTTCCACTGTTCAGGAAAGATAAATGCTTCATGGCTGCATTTTAAAACCTTCTCTTTCAATCCAAAGTATGTGTGTGTCTGAAAGCTTCCTGATTGGTTCGTAGTCTGCACGGTTCGGTACAGACTCTAAACCAGACAAACAGGGAAGTAGCTTCACTTCTAAACTATTCTAAAATTTAATGGGAAAGTTTTCTGTAAATAATTACATGTAATTAGAAAAGCACTTACGGAGCGGGTACTTGAGTTCTGAGTTTTATCTCTTCACCTCGAAACGACGAGTCTGCATTAGATTCAATTATTTCACCCGAAGATTCTCAGACGTGAACCTTCAGGGCATTCTGACATAAAACACAGATCATCGAGTTCAAAGATAAATTACACTTCAACATCTCGTTTGTGAGAAAATGTTCCGTTCTGTTCCTTCCGCTTATCCGGGGCCGGATGGCGGGGGCAACAGCCTCACACGGGAAGCCCAGGCTTCTCTCACCCTGGCAGCATCCTATATCCTTATAGCTCATCTATAAGGATCCTGAGTCTTTCACCAGCCAGCTGTGAGACATAGTCTCTCCAATGGGGGCCGGGGTCTGCCTATTGGTCTCCTCCTGGTGGGACGTGCCCGAAACACCTCACCCGTGAGGCGCTCAGGAGGCATCCTGACCAGATGCCCGAATCACCCCATCTGGCTCCTCTCGACCTGGAGGAGGAGCGGCTCGACACCGAGCTCCTCCCGGATGGCAGATCTCCTCACCCAATCTCTGAGTGAGAGCCCAGCCAATCTGCAGAGCAAGATCATTTTGCGGCTTGAATCCATGATCTCATTCTTTCGGTCACCACCCACAGCTGGTGACAATGGTGAGGGTAGGAACGTAGATCCTGGTTACCACGGTGAGGGTAGGAACGTAAATCCTGGTTACCATGGTGAGGGTAGGAACGTAGATCCTGGTTACCATGGTGAGGGTGGGAACGTAGATCTGGTTACCATGGTGAGGGTAGGAACGTAGATCCTGGTTACCACGGTGAGGGTAGGAACGTAGATCCTGGTTACCACGGTGAGGGTAGGAACGTAGATCCTGGTTACCATGGTGAGGGTAGGAACGTAGATCCTGGTTACCATTGGTGAGGATAGGAACGTAGATCCTGGTTACCATGGTGAGGGTAGGAACGTAGATCCTGGTTACCATGGTGAGGGTAGGAACGTAGATCCTGGTTACCATTGGTGAGGGTAGGAACGTAGATCCTGGTTACCATGGTGAGGGTAGGAACGTAGATCCTGGTTACCATGGTGAGGGTAGGAACGTAGATCCTGGTTACCATGGTGAGGGAAGGAACATAGATCGACTTGTAAATCAAGAGCTTTGCTTTTTGGCTCAGCTCTTTCTTCACCATGACAGACCGATGCAGCGTCCTAGTTATTGCTGACGCCGCACTGATCCGTCTATCGATATCCCGCTCCATCCTCCCTCCACTCGTGAACAAGACCCAGAGTTACTTAAACTCCTCCACGTGGAGCAGTTTATGTGAATACAGATAGAACATCTGGATCCTAGAGACCCTCTAAAACCTGGGTTTAAAACGTTAAACCTGGTTTTTATCGTCTACAGACTCGGTGTAATAAACAGGCTTAAATCTGGTGATTCGTTGAAGCAGAAAGAACAGATATCAGCGCGTTGTGCTCCACGTTGCCGTTATAAATACCTCTTATTAATCATGCATGATTATCTCCGTGCAGAAGATCTTTCACAGAGAATAGAGTACGTCTGATTCCCGCTACGAGGGTTTGATTATACTCTCAGAGACGCCATATGCAGGCAGCGCTGCCGCAGCCCGAGGCCCTCTCACTCTCTGGGGTGTAATTGCATTTGTGCGCCGTGGTGAAATCAGCTGAGGCTTTTGTCACTTTCTATCTTTCTTCTGTTTCCATCGATGTGAAAAAATGGGAGTTTTTGTTCATATCTGGGCCGATTTGAAGTGAGAGGCGGAGATTTAACCCCGTGTCAGATTGAGGGACGGACGCTGTCCGACTGCTGCTGATAATTACCTCATAGAACCGAAATAATAACAAACACAGGAGTAAAATTATAATTATAAACACAATGTAGTATTAACCCTTTAACCTCCTGTTCGAGAGAGAAATACTCTGCTTTTAAAACCCAGGCCGAGTCTCCAACTGTATCTCCACCTTTCGAGCACATCAAAGACCAGTACATGCAGAACCGTTTGGTCCGGCTCGTCTGCTTCTTCCTTCAGTTTTTAATTCAGAACAAAATCATTCATGTTCTGGATCTTTTTATCAAAGTTCAGACGTTTTGCATCGAGTTCAGTCGAATCCGCGAAGCCGCCGGTCTGTTCCGATTCCTGAAAACCCTTGACACCGGAGAGACCCCCATGGAGGCTAAACCCAGGCCCTGAACCCTGATCACCAGGGACGAAAAACCCTGACCCCGACGGAGGACAGACCCTGATCCTCCTGGGCTTAGAGTTGCTGAGAGGAGGGACAAACAGAACCAACCTGATGTGTCCTGATGGATGGTGAAGGAAGTGAAGTAGGACCCGAACGCAAAGCCAGGTTAGAAGCGCAGAACCAGACATAGAGCTCAGCAGGATGACAGACCAGAAGGTGGGAGAGGTCAGCAGGATGACAGACCAGATGGTGGGAGAGGTCAGCAGGATGACAGACCAGATGGTGGGAGAGGTCAGCAGGATGACAGACCAGATGGTGGGAGAGGTCAGCAGGATGGCAAGGTGCACCAGGAGCAGAGTGAGGGACCAGAGGATTGGAGCTTGATTGGATGAAGGAGCAGAAGCTTGGAGCTCGGCTGGATGATGAGGGACAAGAAGATAGGAGCTCTGCAGAACAAGGGACCAGTGGTATGAGCTCAGCACCATGCACCAGGAGCAGGGTTCAGCAGGAGAATGATCCGACAAGGAAGTGAGGGCCACCAGGGCTTAAATAATCCGGAGGAAAACAAGACACACTTAGGGATTGGGACCAGGTGGGACCAAAATTTGGGCTGAGTATGGATAGGAGGAAAGAAGTGTTCCAAATGAGAGACGGATCGTGACAGGATGAAGAACTTTGCAGGAATGATAAGCTGAAACACAAACAGAGGAAAGCAGACATAGAGGATCAAAACAGGATCAAAGTTCTCCAGGAAGTCATCCATCTTTGGCTCGCCTTTCAATTGGCCAGGGCTGTTGGGTTTGTGATCATAGCGCCGGACTGGTAGATCTCAGGAGGTCTGATATTTGAAAAGTAGATCTTGGGACAAAAACGGTCGGGCATCCCTGGCATAGACTTTAGAAACGGTGGGGCGAGTGAGTGTGACATCACTCTAATGTTTGACTTCATCCAATCGAAGTCAAACATTTTCCCGCTTAAATCACGGTGCCATGTTGAATTTTTGGAGCTGGAACTATGCAGTCATTGGTCCGATCTGCATTCGGATGGCATGGCAACCCCATTGTCAACCATGAGCAAGCTTTTTGAAGGTACACTCCTCTGCTAATTGAACTGCAGCCAATATGTCTGACTCCCGGACCGGTGAGTAAGTTCTGTCAATAAAATAATTACTGTGACTAAATAGTGTTTCTGTAAAAGCTGCAGATTTTTCAACAGAGTCTACAGGCGATAAAGTTTTTTAGAGCCAGAAGCTACTTCTTACAAACCCTGGAGGCGGAAAGAACTTCTTGTTTACAGGAAGAGCAGAGCGCCTGAGCATGTGTACTGCTGCAACAAAAGTTCATGCTACTCACAGAGAACAAAACGCGTGGCAAGAACAACCTGGCATTTGAATAAGACCCAAAAATTGAAAGTGTAAGATTGTAAATGACTTAAACAAGCAGAAAGGAAATAGAAAACAAGCTCCAGGAATGTTTTTAAATGTGAATAACTTTAAAAGATGGTTTAAAACTCTTTTTACAGGTTGGTCTTTCATGAAAAGTAATGACAGCGTAAAAAATGAAAGTGTAGAAAACCGTGGTGAGAGCGGCCATGCTGTTTGGTCTAGAGACGGTGTGGTGAGAGTGGCCATGCTGATTGGTCTAGAGACAGTGTGGTGAGAGCGGCCATGCTGATTGGTCTAGAGACGGTGTGGTGAGAGTGGCCATGCTGATTGGTCTAGAGACAGCGTGGTGAGAGCGGCCATGCTGATTGGTCTAGAGACGGTGTGGTGAGAGTGGCCATGCTGATTGGTCTAGAGACAGAGTGGTGAGAGCGGCCGTGCTGATTGGTCTAGAGACAGTGTGGTGAGAGCGGCCATGCTGATTGGTCTAGAGACAGTGTGGTGAGAGCGGCCATGCTGATTGGTCTAGAGACAGTGTGGTGAGAGCGGCCGTGCTGATTGGTCTAGAGACAGTGTGGTGAGAGCGGCCGTGCTGATTGGTCTAGAGACAGTGTGGTGAGAGCGGCCATGCTGATTGGTCTAGAGACAGCGTGGTGAGAGCGGCCATGCTGATTGGTCTAGAGACAGCGGGGTGAGAGCGGCCATGCTGATTGGTCTAGAGACAGCGTGGTGAGAGCGGCCATGCTGATTGGTCTAGAGACAGTGTGGTGAGATCGGCCGTGCTGATTGGTCTAGAGACAGTGCGGTGAGATCGGCCGTGCTGATTGGTCTAGAGACAGCGCGGTGAGATCGGCCGTGCTGATTGGTCTAGAGACAGCGCGGTGAGAGCGGCCGTGCTGATTGGTCTAGAGACAGTGCGGTGAGAGCGGCCATGCTGATTGGTCTAGAGACAGCGTGGTGAGAGCGGCCATGCTGATTGGTCCAGAGACAGCGTGGTGAGAGCGGCCATGCTGATTGGTCTAGAGACAGCTTGGTGAGAGCGGCCATGCTGATTGGTCTAGAGACAGCGTGGTGAGAGCGGCCATGCTGATTGGTCTAGAGACAGGGCGGTGAGATCGGCCATGCTGATTGGTCTAGAGACAGTGCGGTGAGATCGGCCATGCTGATTGGTCTGAGACAGTGTGGTGAGAGCGGCCATGCTGATTGGTCTAGAGACACTGCGGTGAGAGCGGCCATGCTGATTGGTCTAGAGACAGCGTCGTGAGATCGGCCATGCTGATTGGTCTAGAGACAGTGTGGTGAGATCGGCCATGCTGATTGGTCTAGAGACAGTGTGGTGAGAGCGGCCATGCTGATTGGTCTAGAGACAGTGTGGTGAGAGCGGCCATGCTGATTGGTCTAGAGACAGTGTCACTGAGGAAAAGACAGGAAACGATGGAAGAAGGTAATGATGGAAGAAGAAGATCAAACCACAGAACACCATCCTTCTACCTTCAAGAACTTTTAGAAAGAAGATTAAATGTTCTTCTTTTGTGCAGAAATAACCAATCAAACAAGAGTCTCTCAAAAATTTCCCTCAATTATCCGACCTTTTCAGTTAATTTTTTTCTGCATGAAGGTAAAACATCATTAAATATTTCTAATGTATTTTAGTGAGACTCGCTCTGATTTGCCAAACTCTAAATGTGATGCTTTCAGAACACCTGCATCCAATTAAAACATCATCCATTTTTACTGGAGTCTCATCAAGCGTAGCTGCACTTTTAAAGCTCTTTGCAGGAAACTTCCTGCTAAGCCGACGGCGTAAAGACAAATTATACCCTCCTGTGACTGGAAGGAGCACATGGAAGGTACAGATCTGCACTTTAAGGAAGGAGGAACAAATTGATTTGGATTTACAGCATGCAGAGCGATTAGAAACTCCAGGACGAGCTTTTGTTTTGCTGAATGAGGTAATTAGAAGAAAATGACTCGTTTCCTGTCGGAGTTGTTCGATTCCTCAACCCCAATCCTTAAAAAGATTCCTTCATACACTCACTTAAGGATTACTATGTAACTGGACCGTCGGTTCAGGATCGCACAGCACACAAGAACAGATTAACATCATTTCCGTTCTGTCGTCTTCTGCTTATCTGGACAGCCTCAGACGGGAAGCCCAGGCTTCTCTCTCCCCGGCTGCATCCTCCAGCTCACCCGCAAGGATCCTGAGGTGTTCCCTGTCCAGCTCTGAGACATAGTCTCTCCAGTGGGTCTGGGGTCTGCCTCTTGGTCTCCTTCCAAAGGAATGTGCCCAAAACACCTCAGCAGTGAGGCGTTCGAGATGCCCGAACCCCCCCATCTGGCTTCTCTCAAACCGGAAGAGTAATGGCTCTACTCTGAGCTCCTCCCAGATGGCACAGCTCGTCAATTTATCTCCATGATAGAGCCCAGCCACCCTGTAGAGGAAGATCATTTTGACCGCTTGTATCCGTGATCTTGTTCTTTTCGTCACCACCCACCCTGGTTACCATGGTGAGGGTAGGAACGTAGATCCTGGTTACCATGGTGAGGGTAGGACCGTAGATCCTGGTTACCATGGTGAGGGTAGGAACGTAGATCCTGGTTACCATGGTGAGAGTAGGAACATAGATCCTGGTTACCATGGTGAGGGTTGGAATGTAGATCCTGGTCACCATGGTGAGGGTAAGAAAGTAGATCCTGGTTACCATGGTGAGGGTAGGAACGTAGATCCTGGTTACCATGGTGAGGGCGGGAACGTAGATCCTGGTTACTATGGTGAGGGTAGGAACGTAGATCCTGGTTACCATGGTGAGGGTAGGAACGTAGATCCTGGTTACCATGGTGAGGGTGGGAACGTAGATCCTGGTTACCATGGTGAGGGTAGGAACGTAGATCCTGGTTACCATGGTGAGGGTAGGAACATAGATCCTGGTTACCATGGTGAGGGTAGGAACATAGATCCTGGTTACCATGGTGAGGGTAGGAACGTAGATCCTGGTTACCATGGTGAGGGTAGGAACGTAGATCCTGGTTACCATGGTGAGGGTAGGAACATAGATCCTGGTTACCATGGTGAGGGTAGGAACGTAGATCCTGGTTACCATGGTGAGGGTGGGAACGTAGATCAGCTTATTTTCTGGTAGTAAAGTATGAAAGCTTCTCCGTTCAGATGAGGAAGGCAGACAGTCGTTCTGCTCTGATTCGTCTTCTTTTTCTGATTCTTCAGGTTCTTTGTTAACTTTCCGTCAGCAAAGCAGTACTTCAGCCAGTTTCAGCACATGGACGACCCTGAAGAGATGGAAAAGAGCGGCCAGCTCCGACATCACGCCCGCAGGGTGATGAACGCCATCAACACGGTGGTGGAGAACCTGCACGACCCTGAGAAAGTGTCATCAGTCCTGGCTTTGGTTGGAAAGGCCCACGCTATAAAACACAAAGTGGAACCCATGTACTTTAAGGTTAGTGTTCGTCCACGTGCTGAACCAGATGAACGAGAAAGAGTTCAGAAATGAAAGGTTAGAAAAAAACAGTGATTGAAAGAACTGGTGGTCAAGTTTTTAAAACCTTTTAAATCTGTGAAAGGGTTGAATAAAAAGGAGGAGAATCACGTCCTCGTGGTGAATCTGACCAGTTATTTAAGGTTACACAATTCAAACAGTAACTCTAAAGATTTTTTATCTGGATTCTTCAGATGGAAATGGTTTTTTTTTTTTCTCGTCATTGACCTAAAATGAACTTGTAAAAACGTTGCTTTTACAATTTGAGCATAAAGGTAACTTTTTTTTTATAAAAAAAGAGCTCCACTGTGCGTCACCTCGGTGCTCAGGGGTGGTTACTCAATCCTTAAAACCTCGCTTAATGAGTCTGATTTTATTAAGTGTTAAACCAACATGTCTCCATCTGTCTTCGATCTCAGGTTTGATCTGTTTGTTACACTCTATCTGCAATAAGTAGGACAGAGTTAGCCGCTCACTGAGCCGTCACTCCAGGGTCTCACGATGTTTTGATCACATCTTTCCGTTCCGTCATCTTCCGCTCATCCGGGGCCAGGTCACAGGGGCAACCGCCTCAGACATGCAGCCCAGGCTTCTATCACAGGCATGAGCAAACTGCGGCCTGCGGGCCACATCCGGCCCGTTAAACGGTTTAGTCCGGCCGCCAAAGGTGAAAAAATTAAACAAATAAACCTTGTTAGTTTTATTTTTCCTGTAATTCTGATGTGTGGTCACCAGATGGCTCCAAAGATACAACAACACTGCTCCCATTAAAATGTGTGTGTCTCTGTGATGCCCTCGCTGTAAAAATAAAATAAATATAAGCTGATGTGGGAGCTGCAACTCCCACATCAGCTTATTCAGGCACAGCTAGAGCTGTCTCCAGAGACAGAAGGATGCCAGTAAAATGTAAAGGTTGAGCTTCTCTTTCTTCCTTCTTCCTCTCAGATCCTGAGCGGTGTGATCCTGGAGGTGCTGTCCGAGGAGTTCCCGGACTTCTTCCCTACAGAGGTGCAGATGGTTTGGACCAAACTGATGGGCGCCTTGTACTGGCACGTGACGGGTGCCTACACGGAGGTGGGCTGGCTGAAAGTCTCCAGCTCGGCGGTTTGAGACGGAAACAAAGAGAAGTTCTGGTTTCACAGACATGGATGAGATTAATGCGTGCATCATTGCTCCTTGTTCTGGTGCCAAACGGTCGGATTGACACGATGTTTTCTCACAGAAGAACATCATCCGTTCATTTTGATTTGCCGTGTGTGAGTGTGTAGCAACAACCGCGTCCATTCAGACAAGAGGCTAATGAAAAAACTTCATTCTCGTAAAAATTCATTGTTTTCAACTTTGTAAAGTTTACACGATAACAAAAGAAATTATTACACAAATAATAATGTACATTGAAGATAACGCGGGGTTAACCAGTAATGATAACAACACTGGATACCGTGGTGATTCAAAGGTTCTGGACTGGAACTCAGAAATGAGGGGCCAAAACCCCCGTCCGATACGACAGTAAACCCATATACATTCGTTCCGTTCCGTCGTCTTCCGCTTGTTCCGAGGTCGGGTCGCTGGGGCAACAGCCTCAAACGGGAAGCCCAGGCCTCTCTCTCCCCGGCTGCATCCTCTAGCTCACCTTGAAGGATCCCAAGTCGTTCCCCGGCCAGCTGTGACACATAGTCTCTCCAGCGGGTCCGGGGTCTGCCCCTTGGTCTCCTCCCGGTGGGACGTGCCCGAAACACCTCGCCCGCGAGGCGCTCGGGGGGCATCCTGACCAGATGCCCGAACCACCCCATCTGGCTCCTCTCGACCTGGAGGAGGAGCGGCTCGACACCGAGCTCCTCCCGGATGGCAGAGCTCCTCACCTGATCTCTGAGTGAGAGGCCAGCCACTCTGCGGAGGAAGCTCATTTCGGCCGCTTGTACCCGCGATCTCATTCTTTCGGTCACCACCCACAGCTGGTGACCATAGGTGAGGGTAGGAACGTAGATCCTGGTTACCATGGTGAGGGTAGGAACGTAGATCCTGGTTACCATGGTGAGGGTAGGAACATAGATCCTGGTTACCATGGTGAGGGTAGGAACATAGATCCTGGTTACCATGGTGAGGGTAGGAACATAGATCCTGGTTACCATGGTGAGGGTAGGAACGTAGATCCTGGTTACCATGGTGATGGTAGGAACATAGATCCTGGTTACCATGGTGAGGGTAGGAACGTAGATCCTGGTTACCATGGTGAGGGTAGGAACGTAGATCCTGGTTACCATGGTGAGGGTAGGAACGTAGATCCTGGTTACCATGGTGAGGGTAGGAATGTAGATCTTGGTTACCATGGTGAGGGTAGGAACGTAGATCCTGGTTACCACGGTGAGGGTAGGAACGTAGATCCTGGTTACCATGGTGAGGGTAGGAACGTAGATCCTGGTTACCATGGTGAGGGTAGGAATGTAGATCTTGGTTACCATGGTGAGGGTAGGAACGTAGATCCTGGTTACCATGGTGAGGGTAGGAACGTAGATCCTGGTTACCATGGTGAGGGTAGGAACGTAGATCCTGGTTACCATGGTGAGGGTAGGAATGTAGATCTTGGTTACCATGGTGAGGGTAGGAACGTAGATCCTGGTTACCATGGTGAGGGTAGGAACGTAGATCGACTTGTAAATCGAGAGCTTTGCTTTTCAGCTCAGCTCTCTCTTTACCACGACGGACCGATGCAGCGTCCTAGTTATTGCTGATGCCGTACCGATCCGCCTGTCGATGTCCCGCTCCATCCTTCCCCATAGGAGCCATGTTGTCCGGGGCTTAATGCCCCTGGTAGGGTCACCCAAGGCAAACAGGTCCTAGGTGAAGGGCCAGACAAAGCGTGGCTCAAAAATACCCCTATGAAGAAATCAAACATGGCCAAGTTGCCCTTGCCCGAACGCGGGTCACCGGGGCCCCCACTTGGAGCCAGGCCTCTGGGTCTCTACCCGGTGGGACGTCCCCAAAACACCTCACCAGCGAGGTGCTTGGGTGACATCCTAACCAAATCCCCGGACTGGCTTCTTCCGACCTGGAGGAGCATTAGCTCCACTCGGAGCTCCTCCCGGACTGCAGAGCTCCTATAATTATGTATAAATAAAAACCCCAATATAAAATCTGTCGTGTCAAACCGGTGACCTCCAGATATGAACCAATCACAGTGTATATTACAGGGTGAGTTTTTTGGGACCATGTAGCTGCTGACTGTTAAAGACCCTCTCAGTTTATCTCTCAGCCTCTCTCTGTTTAATCAGAGCTAGTGTATGTGTCGGTGTTCGCTGGGAAAAGTCCGTACGCTTCTGTATTTAAACTTATAACCAAGTTAAAGCATGTTTAGAGGGTGTTTCTGTCCTCCAATCACACGTCAGGTTTACACGGGTCAGACATGGTGAGCGTACACACCAACGGGTGAGATTTACTCCTACTGTCACACAGTTTACGTCTTCAGACAGACATGTGGCTCTAAAAGATGCATTAGGACTCTACAGAGCCGGCCTGGCAGCCCCCCCGATCAGACCTCATCCGTCCTGTAGGTGCTCCTTTTGAATGTTTAGAAAAGTTTCCTAGAACTACTTTATTCATCACTAAAAGGGAAATCACACACACACACACACACACACACACACACACACACACACACAATCAGCCACATCCTAGGGGTAATTTCGGAGTGGTAAATCAACCTAACATGTACATTTTTGGAGGAAACCAGAGAAAACCCACATACACAGGGTGAACATGCAAACTACACACAGAAAGACCAGTGTTTCCAAGCCTCGTCTCCCCGCCCCCAGATTTGAACCCTGACCTTCTTGCTGTGTGGCCACTGTGCTTCAAAAAAGCCATGATTAGCACCTTGTTTTGATCGGAGGCATCTGATCCCGCCCACATGAGAGCGTCGAAATAAAACAACAAGATAAAATGATCGATCTATAGGATGCCACATACGTCCAGTCAGCTGACTCTCATTACATCATGCCTGATTAGCGTGTCAAGGGTTAAACCTTTTCCGTTCCGTCGTCTTCCGCTTATCCGAAGCCGGGTTATGGGGGCAACTGCCTCAGATGAGAAGGCCAGGCTTCTCTCACTCCAGCTGCATCCTCCAGCTCACCCAGAAGGATCCCGAGGTGTTCCCTGTCCAGCTGTGAGACATAGTCTCTCTGCCTCTCGGTCTTCCCCCGGTGGGATCTGCCCAAAACACCTCCCAAGCGAGGCGCTCAGGGGGCATCCTGACCAGATGCCCGAACCATCTCATCTGGCTCCTCTCGACCTGGAGAAGGACCAGCCCGATGCCAAGCTCCTCCCACATGGCAGAGCTCCTCATCCGATTTCTGAGTAAGAGTCCAGCCACCCTGTAAAAGAAGCTCGTTTCAACTGCTTGTATCCACGATCTCATTCTTTCGATCACCAACCACCAGTTTCACTCACCTAGGCTGGTGACCTAGGTGAGCGTAGGAACGTAGATCCTGGTTACCATGGTGAGGGTAGGAACGTAGATCCTGGTTACCGTGGTGAGGGTAGGAACGTAGATCCTGGTTACCGTGGTGAGGGTAGGAACGTAGATCCTGGTTACCATGGTGAGGGTAGGAACGTAGATCCTGGTTACCGTGGTGAGGGTAGGAACGTAGATCCTGGTTACCATGGTGAGGGTAGGAACGTAGATCCTGGTTACCGTGGTGAGGGTAGGAACGTAGATCCTGGTTACCACGGTGAGGGTAGGAACGTAGATCCTGGTTACCACGGTGAGGGAGGAATGTAGATCCTGGTTACCATGGTGAGGGTAGGAACGTAGATCCTGGTTACCACGGTGAGGGAGGAATGTAGATCCTGGTTACCATGGTGAGGGTAGAAATGTAGATCCTGGTTACCATGGTGAGGGTAGGAACGTAGATCCCGGTTACCATGGTGAGGGTAGGAACGTAGATCCTGGTTACCACGGTGAGGGAGGAATGTAGATCCTGGTTACCATGGTGAGGGTAGGAACGTAGATCCTAGTTACCATGGTGAGGGTAGGAACGTAGATCCTGGTTACCACGGTGAGGGAGGAATGTAGATCCTGGTTACCATGGTGAGGGTAGGAACGTAGATCCTGGTTACCACGGTGAGGGAGGAATGTAGATCCTGGTTACCACGGTGAGGGAGGAATGTAGATCCTGGTTACCATGGTGAGGGTAGGAACGTAGATTTGGTTAAACTTAAATTATGAACGCATCCAATATGGGTGAAGAATCATCTATGTCTCTTCTCATTGGTTCAGAATGATGGTGTTTATGTTACCATGGTGAAATATCTCCATCTGTTTGACGTAGAGGTCTCACACTCTGTCACACACACGTCTTTCTAGAAGACGCTCCAGGACAGGAGCACAGATGAAATCAGGCAAGGTTCCAGACATTAGTGGGACGTCCACCCGGAGCCAGTGGGCTCCCTGTCTGTGAATCATGTTCTGGTCAATTCCCAAACGTATCTGTAAATCTGTTTAGGATGGATTTGATACAATCTGTAGCTGCATCTGCTCAGTGGCGTCCTCCATCCAGTAGCATCTGGCGTTTATACGAACGTAATGAGGCTCCTCTCCTCCGCACCGGGTCGTTTGTTCACCAGGACTTCCTGATCTCTCTAAACTGATCAAACAAACAAAAAAACCTTCACAAACTGTTCAACATCCAGACTGAAAAATACTCTTTAGGAGTTCAGTTTGACCTCTATTTTCATCTGAGTTTCACCAGACGGTCACTCAGAGGGTCTCACACGATCAACCAGAACCAAAACATCCCTGTGGTTAGGTCCTTCCTCTTAGGGAAGAAAACGACAGGGGGAGGAGTTGGCTCAGTGGGAGAGTATGTGACCTTGGACGGGGAGAAGCCGGTTCGAATCCCATCGAGCCCCTCGGTGTCCCTGGAGCAGACACTTAACCTACTACTTTATCCCACCATTGGTGGAATCATGGCTGCCTGCTGCGGTGCAATGCAGCACAGTAATTTCCCCATTGAAGGAAGGGGACACTCCTGGTTTGGTTGCAGGCTTAAGATGTCTGCCTTCCTTCAACCGACCTCCTATCGTCACGTCTCTTAAACACACGCTCCTCGGTTTCCCTCAAGTTAAGAGTCGGAGTGTCATCCTGTCTCTACTTTTTACGTTCAGTCACCTCTTGGTTTTCTTTTTTCCACCTCTGGAACATAAACCGTGTTCACCCCGATGTCTACCCACAGGCCTGCTGTCTAGGTGCATAATCTGGTCACATCCCAGCTTAACTACTGCAGCTCGCTCCGTTTTGGTCTCCCCCATATTGATACATGTTCTCTCCAGCTCTTTTCTACCTGCGTTGGTTCTCAGAGTGTTTCCATCGTAGCTCACATTCACACACACAATCATACCTGATGGTGGAAGCTGGCATGCAAGCTGGAAACCACCATCAGGAGACATTGGGGGTTGGGTGTCTTGCTGAGGGACTCCTCGACATGAATTCCAGATAGGGGTTCGAACAGGCAACCTTTCCAGTTACAGAACGGTGGACTTGGAGCCATTCCTCCCCGAAAATCCCTTAAAAAACTTCAACACGTCCAAAATTCCTCCAGATCCTCATCTTTCCATCACATCCCCCCCGTCCTTCAACAACTCCACTGGCTCCTGAGCCTCACACCTTCCGATCTGTCTGGTCTTCTTTAGATTGCCTCCTCTTTTCGCTTCCTTAGATCCATCTCATCTCACTGCTCCTCCCTTCCACCTAATCCCAATCTCTGGACGTCCCTGTCATTCGGGACATTGATCCTTGCTTTGTTAAAACTCACCTGTTAAAATCTCTGTCCCCCCCATCACACGTTCCTACCCCTTTAAAAATTCTAACATGTAGTGTTTGTTTTTGTTCTTAGTTTGAATATTTTTTTTTCACTGTTTAGCATCTGAGTGTCATCAACCTGGATGTGTACCTGAGCAAGACGCCATTAAAAACAAACCACTTGACAGCAGTGAAGGGCACCATGGTTTAAATCACAATAGAGAAACACAGGTGTGAATATTACACAGAGACAATTCAGACCAGGTGTGAGGAATTAGGACGAGAGGTAGCTCGCCCCTTCATCCTGCCTGGCAGATTAACACCCAGAAAAGGTCACCAGTCTGTTTAAGAACCACATAGAGAGATCACCGACCAGTCACGTTCACACTCACACCTAATCAATTTGAACTGATTAATCAGTACATTAATAAACAAGAATCAATCACTGTCCTTTGCTCCGCCTCTTAAAGGACCAGCGTGTAACTGAACTTTACACAAAATCTTTAAAACACTCCTGGACCCTCCTATCTGCTGCATCCTCTTTGGTCACACCAACTATCTTCATGTCTTCCTTCACTGTATCCATGAACCTCCTCTTTGGTCTTCCTCTAGTCCTCTTTCCTGGTGGTTCCAAACCCAGCATCATTCTTCTGATGTACTCTCTCTCCTCTGCACATGTCCAAACCATCTCAGTCTGACCTCTCTGACTTTAAAACCTCTAACATGTGCTGTTCCTCTGATCCTGTCCATCCTGGTCACTCCCAGAGAGATCCTCAGCATCTTCATCTCTGATACAAACATCTCTGTTTCCTGTCTTTGAATCAGTGACACTGTCTCTAGACCAATCAGCATGGCCGCTGTCACCACGCTGTCTCTAGGCCAATCAGCATGGCCGCTCTCCCCACGCTGTCTCTAGACCAATCAGCATGGCCGCTCTCACCACACTGTCTCTAGACCAATCAGCATGGCCGCTCTCACCACACTGTCTCTAGACCAATCAGAATGGCCGCTCTCACCACACTGTCTCTAGACCAATCAGCATGGCTGCTCTCACCACACTGTCTCTAGACCAATCAGCATGGCTGCTCTCACCACACTGTCTCTAGACCAATCAGCATGGCCACTCTCACCACACTGTCTCTAGACCAATCAGAATGGCCGCTCTCACCACACTGTCTCTAGACCAATCAGCATGGCCACTCTCACCACACTGTCTCTAGACCAATCAGAATGGCCGCTCTCACCACACTGTCTCTAGACCAATCAGCATGGCCACTCTCACCACACTGTCTCTAGACCAATCAGCATGGCCGCTCTCACCACACTGTCTCTAGACCAATCAGCATGGCCGCTCTCACCACGGTTTTGTACACTTTTCCTTTCATTTTATCTGAAACTCTTCTGTCACACATCACACCTGATACTTTTCTCCACCTGTTCCAGCCTGCACACGCTTCTTCACCACACACCACACCAAACACTCGACAAGCAGCAAATACTTTTATTTGCCTTTTTTCACCCTTAAATTTCTCCTAAATTTCAATCTAAAACTGACATTAGGATCTTGAATCCTGCCAACGCTTCAGATTAAAAGCCCCCGCAGCATCACCTGTGTTTTATTGTGAAATGTGAGGAGTGTATTTTTTAAAATCTCTTTCTGCTTCTGTTTGTGTGAAACCTGTAAGTGTCTGTCTGAGGCTTCCTGGTGTCCCAGGCTCTTCACGGACGTGCTGAATCATAAACATCAATAAACTCTGATCAGAGACTCGTCTGTCTTTTTTAAATCAAACACACGCTTTCACACATGAAGTGGGTTAAAGCTTTTCTCTGTTAGTTGAAGTGAAACCGCCTGCAGCTGTGTGTCCAATCAAAGACGTTTCATCAGGTTACATCACCTGTACAGGGGCACCACGTGCCCGTAGACTCAGGGTTTTATGGAGGAGAAATTCTAAAGTTCTTATTTATGAAATCAAATGAACCAAAGGTTGATTTTAATCTGAACGGATTCACATACAAAGAACATTTCAATGTAAAGTTAATGTAGTTTTTGGTTCCAAGTTCAACGTCTAGATCAGGGGTGGGCAAACTTGCCACATTGAGTGCTAATATTTGACAAGCTTAGGCAAGATTAGACCGATAGAATGACGTTAGATTTTAAACAAGCGCTAAATGTTAGATCAAGAGGGTTAAATTTCAAATCTAGCGGCGCTAGGTTTGAAATCTAAGCGCTTAATGTAACATTTTACTTGTTTTAACATCTAACACGCTTGTTTACGTGCGTGTATTGGCCCTGATGGCTTTCCATATCTGTGCACACTGTTTATTTTGAGACACACACATTTTAATGGAAGCAGTGTTGTTGTATCTTTGCTGCCATCTATTGACAAAACATCACAATTGCAGGGAAAATAAAACTAACAAGGTTTATTTATTAATTTTTTCTAGTTCGGTGGGCTGGATTAAAACCTTTAACAGGGTGGCAGGGT
Organism: Neostethus bicornis; assembly: GCA_902685375.1. Classification (NCBI taxonomy): domain Eukaryota; kingdom Metazoa; phylum Chordata; class Actinopteri; order Atheriniformes; family Phallostethidae; genus Neostethus; species Neostethus bicornis. The sequence goes on along the minus strand of LR738542.1, from coordinate 33,705,659 downwards.
GGCTGGGCTCTCACTCAGAGATCGAGTGAGGAGCTCTGCCATCCGGGAGGAGCTGGGTGTAGAGCCGCTGCTCCTCCAGGTCTAGAGAAGCCAGATGGGGGGATTCAGGCATATGGTTAGAATGCCTCCTAAGTTGAGGTGTTTTGGGCTCGTCCCACCAGGAGGAGACCAAGAGGCAGACTCCGAACCTGCTGGAGAGACTATGTCTCACAGCTGTACAGGGAACACCTCAGGATCCTTCTGGGTGAGCTGGAGGATGCAGCCGGGGTGAGAGAACCGTGGGCTTCCCGTGTGAGGCTGTTGCCCTTGACACCCAGCCCCGGATAAGAGGAAGACGATGGAACGGACTGTTGAATCCAAAGATTCTGCTCCATGAATCTGTGGACGACTTGAGGAGAAGCTTTCAACCTCCACCCGTCTGACCCTCCAACCAGCCTGCTAACCTCCCGTTAGCCTTCCCCTTTAAATCTGTAAACCTCTTCCACTGTTTTAGGGTCTCGTTCCACACCTCAGCGTCTACCTGTCTCAATAGTGTTTTCACTTTTAACCATTTCATGACGTTCATGGTTTAATTTGTGTAAACATGTGATAACTAACTGTTCAATCGAACGGTAGAATATTAGTCTAGACAGCCTCACACACTGTGTGTGTGTGTGTGTGTGTGTGTGTGTGTGTGTGTATGCTGTAAGTGTGTGAGCTTTAAGTTTCCAGCGTTTCTCTGGAAATGGCTGAGAAAATGTGTCGCCATGGTGACAAGCCTTGTCAACCACAAAGCTGCTTGATGGATTCAGCTGAACTATTTTCAAACAGGAGAAACATTCAGCCTGAGGACGGAGAGGCATCCACAGCAGCTCACACACACACACACACACACACACACACACACACACACACACACACACACACACACACACTACCATCAGATTATCAGATGGAACCACAGGAATGACTGTCTCTGCTCTGGATTCCAGCCTCAAGCATCAGGCAGAAAACCTTCAATTATTAATTAAGAAGATTTACATCTTGTTCTTTTTAATTAGTGGGACTGATAATAAAAGTCACACAGGAGATGAGATATCTGGGACATGTAGTCTTAGACATCTGCATACTGCCTGGCGATAGGTGGGTGGGTACTCTGACCAATCAGAATGTTTCTTCTCTGTGGAAACAGTCTGACCTCACAGCTTCGGGGCTCACTTGCTCCAAAGGGGGTGGGGACTTTATTTATTCAACCAATCATTCCTTTCTGGTCAGAACCAGGTATGGCGCTTAGAATGCACCCAAACAGTCAGTGTAGTTCAGAAAAAGAAGCAAACTTTCCCCTGAAAAAAGTTTCTAAAAACTGTCTTTAAATTCTCAATCTAAGAAATTGTTACCGATATGGAGCGTGTAGCACGGGTGATCTACAGAACTTCAAACATGGAGGACGGACGCTTGTGTCCATGTCACGCCGTCTTCTGTTCCCTGATTGGGTAGGATGTTTTACCATCACTACAATCCCTGACCTAATTGCTGAAGGAAAATATATAGTGGAAGCCTGGCTACGGCTCAAGCGGAGTAGAACACGGAAGTAACCATATACCAGATCTTGGTTACCATGGTGAGGGTAGGAATGTAGAGCCTGGTTACCATGGTGAGGGTAGGAACGTAGATCCTGGTTACCATGGTGAGGGTAGGAACGTACAGTGGTGGTCAAAAGTTTACATACACTTGTGAAGAACATAATGTCATGGCTGTCTTGAGTTTCCAGTTATTTCAACAACTCTGATTTTTCTCTGATATAGTGATTGGAACAGATCCTTCTTTGTCACAAAAAACATTCATGAAGTTTGATTCTTTTATGACTTTATTATGGGTAAACTGAAAATGTGACGAAATCAGCTGTGTCAAAAATATACATACAGCAATGCTAATATTTGGTTACATGTCCTTTGGCCATTTTTACTTCAATTAGGCGCTTTTGGTAGCCATCCACAAGCTTCTGGGAAGTTTCTGGTTGAATCTTTGACCACTCCTCTTGACAGAATTGGTGCAGTTCAGTTAAATTTGTTGGCTTTCTGACATGGACTTGTTTCTTCAGCATTATCCACATGTTCTCAATGGGATTTAAGTCAGGACTTTGGGAAGGCCATTCTAAAACCTTAATTCTAGCCTGATTGAGCCATTCCATTACCACTTTTGATGTGTGTTTGGGGTCATTGTCCTGTTGGAACACCCAACTGCACCCAAGACCCAACCTTCGGGCTGATGACTTCAGGTTTTCTTGAAGAATTTGAAGGTAATCCTCCTTCTTCATTGTCCCATTGACTCTCTGTAAAGCACCAGTTCCATTGGCAGCAAAACAGGCTCACAGCATAATGCTACCACCACCGTGCTTGATGGTAGGCATGGTGTTCTTGGGGTTAAAGGCCTCACCTTTTCTCCTCCAAACATATTGCTGGGCATTGTGGCCAAACAGCTCAATTTTTGTTTCATCTGACCACAGAACTTTCCTCCAGAAGGTCTTATCTTTGTCCATGTGATCAGCAGCAAACTTTAGTCGAGCCTTAAGGTGCCGCTTTTGGAGCAAGGGCTTCCTTCTTGCACGGCAACCTCTCAGTCCATGGCGATGCAAAACACGCTTGACTGTGGACACTGACACCTGTGTTCCAGCAGCTTCTAATTCTTGGCAGATCTGCTTTTTGGTGCTCCTGGGTTGACTCTTCACCCTCCTGACCAGTTTTCTCTCAGCAGCAGGTGACAGCTTGCGTTTTCTTCCTGATCGTGGCAGTGACAAAACAGTGCCATGCAATTTATACTTACAAACAATTGTTTGCACTGTTGCTCTTGGAACCTGCAGCTGCTTTGAAATGGCTCCAAGTGACTTTCCTGACTTGTTCAAGTCAATGATTCTCTTTTTCAAATCTGTGCTGAGCTCCTTTGACTTTCCCATTGTAGCGTTTGTGGGTGTTTTTATCCAATGAGCCCTTTGGCCTCAGAGAAGTCACCAGCTGTAGTCACTCATAATCACTCACAAGAAGTTAAGAGGTCATGCTATGAAGCTCATGTCATTGACACAACTTTCTAAGTCTCCAAAATTGCTCATTCATGTTGCTGTATGTATATTTTTGACCCAGCTGATTTCGTCACATTTTCAGTTTACCCATAATAAAGTCATAAAATAATCAAACTTCATGAATGTTTTTTGTGAGAAAGAAGGATCTGTTCCAATCACTATATCAGAGAAAAATAAGAGTTGTTGAAATAACTGGAAACTCAAGACAGCCATGACATTATGTTCTTTACAAGTGTATGAAAACTTTTGACCACCACTGTAGATCCTGGTTATCATGGTGAGGGTAGGAACGTAGATCCTGGTTACCATGGTGAGGGTAGGACCGTAGATCCTGGTTACCATGGTGAGGGGAGGAACATAGATCCTGGTTACCATGTTACCATGGTGAGGGTAGGAACGTAGATCCTGGTTATCATGGTGAGGGTAGGAACGTAGATCCTGGTTACCATGGTGAGGGTAGGAACGTAGATCCTGGTTATCATGGTGAGGGTAGGAACGTAGATCCTGGTTACCATGGTGAGGGTAGGAACGTAGATCCTGGTTACCATGGTGAGGGTAGGAACGTAGATCCTGGTTACCATGGTGAGGGTAGGAACGTAGATCCTGGTTACCATGGTGAGGGTAGGAACGTAGATCCTGGTTACCATGGTGAGGGTAGGAATGTAGATCCTGGTTACCATGGTGAGGGTAGGAATGTAGATCCTGGTTACCATGGTGAGGGTAGGAACGTAGATCCTGGTTACCATGGTGAGGGTAGGAATGTAGATCCTGGTTACCATGGTGAGGGTAGGAACGTAGATCCTGGTTACCATGGTGAGGGTAGGAACGTAGATCCTGGTTACCATGGTGAGGGTAGGAACGTAGATCCTGGTTACCATGGTGAGGGTAGGAATGTAGATCCTGGTTACCATGGTGAGGGTAGGAACGTAGATCCTGGTTACCATGGTGAGGGTAGGAATGTCTTAAGAAATGTTTTCAAGAATCAAGAAAACCTTTATTTGTCTCACAATGGGGATTCAGACTTACACAACGTGTGCGTGGTATCCACCGTGGTGTCGGCTCCGTAACTGATGATGGAATCCGTGCATCCTGATTATACCTCAGCAGGTTCATTTTTCACTCCAGAGATAAAATAAACAGTGAGATTAAATAAAAAAACAAAATCTTATTGAAACAAAAGTGAATGAATAAAGAAACTACCAGAATGTGACTTCTTATTCTGACTGGAAGGTGTGACTAAATCAAGTCAGAACGCAGCAAAGCAGCGGGCAGTACCAAGGCTGGCACCGAGGCGGGCACCGCTGGAGGTCCATCATTGATTCTCTTTGGTTTATAAAGTGAAGATGAGCTGAAAGCAGAATTACATTTTTGATCTGCTGTGAGTCGATGAAGCGTCCTGCTGTGAGGCGCTGCTCCACTCACACTTCTCTCAGATCAATATTTGAAATCTTTTGACCCAGCTGGTAATAAAGAAGGCTGTTTGTCGAGCTCGGGCTCAGATGGAGGATGTTCTGTGACCACGCTGCGATCGTTCCACAGAAAAATCTTTTTATCAATATTCTGAATCATAAGTGGAAAAAGAAACTGAAATAAAAAATGTGGAGTTTCTTGATGTCTGAGCTTCAATAAGAGATCCAGATTTAGTCGTCTGTCACCTTTTTAAACGTCAATGCCTTATGGAGTGCGGGGGTGCCGGAGCCCATCCCGGCGAGGGCCAGGGTACACATCGAACAGGTCACCAGTCTGTCGCGGGGCCACACACACACTCATTCCTAGGAGCAATCATGTCCTGGCCAATCAACCTAACATGCATGCTTTTAGAGGGTGGGAGGAAACCCACGCATACATGAGGAGAACATGCAAACTACACACAGAAAAGTCAGCGTTCCAAGACTCGTCCCCACCCGGGATTCAAACTCACGACCTTCTTGCTGTGCTACCATCCTGGTTACCATGGTGAGGGTAGGAACATAGATCCTGGTTACCATGGTGAGGGTAGGAACGTAGATCCTGGTTACCATGGTGAGGGTAGGAATGTAGATCCTGGTTACCATGGTGAGGGTAGGAACGTAGATCCTGGTTACCATGGTGAGGGTAGGAATGTAGATCCTGGTTACCATGGTGAGGGTAGGAACGTAGATCCTGGTTACCATGGTGAGGGTAGGAATGTAGATCCTGGTTACCATGGTGAGGGTAGGAACGTAGATCCTGGTTACCATGGTGAGGGTAGGAACGTAGATCCTGGTTACCATGGTGAGGGTAGGAATGTAGATCCTGGTTACCATGGTGAGGGTAGGAACGTAGATCCTGGTTACCATGATGAGGGTAGGAATATAGATCCTGGTTACCATGGTGAGGGTAGGAACGTAGATCCTGGTTACCATGGTGAGGGTAGGAATGTAGATCCTGGTTACCACGGTGAGGGTAGGAACGTAGATCCTGATTACCATGGTGAGGGTAGGAACGTAGATCCTGGTTACCATGGTGAGGGTAGGAACGTAGATCCTGGTTACCATGGTGAGGGTAGGAATGTAGATCCTGGTTACCACGGTGAGGGTAGGAACGTAGATCCTGGTTACCATGGTGAGGGTAGGAATGTAGAGCCTGGTTACCATGGTGAGGGTAGGAATGTAGATCCTGGTTACCATGGTGAGGGTAGGAACATAGATCCTGGTTACCATGGTGAGGGTAGGAACATAGATCCTGGTTACCATGGTGAGGGTAGGGACGTAGATCCTGGTTACCATGGTGATGGTAGGAATGTAGACCCTGGTTACCATGGTGAGGGTAGGGACGTAGATCCTGGTTACCATGGTGATGGTAGGAACGTAGATCCTGGTTACCATGGTGAGGGTAGGGACGTAGATCCTGGTTACCATGGTGATGGTAGGAATGTAGACCCTGGTTACCATGGTGAGGGTAGGAATGTAGATCCTGGTTACCATGGTGATGGTAGGAATGTAGATCCTGGTTACCATGGTGAGGGTAAGCCTGCTTAGCTTCCAAGGTCTGACGGGTTCAGGCAGTGCCAGGCTGGCATGGCCACAAATAAATAACAAACTCTCATGTTTCACTGGTTCAATAATCTGATGTTTTATCAGAATCTCCTGCATGTTCTGATTGGTTGGTCATTAATCCAGCCAGCCAATCAGTGAGCGACAGGCTTGTGGATTTTAACCAATCAGCTGATGATGCATGAATTTAAAAAAAAACAAAAAACTGAATTTATTTTGAAAGCCTTGACCTTATAAAATGGTCTGAGTTTAATCAGACCGTGTTTTTCGGGCTCTGCAGATCTCCATCAACACAAAACGACGAGGAGCTCTGAAGAATTCTCCAATTAGGAGTCAGGAGCTTGTGTGAAAGCAGCAGATGAGATGCACAGACACATCACTGCAACTTGACATTCCCGACAGCCTCTTGTGTGTGGACTTTTCTAACGGAACGCTGACAGCAGGGCAGCGGGCTTGTCACCATGTTCTAGAAAGTTTATAACCTGAGCTCAGGGAGACGTGGAGGCAGCCTCTCATTATGCAGCTGCTGGATTTATTCCTCCTAACAACAGAAAAAACAAGCTGATTTATGAGGAGAGCGGCTGGTTGTTTAACATGGAAACAACCTGTTAGCCTCCGACATGGAGACATCTCACTAAGAAACATTTTATGTCTATAAGAAGAATAAAAAACAGATGAAAACAAGCTGGAAGGAGGGTCATGGTAAGATGAGCAGGGAATCAGGCCATACTTCTAAAAGGACTACATCTCTCTGCAGCTAGGACTACATCTCCCAACAGGAAGGACTACATCTCCCAACACGAAGGACTACATCTCCCAACACGAAGGACTACATCTCCCAACAGGATGGACTACATCTCCCAACAGGATGGACTACATCTCCCAACAAGAAGGACTACATCTCCCAGCAGGAAGGACTACATCTCCCAGCAGGAAGGACTACATCTCCCAACAGAAAGGACTACATCTCCCAACAGGAAGGACTACATCTCCCAACAGAAAGGACTACATCTCCCAGCAGAAACAATGAAAATGATTGGATGAAACAAAAACATTAGTTTTTAAAAAAAGTCCTATTATCTTCACAATAAAATGATTTTTAAGTAATTTAATTTTTAAAGTACAAAAGATTTATTTGTATTTTGAAGTTTGGCGACACTAATAAACATAAACCATCCATTTTTCTGCCTTTTCAAAGTAAAAGCCTGCCTGTAAACGAAGGCTGAAAGTCATAAACAGAAGTAATTATGATGAAGTGGAGCCGTCTGAGAGCTGGCTGATGAAAGTAATGAGGTTCAGGTGTGTGGGGGTCACAGAAGGCCAATCAGCTCTGATGGAAAAAATACATAAATTATCCATCAAAAAAAATACCCATGAGGACATGGGCACCTCCCTTCAGCACGTACCGCTGTGGGCGAGAGTGAGATGGATGTTTGTTGTAGCTACGCTTTAATAAACCTGCTTTTATAAAGTAGGAACCTGACAGTTATAGTTTTTTTTCTTCAGAGTCTTCTAGACAGTGTGTTTGAAGATTGAGACATTTCGACTTCTATCCAGAAATCATTTTCAATCAGACAGATTTACAGATCGAAATCTGAGATCACTTTTTGACAAATGAGGAATTCTACTGACTTGTGTTCAACAGAAATACCAATTTTAAGGTTCCAAAAAAGTCCTATTTCCAATGATGTTTGCAGACAATGATGTTTGCAGATGACATTGTGATCTGTGGTGAGAGGAGGGAAGAGGTGGAGGAAAAGCTGGAGAGGTGGAGGTTTGAAGATTAGTCAGAGTAAAACAGAGTACATGTGTGTGAAAGAGAGGGATCCAAATGGAAAAGTGAGGTTACAGGGAGAAGAGATAAAGAAGGTGGAAGATTTTAGGTATCTGAGATCAACGGTCCAGAGCAATGGAGAGTGTGGAAAAGAGGTGAAGAAGCGTGTGTAGGCAGGCTGGAACGGGTGGAGAAAAGTATCAGGTGTGATAGAAGAGTTTCAGATAAAATGAAAAGGAAAGTGTAGAAAACCATGGTGAGAGCGGCCATGCTGATTGGTCTACAGACAGTGTGGTGAGAGCGGCCATGCTGATTGGTCTAGAGACAGTGTGGTGAGAGCGGCCGTGCTGATTGGTCTAGAGACAGTGGTACTGATTCAAAGACAGGAAACAGAGATGTTTGTAGCAGAGATGAAGATGCTGAGGATCTCTCTGGGAGTGACCAGGATGGACAGGATCAGAGGAACAGCACATGTTAGAGGTTTTAAAGTCAGAGAGGTCAGACTGAGATGGTTTGGACATGTGCAGAGGAGAGAGAGAGAGTACATCAGAAGAAGGATGCTGGGTTTGGAACCACCAGGAAAGAGGACTAGAGGAAGACCAAAGAGGAGGTTCATGGATACAGTGAAGGAAGACATGAAGATAGTTGGTGTGACTGAAGAAGATGCAGGAGATAGGGATAGATGGAAGAAACTGACTTGCTGTGGCGACCCCTGAAGGGAAAAGCCGAAAGAAGAAGAAGAAGAAAAAGTCCTATTTCCAGTTAATTTGACAGATTTTAAACATTCGAACCACTCATAAGTTTCATGGCTAAGTCTTTGTTGCTCACCACGGTCCGTCAAAGAGGTCATCACATTTTAAATACTTGTTTTGATTTAAAACGCCTGATTTCATCAGCAAATTTTCTAAAAGTTGTCATTTAAAACCTTTTCTGTTCACAATTAAACCAACTGTTTCTGCCATTTTTAAGCACTTCTTCTTCTTTCATTTCCCTTCAGGGGGCGCCACAGCAAGTCAGTTTCTTCCATCTAACCCTATCTCCTGCATCCTCTTCAGTCACACCAACTATCTTCATGTCTTCCTTCACTGTATCCATGAACCTCCTCTTTGGTCTTCCTCTAGTCCTCTTTCCTGGTGGTTCCAAACCCAGCATCCTTCTTCTGATGTACTCTCTCTCTCTCCTCTGTACATGTCCAAACCATCTCAGTCTGACCTCTCTGACTTTAAAACCTCTAACATGTGCTGTTTCTCTGATCCTGTCCATCCTGGTCACTCCCGGAGAGATCCTCAGCATCTTCATCTCTGCCATTTTTAAGCACAATTAATAGAAACTGACTTGCTGTGGCGCCCAATGAAGAGAAATGCCGAAAGAAGAACAATTCGCGATTACAAAATCCTGGGACTGTTTGTCAAGAGGCGGAGTGCGAGTGGAAAGAGGAGGACCCAGTTTTAGACAGAAAACATGGTTTATTTAGAAGTTGGTAGTCCAGACTTACTGTGGAACAAAAGACAAAGTGTCAGTGGCATGGTGAATGGTTATTGCAGGAATGTGTTCATGGTCAGGCAACCAGGGAGACCTGGCTGGGACGGATTGTAAGACCCGACCTCGAAGTCCGGGGTGATTCCCCTTAAGCAGATGGCAGGGTGCACAGCTGTTTGGAATCTGCATTCAACCCCTGCTGATCCTGATCAGATCGATGACAGATGTCCATGGCTCCCTCTGGCTGCAGAAGGGATCATGACACTGTTACTACTATTTTTATTTCCGATCTGACTATTTAGTTGTAACACGTTACATCTGGTCCCAGTGAGAATTACAAAGTCCCTAATTCCTGGATTTAGACTGTGTTGGTCCTACATGACCAAAAAAAAAAGCCTCCAAACTTTCTGAAAAGGGTAGCTTTTGATGGAATTTGTTTTCTCATGAAAATTTAATGTGTGTTCCCTTTATGTTGCTTTGATTGAGGATTAGGTGAACGCTGAAGGATAAAGCATTAGTAAAGCTGTGTGTCATCTTCTATAATCTGACTAATCTCTCAGTCTGCAGGTGGACCATGTGCACCACCATCATGGTTCTCTCCTCGCTGGCTTTTGTTCTACGCCAACATTTCTTCAGCCAAAGCAAAATGTGAGTGAAATTATTTCTTTTTTATATATTAAATCTTTAACAGCAGGAGATAAAAAACAGGTCCTACCATCACCATGGTAACCAGGATCTACGTTCCTACCCTCACCATGGTAACCAGGATCTACGTTACTACCCTCACCATGGTAACCAGGATCTACGTTCCTACCCTCACTATGGTAACCAGGATCTACGTTCCTACCCTCACCATGGTAACCAGGATTTACGTTCCTACCCTCACCATGGTAACCAGGATCTACATTCCTACCCTCACCATGGTAACCAGGATCTACGTTCCTACCCTCACTATGGTAACCAGGATCTACGTTCCTACCCTCACCATGGTAACCAGGGTCTACGTTCCTACCCTCACCATGATAACCAGGATCTACGTTCCTACCCTCACCACGGTAACCAGGATCTACTTTTCCACCCTCAGCTATGGTCACCAGCTGTGGGTGGTGTCCGAAAGAATGAGATCACGGATACAAACAGCCGAAATAATCTTCCTCTGCAGGGTTGCTGGGCTCTCACTCAGAGATAGAGTGAGGAGCTCTACCATCCAGTAGGAGCTTGAAGTAGAGCCGTTGCTCCTCCGGGTCAAGAGAAGTCAAATGGGTTGGGTAGGGCATCTGGTTAGGATGACTCCAAACGCTTCGCTTGTGAGGGGTTTCAGGCACGTCCCACTAGGAGGAGACTCAGAGTCATACCCCGGACCTGCTGGACAGGGAACACCTCGGGACCCTCCCTGGTGAGCTGGAGGATGCAGCCAGGGTGAGGGAAACGTGGGCTTCCCCCCTGAGAAGCCCAGGCTCTTGCATTTTCTCCTTATTCATGAAGCAGCTTAATGAATGCTGATTGTAAAGATCGTTTCATGGTCAGTTTATTTGAACCAGTTTTTAGCCTGTTTCTTTTTCTACTCGGCCATAAGGGTGCCTTTCCTCCTGGGGGTTGTTTTTTATAAACAGGAAGTGATGTCATACGATGTAGTGAACACTAACAGGTGCAACATGTTACTCAGTATTCAGTAGGATCTAAAGCCTACCTACATCCGATATCAGGATATCCTCATATACTCATTCTTTTTTTTTTCTCAGTTTCCCTAAAGATTCGGGGAATAAAGAGACAAAGGTGCAAAACATAAACCCAGAGAACTGAGACTAAGTCCCCAGGTAAGAGATCGTGATTCTAGAGCTGGGCAATATGACCTAAGATAACACCTGTGGTTTTGTTCTATGCTTACAGCTTCTTAAAAAGCTAAGACAGATCTCAGAAGCAAACCAACTTGATGTCCATCCCGGCCCAACCACGCCTGTACAACTCCAAATAATGGTAAACAGGAAATGAACTCTACTTCTTCAGCTCTTTTCTACCTGCGTTGGTTCTCACATCCACCCATTCATTCATACCTGATGGTGGAAGCTCACATGCAAGCTATAAACCACCATCAGGAGACATTGGGGGTTCAGTGTCTTGGTCAGAAAACTCTGGTCAGGGGATCGAACCAGGACACTCGCCCTACCCACTGAGCCATCCCTCTCCACGTGATGTGATGCATAGGTAATGGTATTCAAATGAGCCGGTGGAACCTGAAAATACTCATGAACAATTGGGAGTTGTCGCCATCGTGGAGACATGGTGGCGTCTCCCATGAGCGAAAGCAAGCGGGAGGCGGTCACCATAGCAACTTTGTAATTGACACATTGATCTGTCAATTAATTTGAAAAAGTATACAGAATTCTAGGATGGATTCTCAGATTCAAGGAAGGATGGAGCGGGAGATCAACAGGCGGATCGATGCGGCATCAGCAATAACTAGGACGCTGCATCGGTCCGTTGTGGTAAAGAGAGAGCTGAGCCGAAAAACAAAGCTCTCGATTTACAAGTCAATCTACGTTCCTACCCTCACCATGGTAACCAGGATCTATGTACCTACCCTCACCATGGTAACCAGGATCTATGTTCCTACCCTCACCATGGTAACCAGGATCTATGTACCTACCCTCACCATGGTAACCAGGATCTACGTTCCTACCCTCACCATGGTAACCAGGATCTACATTCCTACCCTCACCATGGTAACCAGGATCTACGTTCCTACCCTCATCATGGTAACCAGGATCTATGTTCCAACCCTCACCATGGTAACCGGGATCTACGTTCCTACCCTCACCATGGTAACCAGGATCTACGTTCCTACCCTCACCATGGTAACCAGGATCTACGTTCCAACCCTTACCATGGTAACCAGGATCTACATTCCTACCCTCACCATGGTAACCAGGATCTGCGTTCCTAACCTCACCATGGTAACCAGGATCTACGTTCCTACCCTCACCATGGTAACCAGGATCTACGTTCCTACCCTCACCATGGTAACCAGGATCTACATTCCTACCCTCACCATGGTAACCAGGATCTATGTTCCTACCCTCACCATGGTAACCAGGATCTACGTTCCTACCCTCACCATGGTAACCAGGATCTACGTTCCTACCCTCACCATGGTAACCAGGATCTACGTTCCTACCCTCACCATGGTAACCAGGATCTACATTCCTACCCTCACCATGGTAACCAGGATCTACGTTCCTACCCTCACCATGGTAACCAGGATCTACGTTCCTACCCTCACCATGGTAACCAGGATCTACGTTCCTACCCTCACCATGGTAACCAGCTGTGGGTGGTGACCGAAAGAATGAGATGGCGGGTACAAGCGGCCGAAATGGGCTTCCTCCACAGGGTGGCTGGGCTCTCACTCAGAGATTGGGTGAGGATCTCTGCCATCCGGGAGGAGCTCGGTCTCGAGCCACTCCTCCTCCAGGTCGAGAGGAGCCAGATGATGTGGTTCGAGCATCTGGTCAGGATGCCCCCCGAGCGCCTCGCGGGCTGGCTGTTTCGGGCACGTCTTTCCGGGAGGAGACCAAGGGGCAGACCCCGGACCCGCTGGAGAGACTATGTCTCACAACTGGCTGGGCAACGACTTGGGATCCTTCCAGGTGAGCTGGAGGATGCAGCCGGGATGAGAGAAGCCTGGGTTTCCCGTCTGAGGCTGTTGCCCCTTCTAAGTCACCCCACGTCTTAGAATTTAAGACGTGGAATTTTAATTTGACAGTAAAGAAGTGGGCTGACCAGGGGCTTTACAGCAACAAGGTCAGTGGCCCGAGTCCTAGAGTGGTGGCAAGATGTGAAGAACTGACCTGTCTTTGTGGAGTTTGCATGTTCTCCCTGTGTTTGTATGTGTTTACTCCGGTTTCCTCCCACTCTCCAAAAACATGCATATTAATTGGCTGCTACAATTGGCTGTGTGTGTGTGTGTGTGTGTGTGGCCCCGTAACCGACTGTCGAACTGTTTGGGATGTGTCCTGCCTCTTGCTCCTGCACCCCTCAATAGGGATAACCGGTTCCGAAGATGACTGAATAATAAAGAATAATATAAAAAAATCAACCACCATCTTTTCTTTATGTGCTGGGTTTATTTCACGCTTCACTGGCTTCATGTGAGAATGAATTAATCAGGACCTGATCGTTTAATTAAAGCAGTAATTAGTTTCTTTCATTAGCAATAAGATCATAATGAAGCAACATCCTCCAACGAAGGACGAATCAGACCGATTAAAAAGACAATACGTGGACTCAGACTGGTTAGAGATGTCATAAAAATAAGAGGTACACTCACACATATTCTCTAAAGATTCCACACGGAGCCTTATAAATACACTTCTGAGTGCGGTCATAAGCATGCCAGACCAGTAGTGGGCAGTACTTATCTAAACGTAAGCTCAGAGCTAGGAAGGCTTAGAAGGTAATTAATAATCGCCGATTGCACCGCATTTCTCCTCCTTTGCTCCTCAGGTGAGAGTGGTCAAAAAGGCAAGAAAAGAGGGTCTGCAACAGGGTCCGTGGATCCATGCTGCCCACTATCTGCTTTTGACAAGGACGCACACGAATAACGTATGTGCATTACTTGTCGCAGGTAGTGACGCATAAAAACGCAAACGGGCAGCCCAGGCCTCTCTCTCCCCGGCTGCATCCTCCAGCTCACCTGGAAGGATCCCCACTCGTTCCCCGGCCAGCGTCAGCAGGTCCGGGGTCTGCCCCTTGGTCTCCTCCCGGTGGGACGTGCCCGAAACACCTGGCCCGCGAGGAGCTCGGGGGGCATCCTGACCAGATGCCCGATCCACCCCATCTGGCTCCTCTCGACCTGGAGGAGGAGCGGCTCGACACCGAGCTCCTCCCGGATGGCAGAGCTCCTCACCCGATCTCTGAGTGAGAGCCCAGCCACCCTGCGGAGGAAGCTCATTTCGGACGCTTGTACCCGCGATCTCATTCTTTCGGTCACCACCCACAGCTGGTGACCATAGGTGAGGGTAGGAACGTAGATCCTGGTTACCATGGTGAGGGTAGGAACGTAGATCCTGGTTACCATGGTGAGGGTAGGAACATAGATCCTGGTTACCATGGTGAGGGTAGGAACGTAGATCCTGGTTACCGTGGTGAGGGTAGGAACGTAGATCCTGGTTACCATGGTGAGGGTAGGAACGTAGATCCTGGTTACCATGGTGAGGATAGGAACGTAGATCCTGGTTACCATGGTGAGGGTAGGAACGTAGATCCCGGTTACCATGGTGAGGGTAGGAATGTAGATCCTGGTTACCATGGTGAGGGTTGGAACGTAGATCCTGGTTACCATGGTGAGGGTAGGAACGTAGATCCTGGTTGCCATGGTGAGGGTAGGAATGTAGATCCTGGTTACCATGGTGAGGGTTTGAACGTAGATCCTGGTTACCATGGGGAAGGTAGGAACGTAGATCCTGGTTACCATGGTGAGGGTAGGAACGTAGATCCTGGTTACCATGGTGAGGGTAGGAACGTAGATTGACTTGTAAATCCAGAGCTATGCTTTACGGCTCAGCTTTCTCTTTACCACGACGACCGATGCAGCGTCCTAGTTATTGCTGATGCCGCACCGATCCACCTGTCGATCTCCCGCTCCATCCTTCCTCACTCGTGAACAAGACCCCGAGATACTTAAACTCCTCCACTTGGGGCAGGACATATCCCTGACCCGCATTCCACCCTTTTCCGGGCGAGGACCGTGGAGGAGGGGTGGGGTGGTTGGCAACCTACAGCGGGGACCCTGGCGGTCGGATCCTCGGCTGCATAGGCTAGCTCTAGGGACAAAAATATATGAGTTTTCAAAAATACCCGGCTATGTGTGGGCGGGGCTTCAGAATCTACAGAAAAAAAAACATTAGATCAGCCAATAAAATTTATGATTCACACTGAGTGAAATATGGGGTCCCTCTGACCGTCCTAATTATGAAACAGGAAACACTTTTCAGACCGCTGTGAGAAGTTTTCTTTTTATGTTTTCAGGGATTTATATAAAGTTTTTTAACCCTTTCCTTTCTGTCTTTTTTCTTCTTTTTAGTTACAAGCTGGATTCCAAACGTCAAATAGAATCTGAGCGGCTTCTCCTGAGGTCCACGCTGCTCCTCCAGCGTCCACTTTACTGAAACATGAATAAACTGATAACAAACACCTGTTGGTTTTGGCTCTCTTACCTGACTCACAACACATTCTCTAAACTCCTGAATTTGATTTGTTTTTATTTTTCATTGTTATTTGCTTCAAAGAAGTCTTTTGCTTTTAATTATTTCTTATTTCTTTGGGGAAAATTTGGTCAGACCTTAAACATCGTGATACTTAATGTGACTTGAGGGTCTAACAGACTGCAAAGACAACGCCACCCAGGAAGCTTAGTCCTGGGACAATGGAGGCCTGGTTACTGTAAAACACCAGGACCTCGCTAGGTCTGGACACGAGTCGGGTAGGTCGCGTGCACAAAATACAACAAATCAAAATGACTTTAATTACACAATAAAATGGATCTACAAAGGAAAGCTACAAGCAGACAAAGAAACTGGTAATCGTGTAGTTATGACAGAAGAGTAGGATCATGCACACATTCGTTCCTACACAGTTCCTTGTCTGACCAGCAAAGTACTCATCAAACTGATGAGTTACAACAATATGGACAAAACAACGGCTTCTGCTGAACGGTGACGCCAACGAGCAGCCACACACCTGCCGGTAACGTGATTATTAATAGTGCAGCGGAACGAGGAAGGGGCTGCAGGCAACCACCGGAGCTTTCAACAGCCGGTACGAACTCCGATCCTGGATTGGGTGAGGGGCAGGGAGCTGGAGAACCCAGCAGGTCTTGAGTAGTCCTGTAAATCAGGACAAGGTTTGGATCCTCTGATCCAAACCGTGAGTCCACTCACTCAAGCCTGTTGTGTGGAGGCGAGCACATGTCCAAAATGGCGCTAGTACTGCCCACCAGACACGTCATAGAGGTCCCACCTGCCACATTAAGTTGTTTATCCTTATTCTCTCGTTCAGTATGAGTGTTAGATTTTTTTTTTTAATCTCCTCTGCTCTGTAACCTTTCACTGCTGATCTAATCTGTAGCTCTTCGGTACGATGGTGCTCCATCTGAACCCGGTTAAAACAAAGATGGATTCTGTTGTCTTCTAACCTCCTGACTGAATTCTCCAGTTCGTGAATCATCTTCAGTGTCCTTGGCAACGAGATCCTGAAATCCCCCATTCATCCTGGAGTGGCTCATCTGCTCATCTTGGAAGCGTCTTCTGGACGGTATGTTTAACGATCGAGGCGTTTCAACCCCTATCCGGAAATCATCTTCAATAAAAAAAAACATTAAACATTTTTTTCTGGATGGAAGTTGAAACCCCTCAAACATCAAATACACTGTCCAGAAGATGCTTTGAAGTCTTTTCTACGTTGCCTCAGAGAAGTTTTTTAGGATAAAAACTGGCCAATTAAAAAATAGACCGGTTTTATTGACAGATTACTGAGGTGGTTACCGTGGCATCACAGACTGGACCAACTTATTTATTCTGACAAGTGATTAACAGCAAATCATCAATGGTTGCAAAAATCCGGGCTGAGCTTTTAGAGCCATCAGCTCCACCAACAGGTGCTCGCTCTCGTGAACCCACTCTTGGGCTTGGCTCCACGGGGGGCTTCCCAGTGACGCACATGCGAGCAAGGGCAACTGGCCAACCTTGATCTCTTCATGGGGGTTTTTGAGCCACGATTTGTCAGGCTGCTCACCTAGAAACTGTTTGCCTTGGGGGATCCTACTAGGGGCATTAAGCCCCAGACAACATGGCTCCTAGGGTCATTGGGGCACGCAAACCCCTCCATCACAATAAGGTGGTGGCTCAAAAAAAGGATGGCTTTGAGCGCCTCGCTGGTGAGGTGTTTCCCATCGGGAGGTGACCGATAGGCAGGCCACGGACCCACTGGAGAGACTATGTCTCACAGATGGACAGGGAACACCTCTGGATCCTCCTGGGTGAGCTGGAGGATGAAGCTGGGATGAGAGAAGCCTGGGATTCCTGTCTGAGGCTGTTGCCTCCGCGACCCGGCCCCCGGAAAAGCGGAAGACGACAGAATGAAACAGAGCTACTTCACCTGTGAGGAACGTGGAGTCTTCATGGACGTGTGGAGATCTTCAGAAGGAATGAAGACAGGATCTTCAGAGTGCCATCATCAGTGATTCCTGTCTGAACTATGGAACTAAAGATGGTGGACTGCTGGTGTGTGAAACCATTTATTTCTCTTCTTCTGGGACCATGATGGTGGTGTTTATCTTGACATTATTAAACATCCCCATCTGTGTCGCATAAAGATACCCCACTGTGTCACATCCACAGTCTCTTCTGACTGTCTGAACGA
This sequence comes from Neostethus bicornis, assembly GCA_902685375.1. NCBI lineage: Eukaryota > Metazoa > Chordata > Actinopteri > Atheriniformes > Phallostethidae > Neostethus > Neostethus bicornis. Next base: position 33,687,919 of record LR738542.1, on the reverse strand, counting down.
TGCTGGAACATAAAACCTCACAGCTCTCCCTTCAGAAAGTCGAATATCACCAATCTTTTTCATGGAAACAACTCTGCATGAACCGGGGAGAGGTGGGCGGGTTGCAGGGATGGTGATGGTCCCAAGAACCTTTGCCAAACGTGCACTCCATCTGCCCGGGTAATCAGAGGAGCAGAGAAACATCAGCAGCACTCTCACTGTGTGAAAGTGGAGCTTCGGCTCGGGTAATGATGCTCCGGCAGACCATGGGAGTTAATTTAATGATGGAGGAGAGCTGGGCTCGCTAATGGCCCCAGAGAACAAGATGGCACTGATGGCGACATCATCATTTCTCTGTTCGACCTTCGGTTCTAATCCAGAAAACAAAGTTGATGGAAGTCCTGCTGCAGAGTGCACCGCACGTTTAATTTGGACCTCTTCTGACTTATTGCTCCTTCTGTGAAGCTGTTGATGGTCGTGTATGTGTGTCTCTGTTGATGGTCGTGTATGTGTGTCTCTGTAGATGGTTGTGTATGTGTGTCTCTGTAGATGGTCGTGTATGTGTGTCTCTGTAGATGGTTGTGTATGTGTGTCTCTGTAGATGGTTGTGTATGTGTGTCTCTATATATGGTTGTGTATGTGTGTCTCTGTAGATGGTTGTGTATGTGTGTCTCTGTAGATGGTTGTGTATGTGTGTCTCTATAGATGGTTGTGTATGTGTGTCTCTGTAGATGGTTGTGTATGTGTGTCTCTGTAGATGGTCATGTATGTGTGTCTCTGTAGATGGTCATGTATGTGTGTCTCTGTAGATGGTTGTGTATGTGTGTCTCTGTAGATGGTCGTGTATGTGTGTCTCTGTAGATGGTTGTGTATGTGTGTCTCTGTAGATGGTTGTCTATGTGTGTCTCTGTAGATGGTTGTGTATGTGTGTCTCTGTAGATGGTTGTGTATGTGTGTCTCTGTTGATGGTTGTGTATGTATGTCTCTGTAGATGGTTGTGTATGTGTGTCTCTGTAGATGGTTGTGTATGTGTGTCTCTGTAGATGGTTGTGTATGTGTGTCTCTGTTGATGGTCGTGTATGTGTGTCTCTGTAGATGGTTGTGTATGTATGTCTCTGTAGATGGTTGTGTATGTGTGTCTCTGTAGATGGTTGTGTATGTGTGTCTCTGTAAATGGTTGTGTATGTGTGTCTCTGTAGATGGTTGTGTATGTATGTCTCTGTAGATGGTTGTGTATGTGTGTCTCTGTAGATGGTTGTGTATGTGTGTCTCTGTAAATGGTTGTGTATGTGTGTCTCTGTAGATGGTCGTGTATGTGTGTCTCTGTAGATGGTTGTGTATGTGTGTCTCTGTAGATGGTTGTGTATGTGTGTCTCTGTAGATGGTTGTGTATGTGTGTCTCTGTAGATGGTTGTGTATGTGTGTCTCTGTTGATGGTTGTGTATGTATATCTCTGTAGATGGTTGTGTATGTGTGTCTCTGTAGATGGTCGTGTATGTGTGTCTCTGTAGATGGTTGTGTATGTGTGTCTCTGTAGATGGTCGTGTATGTGTGTCTCTGTAGATGGTTGTGTATGTGTGTCTCTGTAGATGGTTGTGTATGTGTGTCTCTGTAGATGGTCGTGTATGTGTGTCTCTGTAGATGGTTGTGTATGTGTGTCTCTGTAGATGGTTGTGTATGTGTGTCTCTGTAGATGGTTGTGTATGTGTGTCTCTGTTGATGGTTGTGTATGTGTGTCTCTGTAGATGTTTGTGTATGTGTGTCTCTGTTGATGGTTGTGTATGTGTGTCTCTGTAGATGGTCGTGTATGTGTGTCTCTGTAGATGGTCATGTATGTGTGTCTCTGTAGATGGTCGTGTATGTGTGTCTCTGTAGATGGTTGTGTATGTGTGTCTCTGTAGATGGTTGTGTATGTGTGTCTCTGTAGATGGTTGTGTATGTGTGTCTCTGTAGATGGTCGTGTATGTATGTCTCTGTAGATGGTTGTGTATGTGTGTCTCTGTAGATGGTTGTGTATGTGTGTCTCTATAGATGGTTGTGTATGTGTGTCTCTGTAGATGGTTGTGTATGTGTGTCTCTGTAGATGGTCGTGTATGTGTGTCTCTGTAGATGGTCGTGTATGTGTGTCTCTGTAGATGGTTGTGTATGTGTGTCTCTATAGATGGTTGTGTATGTGTGTCTCTGTAGATGGTTGTGTATGTGTGTCTCTGTAGATGGTTGTGTATGTGTGTCTCTGTAGATGGTTGTGTATGTGTGTCTCTGTAGATGGTTGTGTATGTGTGTCTCTGTAGATGGTTGTGTATGTGTGTCTCTATAGATGGTTGTGTATGTGTGTCTCTGTAGATGGTTGTGTATGTGTGTCTCTGTAGATGGTTGTGTATGTGTGTCTCTGTAGATGGTCGTGTATGTGTGTCTCTGTAGATGGTCGTGTATGTGTGTCTCTGTAGATGGTTGTGTATGTGTGTCTCTGTAGATGGTTGTGTATGTGTGTCTCTGTAGATGGTTGTGTATGTGTGTTCCTGTAGATGGTCGTGTATGTGTGTCTCTGTAGATGGTTGTGTATGTGTGTCTCTGTAGATGGTTGTGTATGTGTGTCTCTGTAGATGGTTGTGTATGTGTGTCTCTGTAGATGGTTGTGTATGTGTGTCTCTGTAGATGGTCGTGTATGTGTGTCTCTGTAGATGGTTGTGTATATGTGTCTCTGTAGATGGTTGTGTATGTGTGTCTCTGTAGATGGTTGTGTATGTGTGTCTCTGTAGATGGTTGTGTATGTGTGTCTCTGTAGATGGTTGTGTATGTGTGTCTCTGTAGATGGTCGTGTATGTGTGTCTCTGTAGATGGTTGTGTATGTGTGTCTCTGTAGATGGTTGTGTATGTGTGTCTCTGTAGATGGTCGTGTATGTGTGTCTCTGTAGATGGTTGTGTATGTGTGTCTCTGTAGATGGTTGTGTATGTGTGTCTCTGTAGATGGTTGTGTATGTGTGTCTCTGTAGATGGTTGTGTATGTGTGTCTCTATAGATGGTTGTGTATGTGTGTCTCTGTAGATGGTTGTGTATGTGTGTCTCTGTTGATGGTTGTGTATGTGTGTCTCTGTAGATGGTTGTGTATGTGTGTCTCTGTAGATGGTTGTGTATGTGTGTCTCTGTTGATGGTTGTGTATGTGTGTCCCTGTAAATGGTTGTGTATGTGTGTCTCTGTAGATGGTTGTGTATGTGTGTCTCTGTAGATGGTTGTGTATGTGTGTCTCTGTAGATGGTTGTGTATGTGTGTCTCTGTAGATGGTCGTGTATGTGTGTCTCTGTAGATGGTTGTGTATATGTGTCTCTGTAGATGGTTGTGTATGTGTGTCTCTGTAGATGGTTGTGTATGTGTGTCTCTGTAGATGGTTGTGTATGTGTGTCTCTGTAGATGGTTGTGTATGTGTGTCTCTGTAGATGGTCGTGTATGTGTGTCTCTGTAGATGGTTGTGTATGTGTGTCTCTGTAGATGGTTGTGTATGTGTGTCTCTGTAGATGGTCGTGTATGTGTGTCTCTGTAGATGGTCGTGTATGTGTGTCTCTGTAGATGGTCGTGTATGTGTGTCTCTGTTGATGGTCGTGTATGTGTGTCTCTGTAGATGGTTGTGTATGTGTGTCTCTGTAGATGGTTGTGTATGTGTGTCTCTGTAGATGGTTGTGTATGTGTGTCTCTGTAGATGGTTGTGTATGTGTGTCTCTGTAGATGGTTGTGTATGTGTGTCTCTATAGATGGTTGTGTATGTGTGTCTCTGTAGATGGTTGTGTATGTGTGTCTCTATAGATGGTCGTGTATGTGTGTCTCTGTAGATGGTCGTGTATGTGTGTCTCTGTAGATGGTTGTGTATGTGTGTCTCTGTAGATGGTTGTGTATGTGTGTCTCTGTAGATGGTTGTGTATGTGTGTCTCTGTAGATGGTCGTGTATGTGTGTCTCTGTAGATGGTTGTGTATGTGTGTCTCTGTAGATGGTTGTGTATGTGTGTCTCTGTATATGGTTGTGTATGTGTGTCTCTGTAGATGGTTGTGTATGTGTGTCTCTGTAGATGGTTGTGTATGTGTGTCTCTGTATATGGTTGTGTATGTGTGTCTCTGTAGATGGTTGTGTATGTGTGTCTCTGTAGATGGTCATGTATGTGTGTCTCTATAGATGGTTGTGTATGTGTGTCTCTGTAGATGGTTGTGTATGTGTGTCTCTGTAGATGGTTGTGTATGTGTGTCTCTGTAGATGGTTGTGTATGTGTGTCTCTGTAGATGGTCGTGTATGTGTGTCTCTGTAGATGGTTGTGTATGTGTGTCTCTGTAGATGGTCGTGTATGTGTGTCTCTGTAGATGGTCGTGTATGTGTGTCTCTGTAGATGGTCGTGTATGTGTGTCTCTGTAGATGGTCGTGTATGTGTGTCTCTGTTGATGGTTGTGTATGTATGTCTCTGTAGATGGTTGTGTATGTGTGTCTCTGTAGATGGTCGTGTATGTGTGTCTCTGTTGATGGTTGTGTATGTGTGTCTCTGTAGATGGTCGTGTATGTGTGTCTCTGTAGATGGTTGTGTATGTGTGTCTCTGTAGATGGTTGTGTATGTGTGTCTCTGTAGATGGTTGTGTATGTGTGTCTCTGTAGATGGTTGTGTATGTGTGTCTCTGTAGATGGTTGTGTATGTGTGTCTCTGTAGATGGTTGTGTATGTGTGTCTCTGTAGATGGTTGTGTATGTATGTCTCTGTAGATGGTTGTGTATGTGTGTCTCTGTAGATGGTTGTGTATGTGTGTCTCTGTAGATGGTTGTGTATGTGTGTCTCTGTAGATGGTTGTGTATGTATGTCTCTGTAGATGGTTGTGTATGTGTGTCTCTGTAGATGGTTGTGTATGTGTGTCTCTGTAGATGGTTGTGTATGTGTGTCTCTGTAGATGGTTGTGTATGTGTGTCTCTGTAGATGGTTGTGTATGTATGTCTCTGTAGATGGTTGTGTATGTGTGTCTCTGTAGATGGTTGTGTATGTGTGTCTCTGTAGATGGTTGTGTATGTGTGTCTCTGTAGATGGTTGTGTATGTATGTCTCTGTAGATGGTTGTGTATGTGTGTCTCTGTAGATGGTCGTGTATGTGTGTCTCTGTAGATGGTTGTGTATGTGTGTCTCTGTAGATGGTCGTGTATGTGTGTGTTTGTAGATGGTTGTGTATGTGTGTCTCTGTACGTGTGCGTGGTCTGAGAAGAAGCAGGCTGGAGGCGGAGCTTATGATACCTGCTGCCTCTTACTCATTTATACTAGAACTAATCGAGCTGCTGACTCTTTAAAATTAATAAAAAATTCACATGTTCACATAAAATTTAAGTGTTTATCTTTAGAGCATTGTTGTTTTTGGCAGCCATCTAAGTTTTAGTTTTAGTCTTTGGAACAAAAATTAATTGAAGTTTTAGTCACATTTTAGTGTAAAAAAAAAAACAAAAACCCAACTTCCTTTAACAATCGTGTCTGTATTACTGAGAATGATGCAGGTTATTCATTCGTTTTAAAAAAAAAAAAACCTCTGCCGAGCTTTAACTTGCAAAACAGCGAACATTGAAAAACAACATAAAAAATAGAAATTCTTGAGTGAGTGAGGAACGTTGTAACTTATTCATACTTAAAAATGACACCTCTTAAAAACCCTGTAAACAAAGTAAACATTGTACTGTGTCTTTAAATCAGTCGTTAGCGCAACCAAGCTAACCAGGAAGTTAGCAGCGCCGACAAGCTGGCATTAGTTTGAAGTTAGTATGCTGTTTAAAAATATGTGGAAAACTCCACCAAGCTCCGCCACGGTGTGTGACCTTCTTGTGGCTGCAGGTGTGTTGTGTAGACGGTGTGAACGTGCAGCATTGTGCGGGGCGTCCCGCCGTGAGAGACAGATGCAGCCGCTGTGTTTTTTCTGGTGAATGGTCTTTTCAGCCACGGACATTTGAAGAACTGCAACCTGCAACCTAGGCTAGGCTATTTGAGCCATGGGATAAAAATGACTAAAAGCAATTATTTTCTGTAGTGCAACTGTTTATTTACAATAAAATTTTTACATAAAATATCAGAATTTTTTAAAAAAAACAGAATTTTTTATTTGAGAATATATCTACTTCACACATAACACAAAGGGTTACATAACTGTCTTACTGGGTGAACGGTCATGTCAGACACAGACATTTGGGCCAAGAAACTGCAGCCTAGGCTATTTACAAAATATCACAATGTTTTACATAAAATATCACAATTTTCCACATAAAATAGGTTTTTGGCCCAAATCTCCGAGGTTGAAATGTCCTAGAACCGTTTTTTCTTTTCACAGACAGAAATGTGAAAGTCTGACTCCTATTTCGTTACGTTTTTGTCTGGTCATGTTGTGTGAGGCCTTTAAGGACCTGCATTTTCCTTCTCCTTTCTCTCACTCTTCAATACTCACAGGTGCTGGATGGCTTCTAACGGGAGGATTGGCTGATTTCCCCCAGCTACGCGTACTTAACTTTGGATATAAAAGACCTGGTCTTACCTACAGTCATTGTCAGTTCTTTAACTAACCCTGTGGTAAACTGACAACCTCATTTCAACTCCTGATCCAGGTTGTTCCAAAGATTATCACCAACAACTGAAATACAATGTTGTTTTATTTGTTCTTACAGTCAGCTTTTTAAACATCCTCCAAATTTATACACAGAATCCCTCTTGTGAAAAAAGTTTTGAACACATTTGCTTAATTACAGTAATTTCACGACCATTAGGCGCACCGTACAAAAAAGCGCAGTCTCAGTCACACACCGCCTTACAACAACACACACGCAAGCATGCAAATGTGTGTATTAAAAAATAGATCGGGAGTAAAACTGAGTTTGGTTGTGTTTTATTTAAGTAGTAACGATACTAAACAAACACATTACCGGTAATAGTCTTTATTCAAATCCATCAAAGTCCTCATCCTCTGTTTCAGAGCAGGTCCACTTCGCTCCTCGCTGTCAAAGTCACTGTCTGTACTGTGCGGCTCCTCAGAAAGGATACCAGCTTTTGAGAAAGCTCGGATAACAGTACCAGCAGACACGTTAGTCCAAGCATCTACAATCCATTGGCAAACTGTAGCGTAACTCGACCGGCGCTGCCTTCCACCCTTCGGTCATCCATCGCTCCCACGCCGCTCACACTTCACTCTTTAACGTTCTCATGCCTTTTCTTTCAGGTCCACCTTTTCTCACACACAAGGCGCACCACTCACTTTGAAGAAAATCTAAGACTTTTATATGAGCCTTATAGCCGTGAAATTACGGTAATTTGGCGATTAAGAACATTTATGTTGATATTAGGATTGACATAAACATCTAAAAAAAAAAAATCAACATCCAGAAGATTAAGTTTAGGTTTCTTCTTAAATTTGTGTGAAATTAAAATAAAAAACGAGCCCATTTTATTACGAACTAAAGATTTAGCTGCAGCTGTGAAATTAAATGTAAACCTTGTCTTTGACACGTTCGGGTTTTCTGATCCTGAGTTTTTTTTTTTTTTTGTAATTAAACATCTGAACATAAAAAAAACTCCATCTGGTTACAGTCTTAAACAAAAGTGGGTGTTTTTTTTTATTTTTATGGTTCTGCTCCTGAAAATCTTTGCAGAAAGAAGCTTTTCTGTTATTTTTCCAACAATTTCCTGCTTGTTTTAAAATTTTAGATGCATATTTTCTATCTGTGAATGGGGTCCCGCTCTTTATGATCCACAGAGCTGCTTTAAAACCAGCAGTTCCATCAGACTGTGAAGGAAATCCACTTCTTGAAAGAGACAGTTTGCTCTTTTTGGATTTGTACTCAGACTTTTCTGCTTGCCTCACCTTCAGTCGAGTATTTTTTGGAAGTGTTTTCAAAAGCTACATTTTACGTTGTTTGGTCTGGAGACAGAGTTTTCAGTTAAAAAAAAAGAATAAAAATGAACTCAGAAAAACTGCGTATCTTCAGATCGCCTGGTCTAGATCCACCATGTCTGACCTGGGGAGGGAGACGAAGGCCAACCTACCACAAAGCCCAACCTGATCTAACCAACCAATCCTTAAAACCTCCTTCACAGTGAGAAAAAAAATCCTAAAAATGGGCTGAAAAAATGAGAAGAAACCTGACGGAGATCTGGATGAAGGAGGGATCCCCTCTTAGGAAATAAAAAGGCAACTGAGTTAAAGCTTTTTAACGCCACACTGGCCGAAAGCAGAAAGGTGGTCAAGAGGAGCCAGGTGTCCTCGGCTATCCGCCAAGCGGGCAGAGAGGGACGTCATGAAGACTGAAGAGTAACGTTAACGTGTTTAAATACGGTCTGTGGTGTCAGGTTTCAGACGGTTTCTTTTTTCTTTGTCGTACATCTGGATACACACATATGAAAACAAACATCTAGATACAGACATCTGCTGGCTTCACTGTCTCCATGGTTACAGGGATGGTGGTTTTATCACCCACCGACACATGGGCATCAGAAAAGTTATCCAAACAGCCAGTTAAAGGCGGCTAAGTGGTGAAGCAGCAGGGTGTGGGGATGTCTTACAGACGTCTTCCTCTCAGGAGGGAAAGTTTGGATTAGATGAGCTGTCTGTAAACTGTGGAACCATCTCAACGCAGACTGGACCAGAGGTTTATACTTTGTTCTACACAGCACTTCTTCTGTTTACACGAGGTCTCTGAGAAATAGGCGGGAAGAAAGAGGCTGCTGTGTTTTTAATGTCCTCAGATAAAACACTTTCATCGTCCAGGGCGGCCTGGTCCTGGTGGAGGCGGCCCTCCAGCTGAGGGCTGAGCAGGGCGGGCAACATCATGGCTGCAGAAGGTGAGCAGAACAGCAGATCATCTGCCAAGGGAGCGATGGAGACCAGGAGTTAAATAACCATGGGGAAGACGAGACACAGGTGCAGACATCAGGGAGAAGCAATTGGGACCAGGTGTGCCGAATAAAGGCCCAATGTGGAATGCAGCTGGCAGCCATGACGGCACCAGTGGTTTGAGCACCTTGGGGATTCAGTGTCTGCTGCAGGGACAGCAAGGGGGCTCAGTGGGATTTGAACCAGCATCTTTCAGTCCAAGAAAAAAGACTCTACCACTGAGCCAACGCCAGTGGTGGATGAAGTACTCACTTTTTGTACTTAAGTAAAAGTACCAATAAAAAAAATCTACTTAAGTAAAAGCACAAAAGTATTTGGTGTAAATTTTACTTTTTAAGTAAAAAGTAAAAGTATTTGATCATAATTCAAATGTTATTTTTTGTGCTATAGGGTGTCACCATGGTAACCAGGATAAATACTCTGCAGGGGTGTGACCCCCCCTCTCCCGCCTCTTTTGGTCCACAAAATAAATAAATAAATAAAATAAAAGGAAAGTGGACAAGTCAAGCTATCCCTTGGAAGGGCCAGTGAATGGGCACCAAAATGGAGGAAAATGACTCTTATTTTTTTAAATGTTTTGGGGGGGAGGCCCCCAGTCACTATATATTGGCTTTGTCAAAGCCCCGCCCCCCTTTGGAAAATTCTAGATCCGCCCCTGCTCTGTGTAATGATGGCTTAACTTTTTATTTAGAAGTAAACACAACGAACAACGATCTTCTGACTCTTTTTAATTTGTTTATATTTGATGTTTGGTTTTTGAATGAATGGAAAATGTTTCTCGATTCATGACTTCTTCTCCAGATCAACTGCTTCTTTTTATTTTAGCGATGCGGCTTCAAGATGCTAAAAAAAAACCCTGTGTATTTTTCAAAATCCTGAACGAAAATGTAACGAAAAATGTAAAACAGACTTTTAAAAAGTAGTGAGTTTGCTCTAAAAATGTAGTGAAGTAAAAGTAAAAGTACCGGTCTTAAATTTTACTTAAGTAAAGTACAGATATACAATTTTTTTACTTAAGTACAGTAACAAAGTACATTTACTTTGTTACGTTCCACCACTGGCCAACGCCTCCTCCAAAGTAAACCTCCTTCGAGCCGGGTTTGAAGCAGAGACCCAAGGATCAGAGGTAAGATCTTAAGCCCGAGCCCAAACACGACCCGAGCCCGACCCGATCATTACTTCGGGTCAGGTTCGGGCTTCTCTCTCGCTGACTTTTTTTTTTTTAAATAAATATGTGTTTATAAAATGTAAACTAAAACGAGGTGTGGGTACTAAACTAATAAATACTTATTATAAAATTAATAATAAAACAGAGAAGTAATGTTTAACTACTAAACACAATCCGCAGAGCCAGCGCATGCTCTGCGCGCATGAACGCCTCCTCTTAATTTGGTAATCCTCCCCTGCGCACGTCTTTATTTTATTTATTTTGAACTGGTATCCCCGATATGAAGGAGTGAGAAGTTAAGGAGGATCCCCGATATGAAGGAGTGAGAAGTTAAGGAGGATCCCCGATATGAAGGAGTGAGAAGTTAAGGAGGATCCCCGATATGGAGGAGCGAGAAGTTAAGGAGGATCCCCGATATGAAGGAGTGAGAAGTTAAGGAGGATCCCCGATATGAAGGAGTGAGAAGTTAAGGAGGATCCCCGATATGAAGGAGTAAGAAGTTAAGGAGGATCCCCGATATGAAGGAATAAGAAGTTAAGGAGGATCCCCGATATGAAGGAGTGAGAAGTTAAGGAGGATCCCCGATATGAAGGAGTGAGAAGTTAAGGAGGATCCCCGATATGGAGGAGCGAGAAGTTAAGGAGGATCCCCGATATGAAGGAGTGAGAAGTTAAGGAGGATCCCCGATATGAAGGAGTAAGAAGTTAAGGAGGATCCCCGATATGAAGGAGTGAGAAGTTAAGGAGGATCCCCGATATGAAGGAGTGAGAAGTTAAGGAGGATCCCCGATATGGAGGAGCGAGAAGTTAAGGAGGATCCCCGATATGAAGGAGCGAGAAGTTAAGGAGGATCCCCGATATGAAGGAGCGAGAAGTTAAGGAGGATCCCCGATATGAAGGAGTGAGAAGTTAAGGAGGATCCCCGATATGAAGGAGTGAGAAGTTAAGGAGGATCCCCGATATGAAGGAGTGAGAAGTTAAGGAGGATCCCCGATATGAAGGAGTGAGAAGTTAAGGAGGATCCCCGATATGAAGGAGTGAGAAGTTAAGGAGGATCCCCGATATGGAGGAGCGAGAAGTTAAGGAGGATCCCCGATATGAAGGAGCGAGAAGTTAAGGAGGATCCCCGATATGAAGGAGCGAGAAGTTAAGGAGGATCCCCGATATGGAGGAGTGAGAAGTTAAGGAGGATCCCCGATATGGAGGAGCGAGAAGTTAAGGAGGATCCCCGATATGAAGGAGCGAGAAGTTAAGGAGGATCCCCGATATGAAGGAGTGAGAAGTTAAGGAGGATCCCCGATATGAAGGAGTGAGAAGTTAAGGAGGATCCCCGATATGAAGGAGTGAGAAGTTAAGGAGGATCCCCGATATGAAGGAGTGAGAAGTTAAGGAGGATCCCCGATATGAAGGAGCGAGAAGTCAAGGAGGATCCCCGATATGAAGGAGCGAGAAGTTAAGGAGGATCCCCGATATGAAGGAGCGAGAAGTTAAGGAGGATCCCCGATATGAAGGAGCGAGAAGTTAAGGAGGATCCCCGATATGAAGGAGCGAGAAGTTAAGGAGGATCCCCGATATGAAGGAGCGAGAAGTTAAGGAGGATCCCCGATATGAAGGAGTGAGAAGTCAAGGAGGATCCCCGATATGAAGGAGTGAGAAGTCAAGGAGGATCCCCGATATGAAGGAGTGAGAAGTCAAGGAGGATCCCCGATATGAAGGAGTGAGAAGTTAAGGAGGATCCCCGATATGAAGGAGTGAGAAGTTAAGGAGGATCCCCGATATGAAGGAGTGAGAAGTTAAGGAGGATCCCCGATATGAAGGAGTGAGAAGTTAAGGAGGATCCCCGATATGAAGGAGTGAGAAGTTAAGGAGGATCCCCGATACGAAGGAGCGAGAAGTTAAGGAGGATCCCCGATACGAAGGAGAAAGAAGTTAAGGAGGATCCCCGATATGAAGGAGCGAGAAGTTAAGGAGGATCCCCGATATGAAGGAGTAAGAAGTTAAGGATAAACTAAAAGCAGGAGAACTGGAAAGACAAACACGCACCAGTAAGAGTGAGGTGTGGAAAAGATTCAAATTTGTTCTTCAAAATGCTACAGAAACTCTCGTTGGCTTCACTGGATGTAGTCAATGTGGCACCAAAAAGACTGGCACCTCGACGCTGAGCTGGCATTTAAACAGCTGGACTGGTAAAAGTGATGATCGTTAAAGATCTAATTTATCATTTGTTTCAAAGACCGTCCCTCCTCTTTGCGCTAAGCAGACCATCACAGACAAGCGCGTTAGGGGTCCGATAGTGTGATTTTTTTTTTTTCATTAAAAACATGTTCTTGAAAATGTTCCAATTTATAAATAACCCTCCTCCTCTCGAGTCCTCACAAATAAAATATGACATTTCGGGCTTGTTTCGGGCTCGGGTCGGGCTGGATTTTTTAGGCCCGATCTCACCTCTGCCAAGGATTCCCGTGTCATGGTTCCCTCGCCCACCACCAGACGGAACCTGGGGCCTTCCTTCATCTGCCTGATTTTAGACACCTGTCTTTCCTTCCGGTGTTGGGTAATACCATCCCTTCCAGCCAGGTCTTCCCGGCTGGATGACCATGAAATACATTCAGAACAATACCCGCTCGTCATGCCACTAAACCTTGTGTTTTTTTTTTTCTCACAGCATTACTGGGCTGCCAAACAAAAACATACCAACCTCCGTGAAGTTGGCCCCTCATGAACAAATATGAACAAAAATAAACAAAAGATATGTCAATCGTTTGTGCTATTTTATTTTTTTTTATATTTACGATTCTTTTACAGATCAATCTGACGTCATCCAGACCCTCATTTTGCTTAAAAATGCGAGAAAACTCCTTAAAATGGTGTCAATCGTTTGTGCTGTAAAATTTTTTGTTTGTGCTATTTTAGTTTATTTTAATTTTATGACAATGACGTCATCAAACATGGCGACGCCCGGAAATAAATGAAGGTCTGAATGACGTTGTTGTGGTGCGGAAGGATGGAGGAAAGAGGAGGACCCAAATGCAGGACTTCGAACATGGTTTATTTAACTTATTGCAGGAAAGTCTGTGAAGAAAACATGATTAACTAAAGGTTTCAAAAGTCCAACTAAAATCCAAAATACCAAACATGGTCAGGCAACCAGGGTGACCTGGCTGGGAAAGGTGGTAGTAAGACCTGACGAGGAAGGCAGGTGAGACTGCCTTAAAATAGGCAGCCAGAATATTAGATGCAGGTGAGTCCACAGGTGCAGATGGTCCAATTAGCCAGAATTGGGGGAAAGGTGAGGTGGTCCCTGGCTCCCTCTGGTGGTGGTTTGAGGCAACTACGACAGACGTCATTGTTCAAATCATATTTCTTACATTTAAAATAAACTAAAACAGCACAAACGATTGACATATTTTTGGTTTACTTTTGTTTACATATTTTTTTAAGCGGGACCAGCTTCACTGACGTTGTTTCTTGTCCCATGATTGGGTCCTCTTCCTTCCACCTGCACCTCACGTCATGACATCCTGGATGAACCACTAAGTCCACCGCTCTACCAAATGAGCTCTCGAAGAATCTACAGCTAAAACACCAGCGTTTAATAGATCATTACATAGATACCTAGAGAGGGTGCGTGCAGAGAAATTAAGCTTTTCCTACTACTGATACTCCGTTTCGTCATCTTCCGCTTGTTCCGGGGTCGGGTCGCGGGGGAAACTGCCTCAAACGGGCAGCCCAGGCCTCTCTCTCCCCGGCTGCATCCTCCATCTCATCTGGAAGGATCCCAAGTCGTTCCCCGGCCAGCTGTGAGACATAGTCTCTCCAGCGGGTCCGGGGTCTGCCCCTTGGTCTCCTCCCGGTGGGACGTGCCCGAAACACCTCACCAGCGAGGCGCTCAGGGGGCATCCTGACCAGATGCCCGAACCACCCCATCTGGCTCCTCTCGACCTGGAGGAGGAGCGGCTCGACACCGAGCTCCTCCCGGATGGCAGAGCTCCTCACTCGATCTCTGAGTGAGAGCCCAGCCACCCTGCGGAGGAAGCTCATTTCGGCCGCTTGTACCCGCAATCTCATTCTTTCGGTCACCACCCACAGCTGGTGACCATAGGTGAGGGTAGGAACGTAGATCCTGGTTACCATGGTGAGGGTTGGAACGTAGATCCTGGTTACCATGGTGAGGGTAGGAACGTAGATCCTGGTTACCATGGTGAGGGTTGGAACGTAGATCCTGGTTACCATGGTGAGGGTAGGAACGTAGATCCTGGTGACCATGGTGAGGGTTGGAACGTAGATCCTGGTTACCATGGTGAGGGTAGGACTTTAGATCCTGGTTACCATGGTGAGGGTAGGAACATAGATCCTGGTTGCCATGGTGATGGTAGGAACGTAGATCCTGGTTACCATGGTGAGGGTAGTAACGTGGATCCTGGTTACCATGGTGAGGGTTGGAACGTAGATCCTGGTTACCATGGTATTCATCCCTCACCGGGGACATTTGTGTGCTGCACTCCTACACCGCAGCAGGCTGCCACGATGACACCAATGGTGGGAGCAACAAGGGATTAGGTGTCTTCTCTAAGGACCCCAGACGTGGACTCAGGGGGACGCCAATCCGCAAACTTCTGGTTGACTTCCGGTCCGCGGGCGAACGCTTTAACCACTAAGCCACCGTAGTTTTAATAAGTGATAAAAACACACCATAGTTTCATAATATTTATTTAGTTTCATCATAAAAGCCTTAGTTTTTACATTTTATTTATGAGTTTCAGCAAAGACGCGTGTTTTTATCTAAAATTGTTAAGAAAAAAAAACATTTGATAAAAGAATAAACAACCGAAAAATTGGATAAAATATTGTAAAACAAAAAATCCCACAAAAATGAAAACGATATATATTTTACACTCCCCTCGTGGTGCGTTCAGGGTAACGTGTTTATAACAGATACATATATTCAGTAAAACTGATGGAAACAGAAGAGTGAGTAAACATTCTAACCATAAGAAAAACAACAAAATAAACAAGATTCTTTAAGTTTAATTTAAGGAACAGATGAAATTCATCTCTTTCTTTGCGTTTTTCATGAACCACTTCTGGTCTCCTCCGGTTGCCATGGCACCAGACAGGTCACAGTTGCTTTCCATTTGACCTGAGGCCCAGTTCTCGTAGAGAACCAGCTTGTTACTGAGCCAGAACCAGAAATCCAGAGGGCAGCTGTAGCGCAGTCCGATCCAGACAAATGGAGTCTCAGCATCCTTTGCTCTCTGTTGGACCAAAAACTGATGGTTCTGGTTGGAGATGGAGACCAGGTCTTTGTGGTTTTCTCTGCAGTAGTATAAAGCATCATCCCAGTTCATCTTCTTTTCGATCAGGATCAGGTTATCTGAAGAGAAAGAAATGGAAACATCGTTCAACATGTTTGTCATGTATGTAATCATTATGACATCATGTCTTTTGGTTCTAATTTCAGAATCAGAATATTCTTTATTGATCCCACACATGTTAAATTTGTGTGTCACAGCAACAACTTCCTATCTGCTAAGTGAGTCGTTGTAGAGCCCGATCACGTACGGAAAGAAAGACCTCCGGTAACGAGATGTTCTCGAGCGGAGCTGTCTGAGCCTCTTGGAGAAGGAGCTCCGCTGTTCGTCCAGGAGTGGGTAGAGAGGATGGTCATGATTGTCCATGATGACCTCCTCTCTAGCACTGCCTCAAGTGAGTCCTGTTGGCAGCCAATGACAGAGCCAGCCAGTCTGATTAGTTTATTCAGTCTGTTGGCGTCACTGGCTGCGATGCTGCTCCCCCAGCAGATGACAGAGAAGAACAAGGTGCTGGCCACCACAGACTGGTAGAAGGTCTCCAGGATCTTGCTGCACACATTGAAGGACCTCAGCTTCCTTAGAAAGTAAAGTCGGCTGCAAGTCTTCTTGTACACAGCAGTACTATTGCTCCTCCAGCTCAGTCTGCTGTCGATGGTCACTCCAAGGTATTTGTACTCCTCCACCACCTCCACATCTCTACCCAGAATGCAGAGCGGCTGCAAAGCAGTCCTCCTCCTCTTCCGGAAGTCAATCACCATCTCCCTGGTCTTGTCTACATTGAGGAGCAGGTGGTTCTCTCCCGCCCACTCCACAAATCCATCCACCACCCTCCTGTACTCCTCCTCCTGCCCACCACTTATACACCCTACAACTGCAGAGTCATCAGAGAATTTCTGTAGGTGGCATGAATCGGAGTTGTGCTGGAAGTCTGAAGTGTACAATGTGAAGAGGAATGGAGAGAGCACAGTGCCCTGTGGGGCTCCTACACCACTCAGAACCACATCAGACTGGACTTTGCCCAGCCGGACGAACTGTGGCCTGTCCGTCAGGTAATCAGTGATCCAGGAGACGGCGGACGCACCAGCACCCATCAGCCGCAGCTTATTTCTCATATTGATGTGACCATGTTACCATCTGTATCCGTACAGATGGTAACGAGCATCCTCCCAGTTCAGACCCTCATCATTTAAGATCATAGTGATTGAGATTTCAATTTCTACCAAAAAACAACAAACAAACAAATGGAGGGTGACATCAGGGTGGCTGTGCTGTTTTCAGTGAGTCTGTACCTAAAGGCCTCGTACATATCGTCTGATCCCACACACCCACTGAACCTAGAGTTTGAGCTTCACTGCTCATTACGGCGTTGGGTGGTACCCCGAATTAAAGCCAAGTGACATAGAGTTTAACTCCCGTTGCCATCTGGTCCCTGAAGAAGTGTTAGACCTTAACCTGTTTCCCCATCATTGGTGCTGTCGTGGCAGCCTGCTGCAGTGTAATGCAGCACACAAATTTCCCAGCTACATCCATGAACCTCCTCTTTGGTCTTCCTCTGGTCCTCTTTCCTGGTGGTTCTAAACCCAGCATCCTTCTTCTGATGTACTCTCTCTCTCTCCTCTGCACATGTCCAAACCATCTCAGTCTGACCTCTCTGACTTTAAAACCTCTAACATGTGCTGTTCCTCTGATCCTGTCCATCCTGGTCACTCCCAGAGAGATCCTCAGCATCTTCATCTCTGATACAAACATCTCTGTTTCCTGTCTTTTTCTTGTTATTTGTTATTAATGTATGAATTCTGATTTAAACTGTGTGTGTTATAAGTTACCATGGTAACAGAAGAACGGTTTTACTTCGGTGCACTGGGAGGCTTTCCATCTCTTGGAGTTTTTCTCCATCACAGCACAGTCTCCATCTCTGCAGAAACAATCAGACAAACATTATCTTAAATAACAAGTCATAAAACTATCTGATTATAAATCTGAACATGGTACGTACCCTCCTCCAGGGAGTGAATCCCAGTTTCTGAGGGAGGAACTGCTCCCATCAGACCAGATCCAGTGGTCTGCAAACAGACCGATCCAAAGACATTCTCCACAACTGGCAGGTTGTGGTAGTGTATTAATGCTTGTGTTCACCAGGTCCTTCAGTTCTTCATCCTCTAACTGCTTCAGTCCACTAACCAGGTCTGTGTGAGTCCCTCTACAGTATCTCTGAGCTTCAACCCAGGTTTTCTCCTCATTAATAAAATGGAATTTAGTTTGATTTTTTTCTGTCAAAAAACGACAAAATCACATTGTTTACAAAAAATAAAAACAGTGTCGTCATTTCAGAGAAAAAGTTAAAGATTTCTAATGTTTTGTTTTGTGTAAATATCACGTCTTCAGTTTAGTTTCTTTTTTCTGAAAGTAAAATTAAATGAAAACTAATTTTTTTATTTTATGACATTAAAATAAAGCAAAATAAAATATTTTTACCGTCAAAGCAGAAAAATCTCTTTTTTTTATTACTGCGGTCACATGGATCATCTCCCCACGAAAAATCAAGGATTAAAAACCCACAGTCGTCTCCACCAAAAGGCAGTCCTTCACCAGTTAACCACCTCGCCTCACTGGTTTTGAACTCCACTCCAGGCAGAGACCAGTGCCATGTTTTTTCTGCACTGCTTGTCGTGTGCAGACCGATCCACGCTGCTTCACTCTGCAGAGATTCACTGAGTCTGTTCAAGTCGTCCATGTTGGACACGGTGACCAGGTCAGTGTAATTATTTCTGCAGAAGTTTTGGGCGTCGGTCCAACTCTTTCCATCACTGATGTAGTGATACTCATAGAGCTGACATGTGATGAAACCAGACTGGCCTAAAAGAAGAGAACATACTGGTCCAGCTTCCTGTGAGAAAGATCCAAACTAAACCAGGATCCACTTACCCATCAACACCAGTAGAAACAGACTCAGCTGCATCTTTCTACTCTTCAAATCCAACCACTGTGGAGACAAAATCACCAGCTCAGTTACAACCTGCAGTGTGTGGGTTTCTATCGTCTTCTCACTCATGGTGTAAAAAAACAGATTTTTATTGGATTTGTTTGGTTCTAAAAAAATCTGATTAAAGTTCAATGAAGAGTTTTTAAAAAATCAGAATTTTAGTCATATTTTGTTTTATTTTTGGTTTTTTTTCTTTAACTATTTAAACTGTGGGTTTTAAACATGAGCCCGAGGCCCAAAACCAGGCCGTCAGAGGCTCTAACATGGACCAAGTGAGGAAAATATGTAAATAAAAAAAGAGGAAATAAAGACGTCATTAAAAGTTTTAAAAGTCTCTTTCATTCACATCAGTTTTTTATAACATTTTAAATTAATATTCATCGTTATTTTAGAGAATTTATTTAAATATTTAATCAGATCAATCATTAGAATAATCATTAGAAAAATGAACGTTTTCATCCAAATGGAAAAGTGAGGTTACAGGGAGAAGAGATAAAGAAGGTAGAAGATTTTAAGTATCTAGGATCAACAGTCCAGAGCAATGGAGAGTGTGGAAAAGAGGTGAAGAAGCATGTGCAGGCAGGCTGGAACGACTGGAGAAAAATATCAGGTGTGATGTGTGATAGAAGAGTTTCAGATAAAATGAAAGGAAAAGTGTACAAAACCGTGGTGAGAGCGGCCATGCTGATTGGTCTAGAGACAGTGTGGTGAGAGCGGCCATGCTGATTGGTCTAGAGACAGTGTGGTGAGAGCGGCCATGCTGATTGGTCTAGAGATAGTGTGATGAGAGCGGCCATGCTGATTGGTCTAGAGACAGTGTGGTGAGAGCGGCCATGCTGATTGGTCTAGAGATAGTGTGATGAGAGCGGCCATGCTGATTGGTCTAGAGACAGTGTGGTGAGAGCGGCCATGCTGATTGGTCTAGAGACATTGTGGTGAGAGCGGCCATGCTGATTGGTCTAGAGACAGTGTGGTGAGAGCGGCCATGCTGATTGGTCTAGAGACATTGTGGTGAGAGCGGCCATGCTGATTGGTCTAGAGACAGTGTGGTGAGAGCGGCCATGCTGATTGGTCTAGAGACAGTGTGGTGAGAGCGGCCATGCTGATTGGTCTAGAGACAGTGTGGTGAGAGCGGCCATGCTGATTGGTCTAGAGACAGTGTGGTGAGAGCGGCCATGCTGATTGGTCTAGAGATAGTGTGGTGAGAGCGGCCATGCTGATTGGTCTAGAGACAGTGTGGTGAGAGCGGCCATGCTGATTGGTCTAGAGACAGTGTCACTGAGGAAAAGACAGGAAACAGAGATGTTTGTATCAGAGATGAAGATGCTGAAGTTCTCTCTGGGAGTGACCAGGATGGACAGGATCAGAGGAACAGCACATGTTAGAGGTTTTAAAGTCAGAGAGGTCAGACTGAGATGGTTTGGACATGTGCAGAGGAGAGAGAGAGAGTACATCAGAAGAAGGATGCTGGGTTTGGAACCACCAGGAAAGAGGACTAGAGGAAGACCAAAGAGGAGGTTCATGGATACAGTGAAGGAAGACATGAACCCAAGAGGATAAAGGAGACAGGGTTAGATGGAAGAATCTGACTTGCTGTGGAGACCCCTGGAGGGAAATGCCAAAAGAAGAAGAAGAAGAAAAAGGTTTTTATTTTTAACAGATTCCATCAAATGATGACGTTTGATGTTGATTTAAAAACATTTTAAAGATTGAGATCCAGCTTCATTTTTACATTTATTTAAATCATTGACGTAAATCTGATAAAATCTTTGAATTTTTTTGCATCAATAAAAACAAACTTTGTTTTTTTTCCTGGAACATGAATCTAAAAATATCTGGATGTAAAACCTGTGGTTTGAAGTGACCGAAGAGACAAGCTCCAGGAGAGACAAGCTCCAGGAGAGACAAGCTCCAGGAGAGACAAGCTCCAGGAGAGACAAGCTCCAGGAGAGACAAGCTCCAGGAGGGAGAAGCTCCAGGAGGGAGAAGCTCCAGGAGGGACAAGCTCCAGGAGGGACAAGCTGCAGGAGAGACAAGCTCCAGGAGGAAGAAGCTCCAGGAGGGACAAGCTCCAGGAGGGACAAGCTGCAGGAGAGACAAGCTCCAGGAGGAAGAAGCTACAGGAGGGAGAAGCTCCAGGAGAGACAAGCTCCAGGAGAGACAAGCTCCAGGAGGAAGAAGCTCCAGGAGGGAGAAGCTCCAGGAGGGAGAAGCTCGGAACTTCCTCAACCAAAGAAAACCAAGTATGGATTCATTGATGAGTCGGCCTACAGGATGGAGGTAGACCGGCTGGTGTCCTGGTGCAGCAACAACAACCTGGAGCTCAACGCTCAGAAGACAGTGGAGATGATCGTGGACTTTAGGAAAGTCACAGCTCCCATTCTCCCCCTTGCACTGACAGACTCCCCCATCACCACTGTAGACTTTTTCCACTTCCTCTGCACCACCATCAGAACCTAAAGTGGGAGCCATCCATCAGCTCCCTGATCAAAAAGGCCCAGCAGAGGATGAAGAAAGCCAAGCTGCCCGCCCAGATCGAGTCCATCCTCACCTCCTCCATTACCGTTTGGTACGCTGGAGCCACAGCCAGGGACAAACACAGACTGCAGCGCATTGTGCGCTCCGCAGAGAAGGTGATCGGCTGCAGCCTTCCATCTCTCCATGACCTGTAATCCCCAGAACTCGGGGGCGTGCAGGTCGGATAGCAGTTGACCCTTCCCACCCTGGACATGGACTTTTTGAGCGACTCCCCTCGGGCAGGAGGCTCCGGTCCATTCAGACCAGAACGTCCCGCCACAAAACCAGCTTCTTCCCTTCTGCTGTTGGACTTATGAATACTTTATAACAAAGCCAGTTCCTAGTCTGTGATCCTCTTCATTGATCATGACAATAAAAGCATTTCTGATTCTCTTATCATGTTCTACTGCCTGCCAATCAATTCATCTATAGTCTACAGCGATGATCAAAGTGATAAAAAAAACAACAATAAAATACTCATAAAACACTTCAAAAAATCTTTAAAAAAGAAGCTGGTGAATAAAAAAAGTTTTACAAACAAAACAATGAGAGGTTTTAATTAATAAAAAAAAACTTAGAGTTTATAAAAAATAAAAATCATCCTGATGTTTGAACAAAAAAAAAAAACACACAAAAACCTTCTTTTTATCAGAAAAACAGATTAAATAAAGTTTATCAGCATAAAAAAAAACTTTCATTGTTCAAACAAAATGACATAAAAAATTCATTTTTTCAGTCATTTTCTGCATCGTTTAAAAAAACTATTAGTGACTAAGAGAAGTCTTCTAAAAGAGACTGGTGACCTGTTTGGGGTGTACCCCGCCTCTCAGGAGAGGCTGCAGCATGTCTAAGAGAAGTCCAGTGATGTTAAGAATGTACTTACATCCTGATCTGATGACTTTACGTTCCGTTCTGGAGTCTTGATGAAAAATAAGAAAAAATATCCAGGACTTTTATTTTTCATGCTTCAGATGATTTGAATTGTAAATAAACAGACAGACGTGTTAGAAAATGCAAAACATTGGACTAAAAGGAGAAAAATATCCCGATTGTTCTGATCTTCCTCCTTCCTGGTTCACTTCCTCTTTCCAACCTTCCTCCTGCTTCAGTACCACTCAGTACCAACTATACATGAACTCATTAGGCTTTCAGGTAAAGGTTATAAGTTAATAGGAAAGTCGAAGGATTCAGATTACTTTATTAAATCCTCTGCTGGGGAAAATTAACATGTCCGATAGCTCCATGTAGTTCTAGAGAGAGCTCCAAACACCTTCTAAACAGCTGCTAGATCAGGGGTCACCAACAGGGTGCCCGCGGGCACCAGGTCGCCCGCAGCGACCGCATCAGTCGCCCGCAGGCCAGTTCTAAAAATAGCACTAATCACGAATTAGCTCTGTCTAAAATTCTATTTAATTGTGTTGCTGTTTTTTTTTATTTCGTTTACAGTAAATTTAAAAATTAATACATAAAAACGTTAAAAAAATGTAAATCACAAAAAAAAAATTTAATATCCAAACTCTGACGTTAGTATGGGTAGGAGGTTACTCTAGTGCGCATGACAAACTAGCTTTGCTGAGATGAGCTCGTAGCGCGTTTTCTACCAACAAAAACATGGCAGAAAAAAAGAAGAAAACTTGGAGGAAGAGTTCTTTTTAACCAACGTGAAAGAAAACTATGTGTGTCTCATCTACGGTGCGACTGTGGCGACGCGTAAGCGGCACAACGTGGAGTGACAATCCGTACATGTCACAGAAGCTACCATGCTAACTACCCACCAGGCAGCGCAGTACGGACGGAAAAAGCCCGTGAGTTAAAGGCAGCTTTGAGCAAACAGCAGTCTTTTTTTAAGAGACCGGTTAAAAACTCTCAAAAAGCAACTGAAGCCTCATTTAGAGAAAAAAAGAAGAAGACACAGAACACTGGTGAAGAGCATGCAATGCCAGGCCTCCCACTAACAAAGAAACAAATGCCAGATGTTGGTGGCAACATGTAAGATAGTACCATGGCAAAGATAAATATTAATATATTTAAATTCTGTTACAGATGTGTTACTAAGTGTAACAGACGTGATGATTTGTTTTAATGATTAGTATAAATGTGATAAGATTTATTTTAAAAGGAGTAGATTTTTATTAAATCATTTCTACAAACATGGTTCAGAGTTTATGATTTAATAACTGTTATAAAAATGGAAAAAGATTTCCTGCTAAATGTTGTGGAAGTGATCGTTTGGATATTTCATATTGAAATGTATCTGTTTCTGTTTAATCAGACTGAAATAATTATTGTGATGGATCGTTAACAATCAGTGTCTTCACATCATTAATAATAATATCAAATTAAACTGTGGAACTTTGTTATTTTAGAAGTGTATTATTTATTAAAGTGGTGCCCTTTAAGTTACTCAGTGCCCTTGAAGTAGCCCTCGGTATTAAAGAAGTTGGTGACCCCTGCTCTAGAGTACCGTAATTTCACGACCATAAGGCTCATATAAAAGTCTCAAATTTTCTTCAAAATGAGCGGTGCGCCTTGTGTGTGAGAAAAGGTGGACCTAAAAGAAAACGCGGTGCCCGCGAGGCGGACCTGAAAGAAAAGGCATGAGAACGTTAAAGAGTGAAGTGTGAGCGGCGTGGGAGCGATGGATGACCGAAGGGTGGAAGGCAGTGCCGGGCGAGTTCCGCTACAGTTTGCCAATGGATTGTAGATGCTTGGACTAACGTGTCTGCTGGTACTGTTATCCGAGCTTTCTCAAAAGCTGGTATCCTTTCTGAGGAGCCGCACAGTACAGACAGTGACTTTGACAGCGAGGAGTGAAGTGGACCTGCTCTGAAACAGAGGATGAGGATTTTGATGGATTTGAATAAAGACTATTACCGGTAATGTGTTTGTTTAGTATCGTTACTACTTAAATAAAACACAACCAAACTCAGTTTTGCTCCCGATCTATTTTTTAATACACACATTTACATGCTTGTGTGTGTGTTGTTGTAAGGTGGTGTGTGACTGAGACTGCGCCTTTTCGTACGGTGCGCCTAATGGTCGTGAAATTACGGTAACTAAAAACTTCGTCTCAAGGCTCGACGGACACATTTAACACAATCTGGAAACCCTTTATTGAACACCTACACAGCATTTCATACATCCTGAAAGTAAGTGATGCCCTGTCATGCCCCCGCCCCCTTCCTTCTTTTCCTCCATTTTGTCTGTTTTTAAACTCTGCTGCCTTAATAGTAACTAAAAAAATTCTGTTTGTACTTGAAGAGTTTCCTATTTACGGAATTTTGGGGAGATGACTTTTTTGTTTGTTTTTTGGGGGATTTTGTTTTTTCGTCATAAAAGCTTTAGTTTTTATATTTAATTTATGAGTTTCAGCAAAGACGCGTGTTTTTATCTAAAATTACAAATAAAAAAAATCCATTTGATAAAAGAATAAACATTTTAATTGGATAAAATGTCGTAAAGCATCTCTTAGGATACCTTCTGAGCACCTTGCTGGTTAGGTATTTCATCATGTCCCACCAGAAGGAGGCTCAGAGGCAGACCCCTGACCAGCTAGAGGGAGTATGTCTTACAGCTGGACAGGGAACACCTCTGGATCCTCCAGGTGAGATGGAGATGGAGGAGTTAATAATATTAAAGTAAAATAAACGATGAAATGTTTCAGAAGTTAAACAAACATCTAAAGTAAAACAGTATCTGCTGTGTTTCACCAGGAGCACCACTAGAGGGGGACACTGAGTCTCTTATTAAAGACAAAGAAAAGAAAGTTTATGTTTAATATTTCACACACTTTTACATTTAAATGAACTTTTAATGATAATATTTATAAACCTTTTATTTTCCCAAAGTCTGAAAATATAGATGAAAAAAAATACAAGATTATTTAAGATGTTTACATTAAAAATACATTTTAAAAGATTCAATCAAAATCTTTACTGTTGGTATTTTGAGCCACCCTCTTATCTGGATCCCTCCTTCCCTCCTGTCCTGCCCTCTGCCCTAATTTAGCACGCCGTGTCTCAATCCCCAGATGTGCCTTCTTTTTCTTTGGACTATTTAATCCCTGGTGTCCCTCACTTCCCTGCTGAACCATTCACCTGCACCCCCTGCATCACTCCTCTGCTGCTTCCATGCTGCACAGAGCTCCACCGGCCGGCAGGCCTGCCTCCATGCAGCCCTCCATAGCTCTGATCCTCATCCTGCTGAGCTCGTTCCCCTTGGCTCCTGGTCCCCCTGCGTCCTGCCGAGCTCCTACGTCTGGTCCCCTTTGTTCCCAGTCAAGCTCCATCCTTCTGGTCCCCTCGACATCCATCAGAGGTCTCCCTCTGGTTCTATTTGGTTCTTCATTTCCTCCAATAAACTGGCCTTGCATTTGGGTCCTACTTCACTCATCACCACCATCTCTGACTAATTTAGAACCAAAATAAATCTAATTTAAACAAATTTCTAAAGTTTAGCAACATATTTAGTAGAATTTGTTAAATGTAAATATTTCTTACTGAAATGAATAAAAACATTAAAATATTTTATGAATCACCACAGAATAAAATAACTTGTAAGATTACAGAAAAAACACGTTTAGATTAAGATTATTATTCAGAGCAGATGAAATACATCTTCTCATCGTCGTATTTCTTGAACCACTTATGGTCTCCTCTGGTTGCCATGGCACCAGACTGGTCACAGTCATTCCATGTTTGACCAGAGTCCCAGTTCTGGAAGGTCACCGCCTCGTCACTGACCCAGAACCAGAAATTCAGAGCGCAGGTGAAACGCAGGCCGGTCCAGACAAATGGGGTTTCAGCCTGTTTGGCTTTCTCCCCGATCCAGATCTGATCGCTCCAGGTGGTGATGGAGACCAGGTCGTTGTGGTGTTCTCTGCAGTAGTACAGAGCTTCCTCCCAGTTCAGCTGTTTCTTGATCAGGACCAGTTTTTCTACAAAGAAAGTCATAAAAACATCTGTTTAGATGACAAATTTGTTCATTTTGATTTAAAAGTATCAGGTGTGATGTGTGATAGAAGAGTTTCAGATAAAATGAAAGGGAAAGGGTACAAAACCGTGGTGAGAGCGGCCATGCTGATTGGTCTAGAGACAGTGTGGTGAGAGCGGCCATGCTGATTGGTCTAGAGACAGTGTGGTGAGAGCGGCCATGCTGATTGGTCTAGAGACAGCGTGGTGAGAACGGCCATGCTGATTGGTCTAGAGACAGTGTGGTGAGAGCGGCCATGCTGATTGGTCTGGAGACAGTGTGGTGAGAGCGGCCATGCTGATTGGTCTAGAGACAGTGTCACTGATTCAAAGACAGAAAGCAGAGATGTTTGTAGCAGAGATGAAGATGCTGAGGATCTCTCTGAGAGTGACCAGGATGGACAGGATCAGAGGAACAGCACATGTTAGAGGTTTTAAAGTCAGGGAGGTCAGACTGAGATGGTTTGGACATGTGCAGAGGAGAGAGAGTACATCAGAAGAAGGATGCTGGGTTTGGAACCACCAGGAAAGAGGACTAGAGGAAGACCAAAGAGGAGGTTCATGGATACAGTGAAGGAAGACATGAAGATCAAAATGAGCAGTGCGCTCTATCTGATTTGTGATTTGCGGACGTATTAGAGAACCATGAGGCGGATGTAGTTGAGAACATGAGAACATTAAAGGGTGATGTGTGGGTGTGGATTGTGTCTAAAAGAACAGGTATGTGCTGTTTTAACAACACTGAAAATGAAAAAGAGACACGCTTATGAAGCTCAGGTTAAACTGAAGGCGATCAGCTACGCGGAGGAACATGGGAATCGAACTGCCGCTAGATAATTTACAATTAACAAGTCAATGATTTGTAAGTGGAGGAAGCTGGAAAACGAGCTGCGACAGGTGAAGAAGACGCAGCTGAGTATCTGTGGAAATAAGGCGAGGTGACCAGAGTTGAAGGAAAGACTCCAGCAGTGGATCATCAACCAAAGAACGACTGGGAGGAGTGTTTCCACTGTCACTATTCGGCTAAAGGCAGTAATGCTAGCGGAGGAAATGAAAATTGAGCATTTCCAAGGAGGTCCATCTTGGTGCTTTCACTTTATGAAACGCTGCAGTGACCAGGACTGGCACTGTTGTCCGAGCTTTCCCAAAAGCAGGCATCATTTCCGAGGAGCTGCACGGTTCAGAAAGTGACTCTAACAGTGAGGAAAGTGAACCTGCGAGGTTGGATTTAGAGCAGCTGTTAGATTCAGAAACAGAGGATGAGGACTTGGATGGATTTAATAAATGACTTTATGACGACTGTAACTAATATTTAAATAAAACCAACCAAACTCAGTTTTACTCCTGATCTATTTTTAAATACACACACTTGTGTGTGTGTGCATGCGCGTGTATGTGTGTTGTTGTTGTAAGGCGGACGGTGTAGAGGATCTGTACGTATATGAAACCCGCGCCCTATCATCGAGTGTGCCCTATGTGTGTGTTAAATACAGAGCACACAAAATTTGGACTGCGTCTTTTAATACAGTGGGCCTGATGGTTTTGAAAATATGGTAATAATTTGTGTTAAAGGGACTGTTATATTTTTATAAGTTACCATGGTAACACAAGAAAGGTTTTTTTTCAGTGCACTGGAAGGATTTCCATTTCTTGGAGAAGGGACTGAGGGTGTCTCTTAACTCCCCCTCCAGGTCTGTTTGTCATTGAAGTCTGTTTGGAGGACACTGGATTCCTCACTAAAGTCCTCCTGACTGGACGTGAACAGGGTCCAGCCTCTCTCAGGAGAACTGTCCATCCTTCTAATGGGTGGAGGTCTGCTCTGATCTCCTCCCTCTCCTCCACTTTCTGGTGTCGTGGTGAACGGTACAGATTTATTTAAGTTAAAACTTATGTTTGTGTTAAAATGTGAATGAATTAAAACTGGGTGAAGCTTTGAGTTCAATTTTGTTGTTGAAAAAAAACACTTTTTAATGTGTATAAATTTATTAATAAATTGTTTTCTGATTTAAAACTTAATAAAAGGACTGTTATGTTTTTTTTAAGTTACCATGGTAACAGATGAAAGGTTTTTCTTCAGTGCACTTCGAGGCGTTCCATCTCTTGGAGTTTTTCTCCATCGCGGCACATTTTCCATTCCTGCAGAAAAAAATCAGACATTGTTTGAAGTAAAAAAAAGAGGACATACTATCTTAGTATAAATATAAACATGGTACGTACCCTCCTCCAGGGAGTGAATCCCAGTTTCTGAAGGAGAAACTGTTCCCATCAGACCAGATCCAATGGTCTGCAAACAGACCGATCCAAAAAAGTGATTCTGGAGCAGCTGTTTTCACCAGGTCCTTCAGTTCTTCATCCTCTTACTGCTTCAGTCCACTAACCAGGTCTGTGTGTTTCTCTCTACAGTATCTCTGAGCTTCAAACCAGGTTTTATGCTCTTTAATCAAATGGATCTTAGTTGGATTTTTTTCTGTCAAAATAAGAAAAAAAATCACATTGTTTCCAAAAAATATGAACTACATGTGTCGTCATGTCAGAGTAAAAATGAATGATTTCTAATATTTTCTTTTTGTTTTGTGTAAATTTCACATTTTCTGTTCAGTTTTTTTTTTGTTTCAAAAAATTTCTGAAAGTAAAATGAATAATAAATTATTTTTTAAAAATAAAATAAAATGTTTTTACCGTCAAAGCAGAGGAATGGCTTTTGTTTGTAATCGGTCTTACACAGATCATCTCCCCACGAAAAATCAGGGTTTAAAAACCCACAGTAGTCTCCACCTGGCAGTCCTTCACCAGTTAACCACCTCGCCTCACTGGCATTGAACTCCACTCCAGGCAGAGACCAGTACCATGTTTTATTTGCACCGTCTGGTCTGTGCAGACCGATCCACGCTGCTTCACTCTGCAGAGATTCACTGAGTCTGTTCAAGTCGTCCATGTTGGACACGGTGACCAGGTCAGTGTAATTATTTCTGCAGAAGTTTTGGGCGTCGGTCCAACTCTTTCCATCACTGATGTAGTGATACTCATAGAGCTGACATGTGATGAAACCAGACTGGCCTAAAAGAAGAGAACATACTGGTCCAGCTTCCTGTGAGAAAGATCCAAACTAAACCAGGATCCACTTACCCATCAACACCAGTAGAAACAGACTCAGCTGCATCTTTCTACTCTTCAAATCCAACCACTGTGGAGACAAAATCACCAGCTCAGTTACAACCTGCAGTGTGTGGGTTTCTATCGTCTTCTCACTCATGGTGTAAAAAAACAGATTTTTATTGGATTTGTTTGGTTCTAAAAAAATCTGATTAAAGTTCAATGAAGAGTTTTTAAGAAAAATCAGAATTTTAGTCATATTTTGTTTTATTTTTGGTTTTTTTTTCTTTAACTATTTAAACTGTGGGTTTTAAACATGAGCCCGAGGCCCAAAACCAGGCCGTCAGAGGCTCTAACGTGGACCAAACGAGGAAAATATGTAAATAAAAAAAAAGGAAATAAAGACGTCACTAAAAGTTTTAAAAGTCTCTTTCATTTACGTAAATCTGATAAAATCTTTGAATTTTTTTGCATCAATAAAAACAAGCTTTGTTTTTTTTCCTGGAACATGAATCTAAAAATATCTGGATGTAAAACCTGTGGTTTGAAGTGACCGAAGAGACAAGCTCCAGGAGAGACAAGCTCCAGGAGGGACAAGCTCCAGGAAAGACAAGCTCCAGGAGGGACAAGCTCCTGGAGGGACAAGCTCCAGGAGGGACAAGCTCCAGGAGAGACAAGCTCCAGGAGAGACAAGCTCCAGGAGAGACAAGCTCCAGGAGGGACAAGCTCCAGAAGAGACAAGCTCCAGGAGAGACAAGCTCCAGGAGAGACAAGCTCCAGGAGAGACAAGCTCCAGAAGAGACAAGCTCCAGGAGAGACAAGCTCCAGGAGGGACAAGCTCCAGGAGGGACAAGCTCCAGGAGAGACAAGCTCCAGGAGAGACAAGCTCCAGGAGGGACAAGCTCCAGGAGAGACAAGCTCCAGGAGAGACAAGCTCCAGGAGAGACAAGCTCCAGGAGGGACAAGCTCCAGGAGGGACAAGCTCCAGGAGAGACAAGCTCCAGGAGAGACAAGCTCCAGGAGAGACAAGCTCCAGGAGGGACAAGCTCCAGGAGAGACAAGCTCCAGGAGAGACAAGCTCCAGGAGAGACAAGCTCCAGGAGGGACAAGCTCCAGAAGAGACAAGCTCCAGGAGAGACAAGCTCCAGGAGAGACAAGCTCCAGGAGAGACAAGCTCCAGAAGAGACAAGCTCCAGGAGAGACAAGCTCCAGGAGAGACAAGCTCCAGGAGGGACCAGCTCCAGGAGAGACAAGCTCCAGGAGGGACCAGCTCCAGGAGAGACAAGCTCCAGAAGAGACAAGCTCCAGGAGCGACCAGCTCCAGGAGAGACAAGCTCCAGGAGGGACCAGCTCCAGGAGGGACCAGCTCCAGGAGAGACAAGCTCCAGGAGGGACCAGCTCCAGAAGAGACAAGCTCCAGGAGAGACAAGCTCCAGGAGAGACAAGCTCCAGGAGAGACAAGCTCCATCCTCCACCTTCTAGTCTGTACCATCCTCCTCCTGCCAGTCTGTACTATCCTCCTCCTTCCAGTCTGTACCATCCTCTTCCTGCCAGTCTGTGCCATCCTCCTCCTGCCAGTCTGTACCATCCTCCTCCTGCCAGTCTGTACCATCCTCCTCCTGCTCACACAGATGGCCATCTTAGCTTGAGCCAGGAGAAAGTTCAGGACGCGCCCCCTTCTCCTGCTGCGTCGAGAGTACCCGACCCCTCCCACAAACACCTGTGCACTAAAACCCGCCCCCAGAGCCCTGAACACCTCCCTCCACCAGCCGACCGCATCCCCAAAAACAGTGAAAAACAGTCTCCCTCTCCCCACAAAACGGACACCCCTCACCCACGGAACTATTTACATAATGTATAAACAGATTTAAGACCACTGCTCCGTGCAGCAGCCTCCACTGCAGGTCTCCCTGTCTCTTACTGAGGGGGGGCTTGTAGAGGAAGGACCAGGCCGGGCCCTGTTCAGGACCCAAGCCCGGATGATCCCTCCACACGGTGTCTGTGCGGCCGTTTAATTTCTGGAGGTTCAGAGCCTGGACCATTAGTCTGTAGAGAGTCTTTCTGGAGGCCGAGTCCAAAAAGACAGAAGCAGGAGCGGTCAGCAAGGGACCAGAGGAGTCTTGGAGGTCAGGACCGAGGACAACAGTGGGGAAGGGGTCGGTGGAGTCGAGGAGGAGAGAACCTGAGCCATAGTCCCGTAACAGACCCCACTCCAGGAGAGACAAGCTCCAGGAGGGAGAAGCTCCAGGAGAGACAAGTTCCAGGAGGGACAAGCTCCAGGAGAGACAAGCTCCAGGAGAGACAAGCTCCAGGAGGGACAAGCTCCAGGAGGGACAAGCTCCATGAGAGACAAGCTCCAGGAGGGACAAGCTCCAGGAGGGACAAGCTCCAGGAGGGACAAGCTCCAGGAGAGACAAGCTCCAGGAGAGACAAGCTCCAGGAGGGACAAGCTCCAGGAGAGACAAGCTCCAGGAGGGACAAGCTCCAGGAGGGACAAGCTCCAGGAGGGAGACGCTCGGAACTCTTCCAACCAATAAAAAAAACATGTCTGCTGCCTGCCAATCAATTCATCTATAGTCTACAGCGATGATCAAAGTGATAAAAAAACAACAATAAAATACTCATAAAACACTTTAAAACATCTTTAAAAAAGAAGCTGGTGAATAAAAAAAGTTTTACAAACAAAACAATGAGAGGTTTTAATTAATAAAAAAAAACTTAGAGTTTATAAAAAATAAAAATAATCCAGACGTTTAAACAAAAAAAAAAAAAACACACAAAAACCTTCTTTTTATCAGAAAAACAGATTAAATAAAGTTTATCAGCATAAAAAAAACTTTCATTGTTCAAACAAAATGACACAAAAAATTCATTTTTTCAGTCATTTTCTGCATCGTTTAAAAAAAACTATTAGTGACTAAGAGAAGTCTTCTAAAAGAGACTGGTGACCTGTTTGGGGTGTACCCCGCCTCTCAGGAGAGGCTGCAGCATGTCTAAGAGAAGTCCAGTGATGTTAAGAATGTACTTACATCCTGATCTGATGACTTTACGTTCCGTTCTGGAGTCTTGATGAAAAATAAGAAAAAATATCCAGGACTTTTATTTTTCATGCTTCAGATGATTTGAATTGTAAATAAACAGACAGACGTGTTAGAAAATGCAAAACATTGGACTAAAAGGAGAAAAATATCCCGATTGTTCTGATCTTCCTCCTTCCTGGTTCACTTCCTCTTTCCAACCTTCCTCCTGCTTCAGTACCACTCAGTACCAACTATACATGAACTCATTAGGCTTTCAGGTAAAGGTTATAAGTTAATAGGAAAGTCGAAGGATTCAGATTACTTTATTAAATCCTCTGCTGGGGAAAATTAACATGTCCGATAGCTCCATGCTGTTCTACAGAGAGCTCCAAACACCTTCTAAACAGCTGCTAGATCAGGGGTCACCAACAGGGTGCCCGCGGGCACCAGGTCGCCCGCAGCGACCGCATCAGTCGCCCGCAGGCCAGTTCTAAAAATAGCACTAATCACAAATTAGCTCTGTCTAAAATTTTATTTAATTGTGTTGCTGTTTTTTTAATTTCATTTACAGTAAATTTAAAAATTAATGCATAAAAACGTTAAAAAAATGTAAATCACAAAAAAAAATTTAATATCCAAACTCTGACGTTAGTATGGGTAGGAGGTTACTCTAGTGCGCATGACAAACTAGCTTTGCTGAGATGAGCTCGTAGCGCGTTTTCTACCAACAAAAACATGGCAGAAAAAAAGAAGAAAACTTGGAGGAAGAGTTCTTTTTAACCAACGTGAAAGAAAACTATGTGTGTCTCATCTACGGTGCGACTGTGGCGACGCGTAAGTGACACAACGTGGAGAGACAATCCGTGCATGTCACAAAAGCTACCATGCTAACTACCCACCAGGCAGCGCAGTACGGACGGAAAAAGCCCGTGAGTTAAAGACAGCTTTGGGCAAACAGCAGTCTTTTATTAAGAGACCGGTTAAAAACTCTCAAAAAGCAACTGAAGCCTCATTTAGAGAAAAAAAGAAGAAGACACAGAACACTGGTGAAGAGCATGCAATGCCAGGCCTCCCACTAACAAAGAAACAAATGCCAGATGTTGGTGGCAACATGTAAGATAGTACCATGGCAAAGATAAATATTAATCTATTTAAATTCTGTTACAGATGTGTTACTAAGTGTAACAGACGTGATGATTTGTTTTAATGATTAGTATAAATGTGATAAGATTTATTTTAAAAGGAGTAGATTTTTATTAAATCATTTCTACAAACATGGTTCAGAGTTTATGATTTAATAACTGTTATAAAAATTAAAAAAGATTTCCTGCTAAATGTTGTGGAAGTGATCGTTTGGATATTTCATATTGAAATGTATCTGTTTCTGTTTAATCAGACTGAAATAATTATTGTGATGGATCGTTAACAATCAGTGTCTTCACATCATTAATAATAATATCAAATTAAACTGTGGAACTTTGTTATTTTAGAAGTGTATTATTTATCAAAGTGGTGCCCTTTAAGTTACTCAGTGCCCTTGAAGTAGCTCTCGGTATTAAAGAAGTTGGTGACCCCTGCTCTAGAGTACCGTAATTTCACGGCTATAAGGCTCATATAAAAGTCTTAGATTTTCTTCAAAATGAGCGGTGCGCCTTGTGTGTGAGAAAAGGTGGACCTGAAAGAAAACACATGAGAACGTTAAAAAGTGAAGTGTGAGCGGCGTGGGAGCGATGGATGACCGAAGGAGACCACAGTTTCACGAAGGGTGGAAGGCAGCGCCGGGCGAGTTACGCTACAGTTTGCCAATGGATTGTAGATGCTTGGACTAACGTGTCTGCTGGTACTGTTATCCGAGCTTTCTCAAAAGCTGGTATCCTTTCTGAGGAGCCGCACAGTACAGACAGTGACTTTGACAGCGAGGAGCGAAGTGGACCTGCTCTGAAACAGAGGATGAGGACTTTGATGGATTTGAATAAAGACTATTACCGGTAATGTGTTTGTTTAGTATCGTTACTACTTAAATAAAACACAACCAAACTCAGTTTTGATCCCGATCTATTTGTTAATACACACATTTACATGCTTGTGTGTGTTGTTGTAAGGTGGTGTGTGACTGAGACTGTGCCTTTTCGTACGGTGCGCCTTATGGTCGTGAAATTACGGTAACTAAAAACTTCGTCTCAAGGCTCGACGGACACATTTAACACAATCTGGAAACCCTTTATTGAACACCTACACAGCATTTCATACATCCTGAAAGTAAGTGATGCCCTGTCATGCCCCCGCCCCCTTCCTTCTTTTCCTCCATTTTGTCTGTTTTTAAACTCTGCTGACTTAAAAGTAACTAAAAAAATTCTGTTTGTACTTGAAGAGTTTCCTTTTACCGGAATTTTGGGGAGATGACTTTTTTGTTTGTTTTTTGGGGGGATTTTGTTTTTTTGTCATAAAAGCTTTAGTTTTTATATTTAATTTATGAGTTTCAGCAAAGACGCATGTTTTTATCTAAAATTACAAATAAAAAAATTTCATTTGATAAAAGAATAAACATTTTAATTGTATAAAATGTTGTAAAGCATCTCTTAGGATACCTTCCGAGCACCTTGCTGGTTAGGTATTTCATCATGTCCCACCAGAAGGAGGCTCAGAGGCAGACCCCTGACCAGCTAGAGGGAGTATGTCTTACAGCTGGACAGGGAACACCTCTGGATCCTCCAGGTGAGATGGAGATGGAGGAGTTAATAATATTAAAGCAAAGTAAACGATGAAATGTTTCAGAAGTTAAACAAACATCTAAAGTAAAACAGTATCTGCTGTGTTTCACCAGGAGCACCACTAGAGGGGGACACTGAGTCTCTATTAAAGACAAAGAAAAGAAAGTTTATTTATGTTTAATATTTCACACACTTTTACATTTAAATGAACTTTTAATGATAATATTTATAAACCTTTTATTTTCCCAAAGTCTGAAAATATAGATGAAAATAAAATACAAGATTATTTAAGATGTTTACATTAAAAATACATTTTAAAAGATTCAATCAAAATCTTTACTGTTGGTATTTTGAGCCACCCTCTCATCTGGATCCCTCCTTCCTTCTTGTCCTGCCCTCTGCCCTAATTTAGCACGCCGTGTCTCAATCCCCAGATGTGCCTTCTTTTCCTTTGGACTATTTAATCCCTGGTGTCCCTCACTTCCCTGCTGAACCATTCACCTGCACCCCCTGCATCACTCCTCTGCTGCTTCCATGCTGCACAGAGCTCCTCCAGCCGGCAGGGCTGCCTCCATGCAGCCCTCCATAGCTCTGATCCTCATCCTGCTGAGCTCGTTCCCCTTGGCTCCTGGTCCCCCTGCGTCCTGCCGAGCTCCTACGCCTGGTCCCCGTTACCCAGTCAAGCTCCATCCTTCTGGTCCCCTCGACATCCATCAGAGGTCTCCCTCTGGTTCCATTTGGTTCTTCACTTCCTCCAATAAACTGGCCTTGCATTTGGGTCCTACTTCACTCATCACCACCATCTCTGACTAATTTAGAACCAAAATAAATCTAATTTAAGTAAATTTCTAAAGTTTAGCAACATATTTAGTAGAATTTTTTAAATGTAAATATTTCTTACTGAAATGAATAAAAACATTAAAATATTTTATGAATCACCACAGAATAAAATAACTTGTAAGATTACAGAAAAAACATGTTTAGATTAAGATTATTATTCAGAGCAGATGAAATTCATCTCCTCATGGTCGTATTTCTTGAACCACTCATGGTCTCCTTCGGTTGCCATGGCACCAGACTGGTCACAGTCATTCCATGTTTGACTAGAGTCCCAGTTCTGGAAGGTCACCGCCTCGTCACTGACCCAGAACCAGAAATTCAGAGCGCAGGTGAAACGCAGGCCGGTCCAGACAAACGGGGTTTCAGCCTGTTTGGCTTTCTCCCCGATCCAGATCTGATCGCTCCAGTTATTGATGGAGACCAGGTCGTTGTGGTGTTCTCTGCAGTAGTACAGAGCTTCCTCCCAGTTCAACTTTTTCTTGATCAGGACCAGTTTTTCTACAAAGAAAAGTCATAAAAACATCTGTTTAGATGACAAATTTGTTCATTTTGATTTAAAAGTATCAGGTGTGATGTGTGATAGAAGAGTTTCAGATAAAATGAAAAGGAAAGTGTACAAAACCGTGGTGAGAGCGGCCATGCTGATTGGTCTAGAGACAGTGTGGTGAGAGCGGCCATGCTGATTGGTCTAAAGACAGTGTGGTGAGAGCGGCCATGCTGATTGGTCTAGAGACAGCGTGGTGAGAGCGGCCATGCTGATTGGTCTAGAGACAGTGTGGTGAGAGCGGCCATGCTGATTGGTCTAGAGACAGCGTGGTGAGAACGGCCATGCTGATTGGTCTAGAGACAGCGTGGTGAGAGCGGCCATGCTGATTGGTCTAGAGACAGTGTGGTGAGAGCGGCCATGCTGATTGGTCTAGAGACAGTGTGGTGAGAGCGGCCATGCTGATTGGTCTAGAGACAGTGTCACTGAGGAATAGACAGGAAACAGAGATGTTTGTATCAGAGATGCAGATGCTGAGGATCTCTCTGGGAGTGACCAGGATGGACAGGATCAGAGGAACAGCACATGTTAGAGGTTTTAAAGTCAGAGAGGTCAGACTGAGATGGTTTGGACATGTGCAGAGGAGAGAGAGAGAGTACATCAGAAGAAGGATGCTGGGTTTGGAACCACCAGGAAAGAGGACTAGAGGAAGACCAAAGAGGAGGTTCATGGATACAGTGAAGGAAGACATGAAGATCAAAATGAGCAGTGCGCTCTATCTGATTTGTGATTTGCGGACGTATTCGAGAACCATGAGTCAGACGTAGTTGAGAACATGAGAACATTAAAGGGTGAAGTGTGGGTGTGGATTGTGTCTAAAAGAACAGGTGTGTGCTGTTTTAACAACACTGAAAATGAAAAAGAGACACGCTTATGAAGCTCAGTTCAAACTGAAGGCAATCAGCTACGCGGAGGAACATGGGAATCGAACTGCCGCTAGATAATTTACAATTAACAAGTCAATGGTTCGTAAATGGAGGAAGCTGGAAAACGAGCTGCGACAGGTGAAGAAGACGCAGCTGAGTTTCCATGGAAAAAAGACTCCAGCAGTGGATCATCAACCAAAGAACGACTGGGAGGAGTGTTTCCACTGTCACTATTCGGCTAAAGGCAGTAACGCTGGAGGAGGAAATGAAAATTGAGCATTTCCAAGGAGGTCCATCTTGGTGCTTTCACTTTATGAAACGCTGCAGTGACCAGGACTGGCACTGTTGTCCAATCTTTCACAAAAGCAGGCATCATTTCCGAGGAGCTGCACGGTTCAGAAAGTGACTCTAACAGTGAGGAAAGTGAACCTGCGAGGTTGGATTTAGAGCAGCTGTTAGATTCAGAAACAGAGGATGAGGACTTGGATGGATTTAATAAATGACTTTATGACGACTGTAAATAATATTTAAATAAAACCAACCAAACTCAGTTTTACTCCTGATCTATTTTTAAATACACACACTTGTGTGTGTGTGCATGCGCGTGTATGTGTGTTGTTGTTGTAAGGCGGACGGTGTAGAGGATCTGTACGTATATGAAACCCGCGCCCTATCATCGAGTGTGCCCTATGTGTGTGTTAAATACAGAGCACACAAAATTTGGACTGCGTCTTTTAATACAGTGGGCCTTATGGTTTTGAAAATATGGTAATAATTTGTGTTAAAGGGACTGTTATATTTTTATAAGTTACCATGGTAACACAAGAAAGGTTTTTTTTCAGTGCACTGGAAGGATTTCCATTTCTTGGAGAAGGGACTGAGGGTCTCTTAACTCCCCCTCCAGGTCTGTTTGTCATTGAAGTCTGTTTGGAGGACACTGGATTCCTCACTAAAGTCCTCCTGACTGGACGTGAACAGGGTCCAGCCTCTCTCAGGAGAACTGTCCATCCTTCTAATGGGTGGAGGTCTGCTCTGATCTCCTCCCTCTCCTCCACTTTCTGGTGTCGTGGTGAACGGTACAGATTTATTTAAGTTAAAACTTATGTTTTTGTTAAAAAGTGAATGAATTAAAACTGGGTGAAGCTTTGAGTTCAATTTTGTTGTTGAAAAAAAACACTTTTTAATGTGTATAAATTTATTAATAAATTGTTTTCTGATTTAAAACTTAATAAAAGGACTGTTATGTTTTTTTTAAGTTACCATGGTAACAGATGAAAGGTTTTTCTTCAGTGCACTTCGAGGCGTTCCATCTCTTGGAGTTTTTCTCCATCGCGGCACATTTTCCATTCCTGCAGAAAAAAATCAGACATTGTTTGAAGTAAAAAAAAGAGGACATACTATCTTAGTATAAATATAAACATGGTACGTACCCTCCTTCAGGGAGCGAATCCCAGTTTCTGAAGGAGAAACTGTTCCCATCAGACCAGTTCCACTTGTCCGCAAACAGACCGATCCAAAGACATTTTGGGCAACTGGCAGGTTGTGGTAGTGTATTAATGCTTGTGTTCACCAGGTCCTTCAGTTCTTCATCCTCTTACTGCTTCAGTCCACTAACCAGGTCTGTGTGATTCTCTCTACAGTATCTCTGAGCTTCAAACCAGTATTTATGCTCTTTAATCAAATGGATCTTAGTTGGATTTTTTTCTGTCAAAATAAGAAAAAAAATCACATTGTTTCCAAAAAATATGAACTACATGTGTCGTCATGTCAGAGTAAAAATGAATGATTTCTAATATTTTCTTTTTGTTTTGTGTAAATTTCACATTTTCTGTTCAGTTTTTTTTTTGTTTCAAAAAATTTCTGAAAGTAAAATGAATAATAAATTATTTTTTAAAAATAAAATAAAATGTTTTTACCGTCAAAGCAGAGGAATGGCTTTTGTTTGTAATCGGTCTTACACAGATCATCTCCCCACGAAAAATCAGGGTTTAAAAACCCACAGTAGTCTCCACCTGGCAGTCCTTCACCAGTTAACCACCTCGCCTCACTGGCATTGAACTCCACTCCAGGCAGAGACCAGTACCATGTTTTATTTGCACCGTCTGGTCTGTGCAGACCGATCCACGCTGCTTCACTCTGCAGAGATTCACTGAGTCTGTTCAAGTCGTCCATGTTGGACACGGTGACCAGGTCAGTGTAATTATTTCTGCAGAAGTTTTGGGCGTCGGTCCAACTCTTTCCATCACTGATGTAGTGATACTCATAGAGCTGACATGTGATGAAACCAGACTGGCCTAAAAGAAGAGAACATACTGGTCCAGCTTCCTGTGAGAAAGATCCAAACTAAACCAGGATCCACTTACCCATCAACACCAGTAGAAACAGACTCAGCTGCATCTTTCTACTCTTCAAATCCAACCACTGTGGAGACAAAATCACCAGCTCAGTTACAACCTGCAGTGTGTGGGTTTCTATCGTCTTCTCACTCATGGTGTAAAAAAACAGATTTTTATTGGATTTGTTTGGTTCTAAAAAAATCTGATTAAAGTTCAATGAAGAGTTTTTAAGAAAAATCAGAATTTTAGTCATATTTTGTTTTATTTTTGGTTTTTTTTCTTTAACTATTTAAACTGTGGGTTTTAAACATGAGCCCGAGGCCCAAAACCAGGCCGTCAGAGGCTCTAACGTGGACCAAACGAGGAAAATATGTAGATAAAAAAAGAGGAAATAAAGACGTCACTAAAAGTTTTAAAAGTCTCTTTCATTTACGTAAATCTGATAAAATCTTTGAATTTTTTTGCATCAATAAAAACAAGCTTTGTTTTTTTTCCTGGAACATGAATCTAAAAATATCTGGATGTAAAACCTGTGGTTTGAAGTGACCGAAGAGACAAGCTCCAGGAGAGACAAGCTCCAGGAGAGACAAGCTCCAGGAGGGACAAGCTCCAGGAGGGACAAGCTCCAGGAGAGACAAGCTCCAGGAGGGACAAGCTCCAGGAGAGACAAGCTCCAGGAGAGACAAGCTCCAGGAGAGACAAGCTCCAGGAGGGACAAGCTCCAGAAGAGACAAGCTCCAGGAGAGACAAGCTCCAGGAGAGACAAGCTCCAGGAGAGACAAGCTCCAGAAGAGACAAGCTCCAGGAGAGACAAGCTCCAGGAGAGACAAGCTCCAGGAGGGACCAGCTCCAGGAGAGACAAGCTCCAGGAGGGACCAGCTCCAGGAGAGACAAGCTCCAGAAGAGACAAGCTCCAGGAGCGACCAGCTCCAGGAGAGACAAGCTCCAGGAGGGACCAGCTCCAGGAGGGACCAGCTCCAGGAGAGACAAGCTCCAGGAGGGACCAGCTCCAGGAGAGACAAGCTCCAGGAGGGACCAGCTCCAGGAGGGACCAGCTCCAGAAGAGACAAGCTCCAGGAGAGACAAGCTCCAGGAGAGACAAGCTCCAGGAGAGACAAGCTCCAGGAGAGACAAGCTCCATCCTCCACCTTCTAGTCTGTACCATCCTCCTCCTGCCAGTCTGTACTATCCTCCTCCTTCCAGTCTGTACCATCCTCTTCCTGCCAGTCTGTGCCATCCTCCTCCTGCCAGTCTGTACCATCCTCCTCCTGCCAGTCTGTACCATCCTCCTCCTGCTCACACAGATGGCCATCTTAGCTTGAGCCAGGAGAAAGTTCAGGACGCGCCCCCTTCTCCTGCTGCGTCGAGAGTACCCGACCCCTCCCACAAACACCTGTGCACTAAAACCCGCCCCCAGAGCCCTGAACACCTCCCTCCACCAGCCGACCGCATCCCCAAAAACAGTGAAAAACAGTCTCCCTCTCCCCACAAAACGGACACCCCTCACCCACGGAACTATTTACATAATGTATAAACGGATTTAAGACCACTGCTCCGTGCAGCAGCCTCCACTGCAGGTCTCCCTGTCTCTTACTGAGGGGGGGCTTGTAGAGGAAGGACCAGGCCGGGCCCTGTTCAGGACCCAAGCCCGGATGATCCCTCCACACGGTGTCTGTGCGGCCGTTTAATTTCTGGAGGTTCAGAGCCTGGACCATTAGTCTGTAGAGAGTCTTTCTGGAGGCCGAGTCCAAAAAGACAGGAGCAGGAGCGGTCAGCAAGGAACCAGAGGAGTCTTGGAGGTCAGGACCGAGGACAACAGTGGGGAAGGGGTCGGTGGAGTCGAGGAGGAGAGAACCTGAGCCATAGTCCCGTAACAGACCCCACTCCAGGAGAGACAAGCTCCAGGAGGGAGAAGCTCCAGGAGAGACAAGTTCCAGGAGGGACAAGCTCCAGGAGAGACAAGCTCCAGGAGAGACAAGCTCCAGGAGGGACAAGCTCCAGGAGGGACAAGCTCCATGAGAGACAAGCTCCAGGAGGGACAAGCTCCAGGAGGGACAAGCTCCAGGAGGGACAAGCTCCAGGAGAGACAAGCTCCAGGAGAGACAAGCTCCAGGAGGGACAAGCTCCAGGAGAGACAAGCTCCAGGAGGGACAAGCTCCAGGAGGGACAAGCTCCAGGAGGGACAAGCTCCAGGAGGGAGACGCTCGGAACTCTTCCAACCAATAAAAAAAACATGTCTGCTGCCTGCCAATCAATTCATCTATAGTCTACAGCGATGATCAAAGTG
Organism: Neostethus bicornis; assembly: GCA_902685375.1. Taxonomy (NCBI): domain Eukaryota; kingdom Metazoa; phylum Chordata; class Actinopteri; order Atheriniformes; family Phallostethidae; genus Neostethus; species Neostethus bicornis. The sequence goes on along the minus strand of LR738542.1, from coordinate 33,646,418 downwards.
ATAAAAAAAACAACAATAAAATACTCATAAAACACTTTAAAACATCTTTAAAAAAGAAGCTGGTGAATAAAAAAAGTTTTACAAACAAAACAATGAGAGGTTTTAATTAATAAAAAAAAACTTAGAGTTTATAAAAAATAAAAATAATCCAGACGTTTAAACAAAAAAAAAAAAAAAACACACAAAAACCTTCTTTTTATCAGAAAAACAGATTAAATAAAGTTTATCAGCATAAAAAAAACTTTCATTGTTCAAACAAAATGACACAAAAAATTCATTTTTTCAGTCATTTTCTGCATCGTTTAAAAAAAACTATTAGTGACTAAGAGAAGTCTTCTAAAAGAGACTGGTGACCTGTTTGGGGTGTACCCCGCCTCTCAGGAGAGGCTGCAGCATGTCTAAGAGAAGTCCAGTGATGTTAAGAATGTACTTACATCCTGATCTGATGACTTTACGTTCCGTTCTGGAGTCTTGATGAAAAATAAGAAAAAATATCCAGGACTTTTATTTTTCATGCTTCAGATGATTTGAATTGTAAATAAACAGACAGACGTGTTAGAAAATGCAAAACATTGGACTAAAAGGAGAAAAATATCCCGATTGTTCTGATCTTCCTCCTTCCTGGTTCACTTCCTCTTTCCAACCTTCCTCCTGCTTCAGTACCACTCAGTACCAACTATACATGAACTCATTAGGCTTTCAGGTAAAGGTTATAAGTTAATAGGAAAGTCGAAGGATTCAGATTACTTTATTAAATCCTCTGCTGGGGAAAATTAACATGTCCGATAGCTCCATGCTGTTCTACAGAGAGCTCCAAACACCTTCTAAACAGCTGCTAGATCAGGGGTCACCAACAGGGTGCCCGCGGGCACCAGGTCGCCCGCAGCGACCGCATCAGTCGCCCGCAGGCCAGTTCTAAAAATAGCACTAATCACAAATTAGCTCTGTCTAAAATTTTATTTAATTGTGTTGCTGTTTTTTTTAATTTCATTTACAGTAAATTTAAAAATTAATGCATAAAAACGTTAAAAAAATGTAAATCACAAAAAAAAAATTTAATATCCAAACTCTGACGTTAGTATGGGTAGGAGGTTACTCTAGTGCGCATGACAAACTAGCTTTGCTGAGATGAGCTCGTAGCGCGTTTTCTACCAACAAAAACATGGCAGAAAAAAAGAAGAAAACTTGGAGGAAGAGTTCTTTTTAACCAACGTGGAAAAAAACTCTTTGTGTCTCATCTGCGGTGCGACTGTGGCGACGCGTAAGCGGCACAACGTGGAGAGACAATCCGTGCATGTCACAAAAGCTACCATGCTAACTACCCACCAGGCAGCGCAGTACGGACGGAAAAAGCCCGTGAGTTAAAGACAGCTTTGGGCAAACAGCAGTCTTTTTTTAAGAGACCGGTTAAAAACTCTGAAAAAGCAACTGAAGCCTCATTTAGAGAAAAAAAGAAGAAGACACAGAACACTGGTGAAGAGCATGCGATGCCAGGCCTCCCACTAACAAAGAAACAAATGCCAGATGTTGGTGGCAACATGTAAGATAGTACCATGGCAAAGATAAATATTAATATATTTAAATTCTGTTACAGATGTGTTACTAAGTGTAACAGACGTGATGATTTGTTTTAATGATTAGTATAAATGTGATAAGATTTATTTTAAAAGGAGTAGATTTTTATTAAATCATTTCTACAAACATGGTTCAGAGTTTATGATTTAATAACTGTTATAAAAATTAAAAAAGATTTCCTGCTAAATGTTGTGGAAGTGATCGTTTGGATATTTCATATTGAAATGTATCTGTTTCTGTTTAATCAGACTGAAATAATTATTGTGATGGATCGTTAACAATCAGTGTCTTCACATCATTAATAATAATATCAAATTAAACTGTGGAACTTTGTTATTTTAGAAGTGTATTATTTATTAAAGTGGTGCCCTTTAAGTTACTCAGTGCCCTTGAAGTAGCTCTCGGTATCAAAGAAGTTGGTGACCCCTGCTCTTGAGTACCGTAATTTCACGGCCATAAGGCTCATATAAAAGTCTTAGATTTTCTTCAAAGTGAGCGGTGCGCCTTGTGTGTGAGAAAAGGCGGACCTGAAAGAAAAGGCATGAGAACGTTAAAGAGTGAAGTGTGAGCGGCGTGGGAGCGATGGATGACCGAAGGATGGAAGGCAGCGCCGGGCGAGTTGCGCTACAGTTTGCCAATGGATTGTAGATGCTTGGACTAACGTGTCTGCTGGTACTGTTATCCGAGCTTTCTCAAAAGCTGGTATCCTTTCTGAGGAGCCGCACAGTACAGACAGTGACTTTGACAGCGAGGAGTGAAGTGGACCTGCTCTGAAACAGAGGATGAGGACTTTGATGGATTTGAATAAAGACTATTACCGGTAATGTGTTTGTTTAGTATCGTTACTACTTAAATAAAACACAACCAAACTCAGTTTTGATCCCGATCTATTTTTTAATACACACATTTGCATGCTTGTGTGTGTGTTGTTGTAAGGTGGTGTGTGACTGAGACTGCGCCTTTTCGTACGGTGCGTCTAATGGTCGTGAAATTACGGTAACTAAAAACTTCGTCTCAAGGCTCGACGGACACATTTAACACAATCTGGAAACCCTTTATTGAACACCTACACAGCATTTCATACATCCTGAAAGTAAGTGATGCCCTGTCATGCCCCCATGCTCTCCTTCTTTTCCTCCATTTTGTCTGTTTTTAAACTCTGCTGACTTAAAAGTAACTAAAAAAATTCTGTTTGTACTTGAAGAGTTTCCTTTTACCGGAATTTTGGGGAGATGACTTTTTTGTTTGTTTTTTGGGGGGATTTTGTTTTTTTGTCATAAAAGCTTTAGTTTTTATATTTAATTTATGAGTTTCAGCAAAGACGCATGTTTTTATCTAAAATTACAAATAAAAAAATTTCATTTGATAAAAGAATAAACATTTTAATTGTATAAAATGTCGTAAAGCATCTCTTAGGATACCTTCTGAGCACCTTGCTGGTTAGGTATTTCATCATGTCCCACCAGAAGGAGGCTCAGAGGCAGACCCCTGACCAGCTAGAGGGAGTATGTCTTACAGCTGGACAGGGAACACCTCTGGATCCTCCAGGTGAGATGGAGATGGAGGAGTTAATAATATTAAAGTAAAATAAACGATGAAATGTTTCAGAAGTTAAACAAACATCTAAAGTAAAACAGTATCTGCTGTGTTTCACCAGGAGCACCACTAGAGGGTGACACTGAGTCTCTTATTAAACACAAAGAAAAGAAAGTTTATTTATGTTTAATATTTCACACACTTTTACATTTAAATGAACTTTTAATGATAATATTTATAAACCATTTATTTTCCCAAAGTCTGAAAATATAGATGAAAAAAAATACAAGATTATTTAAGATGTTTACATTAAAAATACATTTTAAAAGATTCAATCAAAATCTTTACTGTTGGTATTTTGAGCCGCCCTCTCATCTGGATCCCTCCTTCCCTCCTGTCCTGCCCTCTGCCCTAATTTAGCACGCCGTGTCTCAATCCCCAGATGTGCCTTATTTTCCTTTGGACTATTTAATCCCTGGTGTCCCTCACTTCCCTGCTGAACCATTCACCTGCACCCCCTGCATCACTCCTCTGCTGCTTCCATGCTGCACAGAGCTCCACCGGCCGGCAGGGCTGCCTCCATGCAGCCCTCCATAGCTCTGATCCTCATCCTGCTGAGCTCGTTCCCCTTGGCTCCTGGTCCCCCTGCGTCCTGCCGAGCTCCTACGTCTGGTCCCCGTTACCCAGTCAAGCTCCATCCTTCTGGTCCCCTCGACATCCATCAGAGGTCTCCCTCTGGTTCCATTTGGTTCTTCACTTCCTCCAATAAACTGGCCTTGCATTTGGGTCCTACTTCACTCATCACCACCATCTCTGACTAATTTAGAACCAAAATAAATCTAATTTAAGTAGATTTCTAAAGTTTAGCAACATATTTAGTAGAATTTGTTAAATGTAAATATTTCTTACTGAAATGAATAAAAACATTAAAATATTTTATGAATCACCACAGAATAAAATAACTTGTAAGATTAAAGTAAATACACATTTAGAATAGGATTAATAATCAGAGCAGATGAAATTCATCTCCTCATGGTCGTATTTCTTGAACCACTCATGGTCTCCTTCGGTTGCCATGGCACCAGACTGGTCACAGTCATTCCATGTTTGACTAGAGTCCCAGTTCTGGAAGGTCACCGCCTCGTCACTGACCCAGAACCAGAAATTCAGAGCGCAGGTGAAACGCAGGCCGGTCCAGACAAACGGGGTTTCAGCCTGTTTGGCTTTCTCCCCGATCCAGATCTGATCGCTCCAGTTATTGATGGAGACCAGGTCGTTGTGGTGTTCTCTGCAGTAGTACAGAGCTTCCTCCCAGTTCAACTTTTTCTTGATCAGGACCAGTTTTTCTACAAAGAAAAGTCATAAAAACATCTGTTTAGATGACAAATTTGTTCATTTTGATTTAAAAGTATCAGGTGTGATGTGTGATAGAAGAGTTTCAGATAAAATGAAAGGGAAAGGGTACAAAACCGTGGTGAGAGCGGCCATGCTGATTGGTCTAGAGACAGTGTGGTGAGAGCGGCCATGCTGATTGGTCTAAAGACAGTGTGGTGAGAGCGGCCATGCTGATTGGTCTAGAGACAGCGTGGTGAGAGCGGCCATGCTGATTGGTCTAGAGACAGCGTGGTGAGAGCGGCCATGCTGATTGGTCTAGAGACAGCGTGGTGAGAGCGGCCATGCTGATTGGTCTAGAGACAGTGTGGTGAGAGCGGCCATGCTGATTGGTCTAGAGACAGTGTCACTGAGGAATAGACAGGAAACAGAGATGTTTGTATCAGAGATGAAGATGCTGAGGATCTCTCTGGGAGTGACCAGGATGGACAGGATCAGAGGAACAGCACATGTTAGAGGTTTTAAAGTCAGAGAGGTCAGACTGAGATGGTTTGGACATGTGCAGAGGAGAGAGAGAGAGTACATCAGAAGAAGGATGCTGGGTTTGGAACCACCAGGAAAGAGGACTAGAGGAAGACCAAAGAGGAGGTTCATGGATACAGTGAAGGAAGACATGAAGATCAAAATGAGCAGTGCGCTCTATCTGATTTGTGATTTGCGGACGTATTAGAGAACCATGAGGCGGATGTAGTTGAGAACATGAGAACATTAAAGGGTGAAGTGTGGGTGTGGATTGTGTCTAAAAGAACAGGTATGTGCTGTTTTAACAACACTGAAAATGAAAAAGAGACACGCTTATGAAGCTCAGGTTAAACTGAAGGCAATCAGCTACGCGGAGGAACATGGGAATCGAACTGCCGCTAGATAATTTACAATTAACAAGTCAATGATTTGTAAGTGGAGGAAGCTGGAAAACGAGCTGCGACAGGTGAAGAAGACGCAGCTGAGTATCTGTGGAAATAAGGCGAGGTGACCAGAGTTGAAGGAAAGACTCCAGCAGTGGATCATCAACCAAAGAACGACTGGGAGGAGTGTTTCCACTGTCACTATTCGGCTAAAGGCAGTAATGCTAGCGGAGGAAATGAAAATTGAGCATTTCCAAGGAGGTCCATCTTGGTGCTTTCACTTTATGAAACGCTGCAGTGACCAGGACTGGCACTGTTGTCCGAGCTTTCCCAAAAGCAGGCATCATTTCCGAGGAGCTGCACGGTTCAGAAAGTGACTCTAACAGTGAGGAAAGTGAACCTGCGAGGTTGGATTTAGAGCAGCTGTTAGATTCTGAAACAGAGGATGAGGACTTGGATGGATTTAATAAATGACTTTATGACGACTGTAACTAATATTTAAATAAAACCAACCAAACTCAGTTTTACTCCTGATCTATTTTTAAATACACACACTTGTGTGTGTGTGCATGCGCGTGTATGTGTGTTGTTGTTGTAAGGCGGACGGTGTAGAGGATCTGTACGTATATGAAACCCGCGCCCTATCATCGAGTGTGCCCTATGTGTGTGTTAAATACAGAGCACACAAAATTTGGACTGCGTCTTTTAATACAGTGGGCCTGATGGTTTTGAAAATATGGTAAAAATTTGTGTTAAAGGGACTGTTATATTTTTATAAGTTACCATGGTAACACAAGAAAGGTTTTTTTCAGTGCACTGGAAGGATTTCCATTTCTTGGAGAAGGGACTGAGGGTCTCTTAACTCCCCCTCCAGGTCTGTTTGTCATTGAAGTCTGTTTGGAGGACACTGGATTCCTCACTAAAGTCCTCCTGACTGGACGTGAACAGGGTCCAGCCTCTCTCAGGAGAACTGTCCATCCTTCTAATGGGTGGAGGTCTGCTCTGATCTCCTCCCTCTCCTCCACTTTCTGGTGTCGTGGTGAACGGTACAGATTTATTTAAGTTAAAACTTATGTTTGTGTTAAAAAGTGAATGAATTAAAACTGGGTGAAGCTTTGAGTTCAATTTTGTTGTTGAAAAAAACACTTTTTAATGTGTATAAATTTATTAATAAATTGTTTTCTGATTTAAAACTTAATAAAAGGACTGTTATATTTTTATAGGTTACCATGGTAACAGATGAAAGGTTTTTCTTCAGTGCACTTCGAGGCGTTCCATCTCTTGGAGTTTTTCTCCATCGCGGCACATTTTCCATTCCTGCAGAAAAAAATCAGACATTGTTTGAAGTAAAAAAAGAGGACATACTATCTTAGTATAAATATAAACATGGTACGTACCCTCCTTCAGGGAGTGAATCCCAGTTTCTGAAGGAGAAACTGTTCCCATCAGACCAGTTCCACTTGTCCGCAAACAGACCGATCCAAAGACATTTTGGGCAACTGGCAGGTTGTGGTAGTGTATTAATGCTTGTGTTCACCAGGTCCTTCAGTTCTTCATCCTCTTACTGCTTCAGTCCACTAACCAGGTCTGTGTGTTTCTCTCTACAGTATCTCTGAGCTTCAAACCAGGTTTTATGCTCTTTAATCAAATGGATCTTAGTTTGATTTTTTTCTGTCAAAATAAGAAAAAAAATCACATTGTTTCCAAAAAATATGAACTACATGTGTCGTCATGTCAGAGCAAAAATAAATGATTTCTAATATTTTCTTTTTGTTTTGTGTAAATTTCACATTTTCTGTTTAGTTTTTTTTTGTTTCAAAACATTTCTGAAAGTAAAATGAATAATGAATTATTTTTAATTTTTAAAAATAAAGCAAAATAAAATGTTTTTACCGTCAAAGCAGAGGAATGGCTTTTGTTTATAACTGGTCTCACACTCATCATCTCCCCATTGAAAAGCAGAGTTTAAAAACCCACAGTAGTCTCCACCTGGCAGTCCTTCACCACTTGTCCAGTTAGCCTCACTGGCATTGAACTCCACTCCAGGCAGAGACCAGTACCATGTTTTATTTGCACCGTCTGGTCTGTGCAGACCGATCCACGCTGCTTCACTCTGCAGAGATTCACTGAGTCTGTTCAAGTCGTCCATGTTGGACACGGTGACCAGGTCAGTGTATCTCTCTCTGCAGAAGTTTTGGGCGTCGGTCCAACTCTTTCCATCACTGATGTAGTGATACTCATAGAGCTGACATGTGATGAAACCAGACTGGCCTAAAAGAACAGAACATACTGGTCCAGCTTCCTGTGAGAAAGATCCAAACTAAACCAGGATCCACTTACCCATCAACACCAGTAGAAACAGACTCAGCTGCATCTTTCTACTCTTCAAATCCAACCACTGTGGAGACAAAATCACCAGCTCAGTTACACTTTATGGAAGATAAAAAAAAAGGAGCAGCATTTTAAAGATTCATAAACATCAAAAATATTATTTGTTAATTTTTGTTCTAAGAAACCAGAAGGAGGCGGCTAGAGACCAGCAGGAGGTGGCTAGAGACCAGAAGGAGGAGGCTAGAGACCAGAAGGAGGCGGCTAGAGACCAGAAGGAGAGGCTAGAGACCAGAAGGAGGCGGTTAGAGACCAGAAGGAGGCAGCTAGAGACCAGAAGGAGGCGGCTAGAGACCAGAAGGAGGCGGCTAGAGGCCAGAAGGAGGTGGCTAGAGACCAGAAGGAGGTGGCTAGAGACCAGAAGGAGGGGGCTAGAGACCAGAAGGAGGCAGCTAGAGGCCAGAAGGAGGCGGCTAGAGACCAGAAGGAGGTGGCTAGAGACCAGAAGGAGGCGGCTAGAGACCAGAAGGAGGTGGCTAGAGACCAGAAGGAGGTGGCTAGAGACCAGAAGGATGAGGCTAGAGACCAGAAGGAGGCGGCTAGAGGCCAGAAGGAGGCGGCTAGAGACCAGAAGGAGGTGGCTAGAGACCAGAAGGATGAGGCTAGAGACCAGAAGGAGGCGGCTAGAGGCCAGAAGGAGGTGGCTAGAGACCAGAAGGAGGCGGCTAGAGACCAGACGGAGGCGGCTAGAGACCAGAAGGACGGGGCTAGAGACCAGAAGGAGGCAGCTAGAGACCAGAAGGAGGGGGCTAGAGACCAGAAGGAGGTGGCTAGAGACCAGAAGGAGGTGGCTAGAGACCAGAAGGAGGGGGCTAGAGACCAGAAGGAGGCAGCTAGAGGCCAGAAGGAGGCGGCTAGAGACCAGAAGGAGGTGGCTAGAGACCAGAAGGAGGCGGCTAGAGACCAGAAGGAGGTGGCTAGAGACCAGAAGGAGGCGGCTAGAGACCAGAAGGAGGTGGCTAGAGACCAGAAGGAGGTGGCTAGAGACCAGAAGGAGGTGGCTAGAGACCAGAAGGAGGCGGCTAGAGACCAGAAGGAGGTGGCTACAGACCAGAAGGAGGTGGCTACAGACCAGAAGGAGGCGGCTAGAGACCAGAAGGAGGTGGCTAGAGACCAGAAGGAGGCGGCTAGAGACCAAAAGGAGGTGGCTAGAGACCAGAAGGAGGCGGCTAGAGACCAGAAGGAGGCGGCTAGAGACCAGAAGGAGGCAGCTAGAGACCAAAAGGAGGTGGCTAGAGACCAGAAGGAGGTGGCTAGAGACCAGAAGGAGGCGGCTAGAGACCAGAAGGAGGAGGCTAGAGACCAGAAGGAGGTGGCTAGAGACCAGAAGGAGGTGGATAGAGACCAGAAGGAGGCGGCTAGAGACCAGAAGGAGGCGGCTAGAGACCAGAAGGAGGCGGCTAGAGACCAGAAGGAGGCGGCTAGAGACCAGAGGTAGGCGGTTAGAGACCAGAAGGAGGCGGCTAGAGACCAGAAGGCAGGTATGTATAAAATGGAGGGTTGTGGGTTTCGATCCCCAGGCTGGAGTTCATGCTGAAGTGTCCCTGATCAAGACATTGAACCCCTAATGGTCCTGATGGTGGTTTACAGCTTGAATGTTTTCTTCCACCATCAAGTATGAATGTGTGTGAACGTGAGCTACACACCTACACACACACACACACACACACACACACACACACACACACACACACACACACACTCCTACAGGACTATTTATAGCTGTCAGTAAACCTAACATGCATGTTTTTAGAGGGTGGGAGGGAGAACATGCAAATTCCACACAGAAAGACCAGTGTTTCAAGCATCGTTTCCACCCAGGTCTAAATCCCTGACCTTCTTACTGTGAGGTCATCGTGCTACCCGCTGTGCCAGCGTGCCACCTCATTATTTAGAAACTATAAACAACATTTGAATGTGTTTTTTTTTCCACCGTATTTTTATGAATTGAATTAAAAACAAACCACAAACCAAATGAATGGTCTTTTATTTTTCACCACATGTAAATAAAAACTTCTAAGTTTTTATTCTTTAAACCACAGAATGTAAAAGAAGAAGAAAATATCTCCAACTGAAAAGATTCCAATCCACACCTAGTACCTGCTATAGATGAACTTATTTCTTTCTAACAGTCATTTAGACTCTGAAATAAAAACCAAACAGACCTGCTGACTGTTTGTGGAAGTTTATACAAGAAATTAAAAAAAAAAAACAATAAAAAGATTTTAATTTTCAATCATAATCTTTTAAAAATTAATTTAAATCATCTGAAAAAAAAAACCTGGATTTAAAAACAAGTTCAATCAGTTTATTAAAAAAAAAAAAACTTTCAAAATTCAATGAAGAAATCTTAGGTAGTGTGTGTGTATGTGTGTATGTGTGTGTGTTTCTGTGTGTGTGTGTGTTTCTGTGTGTGTGTGTGTTTCTGTGTGTGTGTGTTTCTGTGTGTGTATGTGTTTCTGTGTGTGTGTGTTTCTGTGTGTGTGTGTGTTTCTGTGTGTGTGTGTTTCTGTGCGTGTGTGTTTCTGTATGTGTGTGTTTCTGTATGTGTGTGTTTCTGTGTGTGTGTGTGTGTTTCTGTATGTGTGTGTTTCTGTGTGTGTGTGTTTCTGTATGTGTTTCTGTATGTGTGTGTGTGTGTTTCTGTATGTGTGTGTGTGTTTCTGTATGTGTGTGTGTGTGTTTCTGTATGTGTGTGTGTGTTTCTGTATGTGTGCGTGTGTGTTTCTGTATGTGTGTGTGTGTATGTATGTGTGTGTGTATGTGTGTGTGTGTTTCTGTGTGTGTGTGTTTCTGTATGTGTGTGTGTGTTTCTGTATGTGTGTGTGTGTTTCTGTATGTGTGTGTGTGTGTATGTGTTTCTCTGTGTGTGTGTATGTGTGTATGTGTGTGTGTGTGTGTGTGTGTGTGTATGTGTTTCTGTGTGTGTGTGTGTGTGTATGTGTGTGTGTGTGTATGTGTTTCTGTGTGTGTGTTTCTGTGTGTGTGTGTGTGTGTGTGTATGTGTGTGTTTGTTCTTACATTTTAATATTTGTTTTGATATAAAACATGTAAATAAAATAGATCAGATTAAATCAGGAAGTGACGTCACACTCCTTGTTTATTTTAATGAATATTTTTTAATATTTATTTTTAAACTCAAACAATTTACACAAATAAAAATAAAAAAAATTGTTTGCAAAAGAGTTTTTGTTATTTTTAAACAGATTTACAAAAAAAACATAAAATAAGTTTGTAGTTTTTACAAAAACAGAAAAGTTATTTATTAAAAATAAAATGTTTAAGTTTTTCATCAATAAAAAAAATTAAAATAAATGAACTAAAATGAACTAAAATGACGTCAGACTCCTTGTTTTTTATTTTTTGTTATTTATTTTTATTATTTTTTTCTCGTTAAACTTAAACGATTTGCATCAATGAAAAGTAAATAAAACCGTTGGAAAAAAGGTTTTTTGTTTCTTTTAAATAGATTTACAAAATAAAAAGAAATAGTTTGTTGTTTTACAAAAAGTTATTTATTAAAAATAAAATGATTACGTTTTTTTATCAACAAGAAAAAACTAAAATAAATGAATTAAAATGAACTAAAATAAACCTAAAAGTTATTTTTTTAATCCAGAAAAATTAAATTGATCAAACATTAAACATCTTTTTATAAAATTAATCAAATTTTCCAAAAACATTTTATTTATTAATTTGATTAAAATTTTCTTATTAAATTAAAACACAATAAAAAACAGAATTATTTTTTATGAATATTAAGTTTTTAAATGACTTACATCAGAGTTTCTTCAAGTTTCTGAAGCTTCGACGAAAAACAGTGAAAAACTTTGACGCTTCCTTCTTTTTATTGTCAATAATTTGAATTGTAAATAAAGTTTTGGAGAAAATGTAAATTTATGTTGACGTTAGTTTTGTTTATCAGATCAAATCTTTTTATGGAAACAAATAAAAAAAACATCAATGTGGTTTTTAAATGAAGAAAAATATGATGTTGTTTTTGATTAAATTTAATGTCATTTAATCCAAAAACTTTTTAAAAAATCTGAATCTTTTACAGTCATTTATTAAATAAAATATTTTTTTTTTTTTTTTTTTTCTAAAAAAGTGCATGAAAAACAAAAAACAGTCATGATGGTGATGAAGTGGAACCAGATGGAGGGTCAGATTATTACAGAATTAGACCCAGAGGTCAGCAGGACGAGGGACCAGAAGTTAGGAGCTCAGCAGGACGAGGGACCTGAAGGTAGGAGCTCAGCAGGACGAGGGACCAGAAGGTAGGAGCTCAGCAGGACGAGGGACCAGAAGGTAGGAGCTCAGCAGGACGAGGGACCAGAAGGTAGGAGCTCAGCAGGACGAGGGACCTGAAGGTAGGAGCTCAGCAGGACGAGGGACCAGAAGGTAGGAGCTCAGCAGGACGAGGGACCAGAAGGTAGGAGCTCAGCAGGACGAGGGACCTGAAGGTAGGAGCTCAGCAGGACGAGGGACCAGAAGGTAGGAGCTCAGGAGGACGAGGGACCTGAAGGTAGGAGCTCAGCAGGACGAGGGACCTGAAGGTAGGAGCTCAGCAGGACGAGGGACCTGAAGGTAGGAGCTCGGAACGACGAGGGACCGGAAGGTAGGAGCTCAGCAGGACGAGGGACCTGAAGGTAGGAGCTCAGCAGGACGAGGGACCTGAAGGTAGGAGCTCAGCAGGACGAAGGACCTGAAGGTAGGAGCTCAGGAGGACGAGGGACCTGAAGGTAGGAGCTCAGCAGGACGAGGGACCAGAAGGTAGGAGCTCAGCAGGACGAGGGACCTGAAGGTAGGAGCTCAGCAGGACGAGGGACCGGAAGGTAGGAGCTCAGGAGGACGAGGGACCTGAAGGTAGGAGCTCAGCAGGACGAGGGACCTGAAGGTAGGAGCTCGGAACGACGAGGGACCGGAAAGTAGGAGCTCAGCAGGACGAGGGACCTGAAGGTAGGAGCTCAGCAGGACGAGGGACCGGAAGGTAGGAGCTCAGCAGGACGAGGGACCAGAAGGTAGTAGCTCAGCAGGACGAGGGACCGGAAGGTAGGAGCTCAGCAGGACGAGGGACCTGAAGGTAGGAGCTCAGCAGGACGAGGGACCTGAAGGTAGGAGCTCAGCAGGACGAGGGACCGGAAGGTAGGAGCTCAGCAGGACGAGGGACCGGAAGGTAGGAGCTCAGCAGGACGAGGGACCTGAAGGTAGGAGCTCAGCAGGACGAGGGACCTGAAGGTAGGAGCTCAGCAGGACGAGGGACCTGAAGGTAGGAGCTCAGCAGGACGAGGGACCGGAAGGTAGGAGCTCAGCAGGACGAGGGACCTGAAGGTAGGAGCTCAGCAGGACGAGGGACCTGAAGGTAG
>LR738542.1:33603316-33628316 GCA_902685375.1 Neostethus bicornis | reverse complement strand
TGAGGCCCAGTTCTCGTAGAGAACCAGCTTGTTACTGAGCCAGAACCAGAAATCCAGAGGGCAGCTGTAGCGCAGTCCGATCCAGACAAACGGAGTCTCAGCATCCTTTGCTCTCTGTTGGACCAAAAACTGATGGTTCTGGTTGGAGATGGAGACCAGGTCTTTGTGGTTTTCTCTGCAGTAGTATAAAGCATCATCCCAGTTCATCCTCTCTTTGATCAGGATCAGGTTATCTGAAGAGAAAGAAATGGAAACATCGTTCAACATGTTTGTCATGTATGTAAACATTATGAGAAGAAAAGCTCTCGATTTACAAGTCGATCTACGTTCCTACCCTCACCATGGTAACCAGGATCTATGTTCCTACCCTCACCATGGTAACCAGGATCTACGTTCCTACTCTCACCATGGTAACCAGGATCTACGTTCCTACCCTCACCATGGTAACCAGGATCTACGTTCCTACTCTCACCATGGTAACCAGGATCTACATTCCTACCCTCACCATGGTAACCAGGATCTACATTCCTACCCTCACCATGGTAACCAGTATCTAAGTTCCTACCCTCACCATGGTAACCAGGATCTACATTCCTACCCTCACCATGGTAACCAGGATCTACATTCCTACCCTCACCATGGTAACCAGGATCTACATTCCTACCCTCACCATGGTAACCAGGATCTACGTTCCTACCCTCACCGTGGTAACCAGGATCTATGTTCCTACCCTCACCATGGTAACCAGCATCTACAATCTTACCCTCACCTATGATCACCAGCTGTGGGTGGTGACCGAAAGAATGAGATTGTGGATACAAGCAGCTGAAATGAGCTTCATCCGCAGAGTGTCTGAGCTCTCACGCACAGATCGGGTGAGGAGCTCTGCCATCCGGGAGGAGCTTGGTGTTGAGCCACTTCTCCTCCAGATAGAGAGGAGCCAGATGGGGTGGTTCGGGCATCTGGTCAGGATGCCCCCGAGCTCTTAGCTGGTGAGGTGATTCGAGCACGTCCCACCGGGAGGATCTCTCAGTTTTCTGTCTTTTTCTTGTTATTATTTTATGAAGTCTGATTTAAGACTGTGTGTGTAATAAGTTACCATGGTAACAGAAGAACGGTTTTACTTCAGAGCACTGGTAGACTCTCCATCCGTTGGAGCTTTTATTCATCGCAACACATTTTCCATCCCTGCAGAAACAATCAGACATTATTTTAAATACCAAGACAATAAAACTATGTTAGTATAAATATAAACATGGTACGTACCCTCCTCCAGGGAGTGAACCCCAGTTTCTGAGGGAGGAACTGTTCCCATCAGACCAGATCCAATGGTCTGCAAACAGACCGATCCAAAAAAGTGATTCTGGAGCAGCTGTGTTCACCAGGTCCTTCAGTTCTTCATCCTCTAACTGCTTCAGTCCACTAACCAGGTCTGTGTGAGTCTCTCTACAGTATCTCTGAGCTTCAAACCAGGTTTTATCCAAATTAATCAAATGGAACTTAGTTTGATTATTTTCTATCAAAAAGAGACAAAATCATATTGTTTAAGTTTCACATCTTAAGTTTAGTTTTTTTTGTTTCAAATCAAAATATAAACTTTTTTTTTTTTTAACATAATGACATTAAAAACAAAGCAAAAGAAGAAGTTCTTACGGTCAAAACAGAGGAATTTCCTTTTTTTACTGACTTTATCACATGGATCATCTCCCCACTGAAAAGTAGGGTTTAAAAACACACAGTAGTCTCCACCTGGCTGTCCTTCACCAGGTGCCCACCTAGCCTCACTGGCACTGAACTCCACTCCAGGCAGAGACCAGTACCATGTTTTATTTGCACCGTCTGGTCTGTGCAGACCGATCCACGCTGCTTCACTCTGCAGAGATTCACTGAGTCTGTTCAAGTCGTCCATGTTGGACACGGTGACCAGGTCAGTGTATCTCTCTCTGCAGAAGTTTTGGGCGTCGGTCCAACTCTTTCCATCACTGATGTAGTGATACTCATAGAGCTGACATGTGATGAAACCAGACTGGCCTAAAAGAAGAGAACATACTGGTCCAGCTTCCTGTGAGAAAGATCCAAACTAAACCAGGATCCACTTACCCATCAACACCAGTAGAAACAGACTCAGCTGCATCTTTCTACTCTTCAAATCCAACCACTGTGGAGACAAAATCACCAGATCAGTTAGACTTTATGGAATCTCCCAGAAAAAAAAAAAATTCACCTTTTTCTTTAGTGACATAAACTGTGGGTGTTAAACATGAGCCTGGGGCTTAAAATCAGGCTGTTAGCCGGTCTAATGTGGACCAAATGAGAAAATTTGTGAACCGTTTATGATTTACCATTTGATTACCATATGATTAACGTTTACCACTGTGAGGATAGGAACGTAGATCCATGGTGAGGGTAGGAACGTAGATCCTGGTTACCATGATGAGGGTAGGAACGTAGATCCTGGTTGCCATGGTGAGGGTAGGAACGAAGATCCTGGTTACCATGGCGAGGTTAGGAACGTAGATCCTGGTTACCATGGTGAGGGTAGGAACGTAGATCCTGGTTACCATGGTGAGGGTTGGAACGTAGATCCTGGTTACCATGGTGAGGGTAGGAACGTAGATCCTGGTTACCATGGTGAGGGTAGGAACGTAGATCCTGGTTACCATGGTGAGGGAAGGAACGTAGATCCTGATTACCATGGTGAGGGTAGAAATGTAGATCCTGGTTACCATGGTGAGGGTAAGAACGTAGATCCTGGTTACCATGGTGAGGGTAGGAATGTAGATCCTGGTTACCATGGTGAGGGTAGGAACGTAGAACCTGGTTACCATGGTGAGGGTAGGAACGTAGATCCTGGTTACCATGGTGAGGGTAGGAACGTAGATCCTGGTTACCATGGTGAGGGTAGGAACGTAGATCCTGGTTACCATGGTGAGGGTAGGAACATAGATCCTGGTTACCATGGTGAGGGTAGGAACGTAGATCCTGGTTACCATGATGAGGGTAGGAACGTAGATCCTGGTTACCATGGTGAGGGTAGGAACGTAGATCCTGGTTACCATGGTGAGGGTAGGAACGTAGATCCTGGTTACCATGGTGAGGGTAGGAACCTAGATTCTGGTTACCATGGTGAGGGTAGGAATGTAGATCCTGGTTACCATGGTGAGGGTAGGAACGTAGATCCTGGTTACCATGGTGAGGGTAGGAACCTAGATTCTGGTTACCATGGTGAGGGTATGAACGTATATCCTGGTTACCATGGTGAGGGTAGGAACGTAGATCCTGGTTACCATGGTGAGGGTAGGAACATAGATCCTGGTTACCATGGTGAGGGTAGGAACGTAGATCCTGGTTACTATGGTGAGGGTAGGAATGTAGATCCTGGTTACCATGGTGAGGGTAGGAACATAGATCCTGGTTACCATGGTGAGGGTAGGAACATAGATCCTGGTTAGATCCTGCCGCACTGATCTGTTTTGTTTTTAACCGTTTACATTAATAGTCACTGTTATTTTAGAGATGATAGTTTTGTTTTATGAACATTTTAATCTTAATGAGATCGGGAGGTGCCGGAGCCTCTCCCACTGATTTCAGACGAGACACACACACACACACACATCCACAACCACTCATTCCTAGGGGTAATATCATTGCAGCCAATCAACCTAACATGTATGTTTTTGGAGGAAACCAGAGAAAAGCCACACATACGCGAAGAGAACATGCAAACGCTACATAGAAAGGACAGTGTTTCAAGCCTCGCCCCTAAACCAGGTCTTAAAACCCCGACCTCCTCGCTGTGCAGTCACCATGCACCCCACAGCAGCACGGTGACAGGTAGAGACTGTCTAAGAGAAGTCCAGTGATGTTAAAGATGTACTTACATCCTGGTCTGATGACTTTACGTTCCGTTCTGGAGTCTTGAACAAATACGAAAAAATATCAGAGACTTTTACTTTTCATGCTCTGCTTCCGATTATTTGAATTGTAAATAAACAGAACGACGTGTTAGAAAATGCAAAACATTGATCTGAAAGTGAACAATCCCAAACTGTTCTGACCTTCCTCTTTCTAACCTTCCTCGATCTTTACCATTATTTAAAGGTGATATATCATGATTAATTTACCTTGGTAGCTCTTGGATTCCTTTTAGGGAGCCCATGGTTTATAGCAGTGGTGGAATGTAACAAAGTAAATGTACTTCGTTACTGTACTTAAGTAAAAAAATTGTGTATCTGTACTTTACTTAAGTAAAATTTAAGACCTGTACTTTTACTTTTACTTCACTACATTTTTAGAGCAAACTCACTACTTTTTAAAAGTGTGTTTTGCATTTTTTGTTACATTTTCGTTCAGGAATTTGAAAAATACACAGGGTTTTTTTTTAGCATCTTGAAGCCGCATCGCCAAAATCAAAAGAAACAGTTGATCGGGAGAAGAAGTAATGAATCGAGAAACATTTTTCATTCATTCAAAAACCAAACATCAAATATAAACAAATTAAAAAGAGTCAGAAGATCGTTGTTCGTTGTGTTTACTTCTAAATAAAAAGTTGAGCCATCATTACACAGAGCAGGGGCGGATCTAGAATTTTTCAAAGGGGGCGGGGCTTTGACAAAGCCAATATATAGTGACTGGGGGGCTTCTCCCCCCAAAATTAAAAAAAAAAAAAAAGTGTCATTTTCCTCCATTTTGGAGCCCATTCACTGGCCCCTTAAGAGGATAGCTTGACTTGCACCTTTTTCTTTTCTTTTCTTTTCTTTCTTTATTTTATTTGTGGACCAAAAGAGGCGGGAGAGGGGGGGTCACACCCCTTCAGAGTATTTATCTTGGTTACCATGGTGACACCCTATAGCACAAAAAATAACATTTGAATTATGGTCGAATACTTTTACTTTTTACTTAAAAAGTACAATTTAAACTAATTACTTTTGTACTTTTACTTTTACTTAAGTAATTTTTTTGCCTAATTATCTGTACTTTTACTTAAGTACAAAAAGTGAGTACTTCATCCACCACTGGTTTATAGTGACCTTTTTCACTTTGTGTCACTTGATTTAAAAGTTAAATTGGACTTACGTGAATTTAAAAAATTCTGTTTTAGATTTGAAGCTTTTTGGCTTTTTTTTCTCAGTTTTTAGCTTTTTTATTTGCTTTTGTAGCCTTTTTCTGAAAATTTTTTACTTTTTAATTTTTGAGCTAATTTGAGTTTTTAAGGAGTTTTTTAGCATTTCTACATAAAGAAATGCTAAAAAATAATAATAGTTAAATGAAAGGATAACTCCCGTCTACTGCACCTCTGTGACGCTGGTCCCTTTTAAAAAATATAAACAAATAACATGTCGATTGTTTGTGCTTTAAAAATTTTGATTTATGTTATTTCATAACTTTTTATTTGAAGAAATACAATTGAACGATGACGTCATCAAAGATGGCCACGCCCGGAAATAAAGGAAGATCTGGATGACGTCATCGACCAACCCGTATTTCTCAAAATAAAACAAACCGAAAATCGCACAAACAAAAATTTTGCTTATTTTTGTTTATATATATTTTTAGGAGGGGCCAGCTTCACGGAGGTGTCTACTGCACATGCGCGGGGCGCAATGGGTTCAAACTCACCCAAATTATACACAAAACAAACGCAGCCCTTCTGTGGCATACACATTCACCCTTCCCAAACACAGAATGAATCAAATCTTTTGCTTATTTTAGATCATTTCTATAAAACAGTCTGAGTGCCACCAGCCCGCTGACAGACAGACAGCATGGCTGCCCTGGCACATGCACGCCAGAGCAGCGATTTCAGCTCTTTTCACAGACTTACTTTACTTCTGAATCACTAAAATAAAATAAACCTTTCACCACGTTTCTGTTTTAATAGTTTATGTGAAGAAGTTAAGATAAAGTTTACCAGCTGCAATAGAATTTCTGTTCCGAGTGATGGGGCCAACAGTCTTGGACGGGATGCCCAGGCTGCATGTTCCAGCTCACCTGAGAGGATCCCGAGGCTGTCCCTGTCCAGCTGTGGGACATAGTCCCTCCAGCCGATCCGGGCTCTTCCTCTTGGTCAAACCAAATTCAATTCAATTCAATTTTATTTGTATAGCCCAAAATCACAGAATGTCCGTCTCAATGGGCTTCACAAGAAAAAGAGGAACGTATTAACACAAATACACAACAAGAAAAATAACTAACAAATGCTAACTAAACAAGACTAGCACATTTATGCCCTTAGACTCTCCTTCACGGTGAGGAAAAACTCCTAAAAAACCCATCAGTGGGGAAAAAATAAGAAACCTCATGGGGATCCACGTGAAAGAGAGATCCCTCCCCCGGGACGAGCAAACAATGTGTCAAAGATTATTGTTTAAATATTAGCTTATTCTAATCTACAGCTAAATATCTAAAGAAGTCAATAAATGTTCTTCATCCTGATGGAAACACGGGGGGCTCTTCAGCCCGGAGATGTCAAGTACAGGGATGAGTAGATGTTCTTCATCCTGATGGAAACACTGGGGGACTCCTCAGCCCGGAGATGTCCAGAACGGGGATGAGTAGATGTTCTTCATGCTGATGGAAACACGGGGGACTCCTCAGCCCGGAGATGTCCAGTACGGGGATGAGTAGATGTTCTTCATCCTGATGGAGACACGCTTATACATGCTTATACATTATTTGCATGTAAAGATGAATGAAAGGGATTTTTTTTTTATTGCAGTAACGGTGGTGAGTAGTGAAGTAGAACCCAGATGCAATCCCAGTTTATTGAAGGAAGTGCGGAACCAGACAGGACTCTGCAAGATGACTAGAGGGAGAGCTCGGCTGGACATAGAGGGGACCAGAGGGATGGAGCTCAGCTGGACGTATGACCAAGAGGTTGGAGCTCGGCCGGGTGATGAGGCTCCAGAAGGTTGGAGCTTGGAGAGACCAGGAGGTTGGAGCTCAGCAGGATGAGGGACCGGAAGGTAGGAGCTCAGCAGGACGAGGGACCGGAAGGTAGGAGCTCAGCGGGACGAGGGACCGGAAGGTAGGAGCTCAGCAGGACGAGGGACCGGAAGGTAGGAGCTCAGCAGGACGAGGGACCGGAAGGTAGGAGCTCAGCGGGACGAGGGACCTGAAGGTAGGAGCTCAGCAGGACGAGGGACCAGAAGGTAGGAGCTCAGCAGGACGAGGGACCTGAAGGTAGGAGCTCAGCAGGACGAGGGACCTGAAGGTAGGAGCTCAGCAGGACGAGGGACCTGAAGGTAGGAGCTCAGCAGGACGAGGGACCGGAAGATAGGAGCAAAGCAGGACGAAGGACCGGAAGGTTGGAGCTCGGAAGGACGCGAGACCAGGAGCTTGGAGCTTGGCAGGATAAGGGACCAGAAAGTTGGAGCTCTGCTGGGTGATGAGGGACCGGAAGGTAGGAGCTCAGCAGGATGAGGGACCTGAAGGTAGGAGCTCAGCTGTGTGATGATGAGGGACCAGAAGGTTGGAGGGAGACCATCATGGCTGCACTGAGGCAGCACTGCAGGCCAGTGGAGCAGTGAGGAGAAGGGGGGAATCAGCAGAGGAATGATCCAGCAGGGAAGAGAGGGACACCAGGGCTTAAATAGTCCAAAGGAAAACCATGCACACCCAGAGATTGGGACAAGGAGTGCAAATTAGGCCCGAGGCCAGGATAGGAGTGTTCCAGATGAGAGGGGATCATGAGAGAAACTTTGGTTTTATTAACATTTGTTGTGTTTTTTTGCACATTTAATCTAAAAAGCATCATGATTTTTCTTCATTAAAAAACCACATTGATGTTTTTTTTATTTGTTCCCATAAAAAGATTTGATCTGATAAACAAAACTAACGTCAACATAAATTTACATTTTCTCCAAAACTTTATTTACAATTCAAATTATTGACAATAAAAAGAAGGAAGTTTTTCACTGTTTTTCGTCGAAGCTTCAGAAACTTGAAGAAACTCTGATGTAAGTCATTTAAAAACTTAATATTCATAAAAAATAATTCAGTTATTTATTGTGTTTTAATTTAATAAGAAAATTTTAATCAAAATAATGAAGAAAATGTTTTAGAAAAATTTGAACAATTTCATTAAAAGATGTTTATTGTTTGATTATTTTTATTTTTCTAGATTAAAAAAGAACTTTTAGGTTTATTTTAGTTCATTTTAATTCATTTATTTTAGTTTTTTTATTGATGAAAAACTTAAACATTTTATTTTTAATAAATAACTTTTCTGTTTTTGTAAAAACTACAAACTTATTTTAAGTTTTTTGTAAATCTATTTTAAAAATAACAAAAAACTCTTTTAACAACAGTTTTATTTATTTTTATTTGTGTAAATTGTTTGACTTTAAAAAAAATTTATAAAAAATGTTCATTAAAATAAACAAAGTGTGACGTCACTTCCTGATTTAATCCTGATCCATTTAAACAGTCTTATTTACATGTTTTACATATCAACAAATATTAAAACACACACACACACAGAAAAACACACAAACACATAGAAACACATACACACACATACACACACACACACACACACACACACACACACACACAGAAACACACATATACACACACAGAAACACACACATAGACACACACACACACACACACACAGAAACACACACACAGAAACACACGCACACACTACCTAAGATTTCTTTATTGAGTTTTGAAAGTTTTTTTTTTTATAAACTGATTGAACTTGTTTTTAATCCAGGTTTTTTTTTATATGATTTAAATCAGAAGTAAATTAATTTTTAAAAGATTATGATTGAAAATTAAAATCTTTTTATTGTTTTTTTTTTTTTAATTTCTTGTATAAACTTCCACAAACAGTCAGCAGGTCTGTTTGGTTTTTATTTCAGAGTCTAAATGACTGTTAGAAAGAAATAAGTTCATCTATAGCAGGTACTAGGTGTGGATTGGAATCTTTTCAGTTGGAGATATTTTCTTCTTCTTTTACATTCTGTGGTTTAAAGAATAAAAACTTAGAAGTTTTTATTTACATGTGGTGAAAAATAAAAGACCATTCATTTGGTTTGTGGTTTGTTTTTAATTCAATTCATAAAAATACGGTGGAAAAAAAAACACATTCAAATGTTGTTTATAGTTTCTAAATAATGAGGTGGCACGCTGGCACAGCGGGTAGCACGATGACCTCACAGTAAGAAGGTCAGGGATTTAGACCTGGGTGGAAACAATGCTTGAAACACTGGTCTTTCTGTGTGGAATTTGCATGTTCTCCCTCCCACCCTCTAAAAACATGCATGTTAGGTTTACTGACAGCTATAAATAGTCCTGTAGGAATGTGTGTGTGTGTGTGTGTGTGTGTGTGTGTGTGTGTGTGTGTGTGTGTGTGTGTGTGTGTGTGTGTGTGTGTGTGTGTGTGTGTGTGTGTGTGTGTGTAGCTCACGTTCACACACATTCATACCTGATGGTGGAAGAAAACATTCAAGCTGTAAACCACCATCAGGACCATTAGGGGTTCAATGTCTTGATCAGGGACACTTCAGCATGAACTCCAGCCTGGGGATCGAAACCCACAACCCTCCATTTTATACATACCTGCCTTCTGGTCTCTAGCCGCCTCCTTCTGGTCTCTAGCCTCCTCCTTCTGGTCTCTAGCCGCCTCCTTCTGGTCTCTAGCCGCCTCCTTCTGGTCTCTAGCCGCCTCCTTCTGGTCTCTAGCCGCCTCCTTCTGGTCTCTAGCCGCCTCCTTCTGGTCTCTAGCCGCCTCCTTCTGGTCTCTAGCCGCCTCCTTCTGGTCTCTAGCCGCCTCCTTCTGGTCTCTAACCGCCTCCTTCTGGTCTCTAGCCTCCTCCTTCTGGTCTCTAGCCGCCTCCTTCTGGTCTCTAGCCACCTCCTTCTGGTCTCTAGCCGCCTCCTTCTGGTCTCTAGCCGCCTCCTGCTGGTCTCTAGCCGCCTCCTTCTGGTCTCTAGCCACCTCCTTCTGGTCTCTAGCCGCCTCCTTCTGGTCTCTAGCCACCTCCTTCTGGTCTCTAGCCGCCTCCTTCTGGTCTCTAGCCGCCTCCTGCTGGTCTCTAGCCGCCTCCTTCTGGTTACTAAGAACAAAAATTAACAAATAATATGTTTGATGTTTATGAATCTTTAAAATTTTGCTCCTTTTTTTTTTTATCTTCCATAAAGTGTAACTGAGCTGGTGATTTTGTCTCCACAGTGGTTGGATTTGAAGAGTAGAAAGATGCAGCTGAGTCTGTTTCTACTGGTGTTGATGGGTAAGTGGATCCTGGTTTAGTTTGGATCTTTCTCACTGGAAGCTGGACCAGTATGTTCTCTTCTTTTAGGCCAGTCTGGTTTCATCACATGTCAGCTCTATGAGTATCACCACATCAGTGATGGAAAGAGTTGGACCGACGCCCAAAACTTCTGCAGAGAGAGATACACTGACCTGGTCACCGTGTCCAACATGGACGACTTGAACAGACTCAGTGAATCTCTGCAGAGTGAAGCAGCGTGGATCGGTCTGCACAGACCAGACGGTGCAAAGAAAACATGGTACTGGTCTCTGCCTGGAGTGGAGTTCAAGGCCAGTGAGGCTAACTGGACAAGTGGTGAAGGACTGCCAGGTGGAGACTACTGTGGGTTTTTATACCATGATTTTTTGTGGGGAGATGATCCATGTGACAAAGATGGTAAAAAAAAGAGATTTCTCTGCTTTGACGGTAAAAACCTTTTATTTTGCTTTATTTTTAATGTCATAAAATTTTTAAATTATTTATTATTTAATTTTGTGATTTTGTCTTATTTTAACAGGAAAAAATCAAACTAAATTCCATTTTATTAATGAGAATAAAACCTGGTTTGAAGCTCAGAGATACTGTAGAGAGACTCACACAGACCTGGTTAGTGGACTGAAGCAGTTAGAGGATCTAAAACTGAAGAAACTGGTTGAGACAAACAGTAAAGACACGTCAGGAACTTCTGATTGCAAAAAATGTCTTTGGCTCGGTCTGTTTGCGGACAAGTGGAACTGGTCTGATGGGAGCAGTTTCTCCTTCAGAAACAGGGATTCACTCCCTGAAGGAGGGTACGTACCGTGTTCAGATTTATAATAAGATCATTTATTTTCTTTATATTTTAAATATTATTTGTCTGATTGTTTCTGCAGGAATGAAAAATGTGCCGCGATGGAGAAAAACTCCAAGAGATGGAAAGTCTACAACTGTACCGAAAAAAAGCCTTTCTTCTGTTATGAAGGTCATTTATAAAAATATAACAGTCCTAAAATAAATTCAGTTTGAAATCAGAAAACAATCTTATTACCGAGTTCACTTCTGTATTTTCACGACCAAAAGGTGTCTCATATTTAAAGGTACAGTCCCAGTTTTATGTGCTCTGTATTTAACACACATAAGACACACCTGATGATAGGGCGCGGGTTTTATTTACAAATCCTCTGCTATGTACGTCCACCTTACAACAACACACACACAAGCAGACAAGTGTGTGTATTTAAAAATAGATCAGGAGTAAAACGGAGTTTGTTTGGTTTTATTTAAATATTAGTTACAATCGTCATAAAGTCATTTATTAAATCCATCCAAGTCCTCATCCTCTGGTTCAGAATCTAACAGCTGCTCTAAATCCAACCTCGCAGGTTCACTTTCCTCGCTGTCAGAGTCACTTTCTGTACCGTGCGGCTTCTCGGAAATGATGCCGGCTTTTGTGAAAGCTCGGACAACAGCCCCAGCAGACACGTTAGCCCACGCATCTACACGTAACTCGCCTGGTGCTGCCTTCCACCCTTCGTGAAGCTGTGGTCTCCTCTGGTCATCCATCGCTCCCACGCCGCTCGCAGCCTTACTTTGAACGGTCGGTTCACGCCGATGCCCAGTGGTTGGAGTTTCTTTGTCAGACCTCCCGGAATCACAGCAAGTGTAGTGTTCATCTGCTTCACTTGGTTTTTCACAACATACATAGGGGGCACTGCACGATAGGGCGCACTGCACGATAGGGCGCACTGCACGATAGGGCGCACTACACGATAGGGCGCACTGCACGATAGGGGCGCCGCTTATTTTGAAGAAAATCTAAGACTTTTATATGCGCATTATGATCGTGAAAATACGGTAATAAAGATAATGATGTTTTAAATCATTCACATTTTAACACAAACATAAGTTTTAACTTAAATAAATCTGTACCGTTCACCACGACACCAGAGAGTGGAGGAGAGGGAGGAGATCAGAGCAGACCTCCACCCATTAGAAGGATGGACAGTTCTCCTGAGAGAGGCTGGACCCTGTTCACGTCCAGTCAGGAGGACTTTAGTGAGGACTCTGAACACTCAGGAATCCAGTGTCCTCCAAACAGACTTCAATGACAAACAGACCTGGAGGGGGAGTTAAGAGACCCTCAGTCTCTTCTAACCCCAACACCTGATGGTGGAAGCTGACATGTAAGCTAGAAACCATCAGCAGGAGACATTGAGGGTTTGGTGTCGTCCCCGGCATGAACACCCAGACAGGGTATTGAACTGTCAAGGTTAAGGTCATAAGACGCTCGCCCCGTCCACTGAGCCATCTTTTTCTGCAAAAGAAAACATAATAATTTTTTCCAACCTCGTCTTTCCCCTGAATAAAATGTTCTAAATACTGTCTTTAAATTCTCAATCTGGGGAATCGTTACCAACACGGACCGTATAGCATGGTTAGATACAGAACTACAAACATGGAGGTTTATCTACAGAACTACAAACATGGAGGTTTATCTACAGAACTACAAACATGGAGGTTTAGCTACAGAACTACAAACATGGAGGTTTAGCTACAGAACTACAAACATGGAGGTTTATCTACAGAGCTATAAACATGGAGGTTTATCTACAGAACTACAAACATGGAGGTTTATCTACAGAACTACAAACATGGAGGTTTATCTACAGAACTAAAAACATGGAGGACGGACACTTGTGTTCATGTCATGATGTCATCTCTGGTCTCTGATTGGTTAGGACTTTTCCAACTGCTGTGATTGTAAAAAAATGCCATCAGTCCCTGACCTAGTTGCTGGAGTAAAGTTTAATTGAGTGAAGGCACTAGGTGGCGCTAATTTAAATAATTTCCATCATCTCAAATAAACACATTTTGAATGAAAAGGAATGAATTTTTTTGTCCTTAAAAAAAATCTAAACAGATATTTTTATAATTTTCTTTGCAGAAAAACTGGTCCTGATCAAGAAACAGCTGAACTGGGAGGAAGCTCTGTACTACTGCAGAGAACACCACAACGACCTGGTCTCCATCAATAACTGGAGTGATCAGATCTGGATCGGGGAGAAAGCCAAACAGGCTGAAACCCCGTTTGTCTGGACCGGCCTGCGTTTCACCTGCGCTCTGAATTTCTGGTTCTGGGTCAGTGACGAGGCGGTGACCTTCCAGAACTGGGACTCTGGTCAAACATGGAATGACTGTGACCAGTCTGGTGCCATGGAAACCAGTGGAGACCATAAGTGGTTCAAGAAATACGACCATGAGGAGATGAATTTCATCTGCTCTGATTATTAATCCTATTTTAAACATGTTTTTTCTGTAATCTTACAAGTTATTTTATTCTGTGGTGATTCATAAAATATTTTAATGTTTTTATTCATTTCAGTAAGAAATATTTACATTTAAAAAATTCTACTAAATATGTTGCTAAACTTTAGAAATCTACTTAAATTAGATTTATTTTAGTTCTAAATTAGTCAGAGTTGGTGGTGATGAGTGAAGTAGGACCCAAATGCAAGGCCAGTTTATTGGAGGAAGTGAAGAACCAAATAGAACCAGAGGGAGACCTCTGATGGATGTCGAGGGGACCAGAAGGATGGAGCTTGACTGGGTAACGAAGGGGACCGGGCGTAGGAGCTCGGCAGGACGCATGGGGACCAGGAGCCAAGGGGAACGAGCTCAGCAGGATGAGGATCAGAGTTATGGAGGGCTGCATGGAGGCAGCCCTGCCGTCTGGAGGAGCTCTGTGCAGCATGGAAGCAGCAGAGGAGTGATGCAGGGGGTGCAGGTGAATGGTTCAGCAGGGAAGTGAGGGACATCAGGGATTAAATAGTCCAAAGGAAAAGAAGGCACATCTGGGGATTGAGACAAGGTGTGCCAAATTAGGGCAGAGGGCAGGACAGGAGGGAAGGAGGGATCCAGATGAGAGGGTGGCTCAAAATACCAACAGTAAAGATTTTGATTGAATCTTTTAAAATGTATTTTTAATGTAAACATCTTAAATAATCTTGTATTTTATTTTCATCTATATTTTCAGACTTTGGGAAAATAAATGGTTTATAAATATTATCATTAAAAGTTCATTTAAATGTAAAAGTGTGTGAAATATTAAACATGAATAAACTTTCTTTTCTTTGTGTTTAATAAGAGACTCAGTGTCCCCCTCTAGTGGTGCTCCTGGTGAAACACAGCAGATACTGTTTTACTTTAGATGTTTGTTTAACTTCTGAAACATTTCATCGTTTATTTTACTTTAATATTATTAACTCCTCCATCTCCATCTCACCTGGAGGATCCAGAGGTGTTCCCTGTCCAGCTGTAAGACATACTCCCTCTAGCTGGTCAGGGGTCTGTCTCTGAGCCTCCTTCTGGTGGGACATGATGAAATACCTAACCAGCAAGGTGCTCAGAAGGTATCCTAAGAGATGCTTTACGACATTTTATACAATTAAAATGTTTATTCTTTTATCAAATGGATTTTTTTTATTTGTAATTTTAGATAAAAACACGTGTCTTTTGCTGAAACTCATAAATTTAATATAAAAACTAAAGCTTTTATGACAAAAAACAAAATCCCCCAAAAAACAAACAAAAAAGCATCTCCCCAAAATTCCGTAAATAGGAAACTCTACAAGTACAAACAGAATTTTTTTTAGTTACTATTAAGGCAGCAGAGTTTAAAAACAAACAAAATGGAGGAAAAGAAGGAAGAGGGCGGGGACATGACTGTGGTGTGAGGCCTTTTAGGCCTGCTTGTTTTTTTTTCTCCCCCAAAACTCACAGGTGCTGGATGGCTTCTAACGAGAGGATTGGCTGATTGCTCCCAGCTGCACAGACTTACCGGTGGCTATAAAAGACCTGGTGTCACCCACAGTCTCTGTCAGGTCTTCAACGATTCTAGTGGTAAACTGACCACCTCTAAGCTGAGTCAAATTTTGATATCAGACTAATTTTCTTATTCTCCTCACAGGAACCTTCAGCCCTTCCTCTTGGCCATCCAGCACTGCCTGAAGCCGTTATCTCTCTGCTGTGGATTCCTTTGTTCAACACTTAATAAACTGTTAAACCTGCATTTGGATCCTCCTCATTCCCTCTCCAACACAACAATGAAAGGGCATCACTTACTTTCAGGATGTATGAAATGCTGTGTAGGTGTTCAATAAAGGGTTTCCAGATTGTGTTAAATGTGTCCGTCGAGCCTTGAGACGAAGTTCTTAGTTACCGTAATTTCACGACCATTAGGCGCACCGTACGAAAAGGCACAGTCTCAGTCACACACCGCCTTACAACAACACACACACAAGCATGAAAATGTGTGTATTAAAAAATAGATCGGGATCAAAACTGAGTTTGGTTGTGTTTTATTTAAGTAGTAACGATACTAAACAAACACATTACCGGTAATAGTCTTTATTCAAATCCATCAAAGTCCTCATCCTCTGTTTCAGAGCAGGTCCACTTCGCTCCTCGCTGTCAAAGTCACTGTCTGTACTGTGCGGCTCCTCAGAAAGGATACCAGCTTTTGAGAAAGCTCGGATAACAGTACCAGCAGACACGTTAGTCCAAGCATCTACAATCCATTGGCAAACTGTAGCGGAACTCGCCCGGCGCTGCCTTCCATCCTTCAGTCATCCATCGCTCCCACGCCGCTCACACTTCACTCTTTAACGTTCTCATGCCTTTTCTTTCAGGTCCGCCTCGCGGGCACCGCGTTTTCTTTTAGGTCCGCCTTTTCTCACACACAAAGCGCACCGCACGAAAAGGAGCACCGCTCATTTTGAAGAAAATCTAAGACTTTTATATGAGCCTTATGGTCGTGAAATTACGGTACTCTAGAGCAGGGGTCACCAACTTCTTTGATACCGAGGGCTACTTCAAGGGCACTGAGTAACTTAAAGGGCACCACTTTGATAAATAATACACTTCTAAAATAACAAAGTTCCACAGTTTAATTTGATATTATTATTAATGATGTGAAGACACTGATTGTTAACGATCCATCACAATAATTATTTCAGTCTGATTAAACAGATACATTTCAATATGAAATATCCAAACGATCACTTCCACAACATTTAGCAGGAAATCTTTTTTAATTTTTATAACAGTTATTAAATCATAAACTCTGAACCATGTTTGTAGAAATGATTTAACAAAAATCTACTCCTTTCAAAATAAATCTTATCACATTTATACTAATCATTAAAACAAATCATCACGTCTGTTACACTTAGTAACACATCTGTAACAGAATTTAAATAGATTAAAATTTATCTTTGCCATGGTACTTACATGTTACCACCAACATCTGGCATTTGTTTCTTTGTTAGTGGGAGGCCTGGCATCGCATGCTCTTCACCAGTGTACTGTGTCTTCTTCTTTTTTTCTCTAAATGAGGCTTCTGTTGCTTTTTTAGAGTTTTTAACCGGCCTCTTAAAAAAAGACTGCTGTTTGCTCAAAAGCTGTCTTTAACTCACGGGCTTTTCCCGTCCGTACTGCGCTGCCTGGTGGGTAGTTAGCATGGTAGCTTTTGTGACATGTACGGATTGTCTCTCCACGTTGTGCCGCTTACGCGTCGCCACAGTCGCATCGTAGATGGGACACACATAGTTTTTTTTCCACGTTTTTTTTTTTTAACCAATGTTTTTATTAGCTTTCAACATCAATAACAGAAAAAAGACTTTACAGTAGCCATGTTTTTTTTTTTTTTTTAATAAAACAAAAAAAAAAAAAAGATAACGTTATACAATAAATTTCAACATCTCACACTCTAATAAAGGTCATTTTCGTCTGAGGAATCTCAATAGGGCCCAAACCTCTTTGAAATGTTGAGCTTTACCCCTCAAAATATAAGTTATCTTTTCCAACGTAACGCTTAAAGACATTTCTCTCAGCCAGGATCGTACAGTGGAAACTTGAGTCTCTCTCCAGGATAAGGCGACCATCCTCCTGGCCTGCAGTAATCCAAAGGTGATGAGAGTTTTCACACCAGATGAAACCCTCAAGTTGTCGGGGTAAATTCCCAAAACACACACCTTAGCTGTGTAAGGTATCGGAACGCCAGTTATTTCACATCATTTGCAGATTATGCTTTTCTAAAAATCTTGTATTTTAGGGCATTCCCAAACACAATGGATCAGAGTTCCTTTTTCAGTCAGAGTTTCTTTTGACGTTGGTTAAAAAAAATTCTTCCTCCAAGTTTTCTTCTTTTTTTCTGCCATGTTTTTGTGGGTAGAAAACGCGCTACGAGCTCATCTCAGCAAAGCTAGTTTGTCATGCGCACTGGAGTGACCACCAACCCATACCACGTCAGAGTTCTTATATTAAACTTTTTTTGGGGGATTTACATTTTTTAACGTTTTTATGTATTAATTTTCAAATTTACTGTAAATGAAAAAAAAAAAAAAAACAGCAACACAATTAAATAAAATTTTGGACAGAGCTAATTTGTGATTAGTGCTATTTTTAGAACTGGCCTGCAGGCGAGTGATGCGATCGCTGCGGGCGACCTGGTGCCCGCGGGCACCATGTTGGTGACCCCTGATCTAGCAGCTGTTTAGAAGCTGTTTGGAGCTCTCTCTAGAACTACATGGAGGTTTCGGACACGTTAATTTCTCCAGCAGAGGATTTAATAAAGTAATCTGAATCCTTCGACTTTCCTATTAACTTATAACCTTTACCTGAAAGCCTAATGAGTTCATGTATAGTTGGTACTGAGTGGTACTGAAGCAGGAGGAAGGTTGGAAAGAGGAAGTGAACCAGGAAGGAGGAAGATCAGAACAATCGGGATATTTTTCTCCTTTTAGTCCAATGTTTTGCATTTTCTAACACGTCTGTCTGTTTATTTACAATTCAAATCATCTGAAGCATGAAAAATAAAAGTCCTGGATATTTTTTCTTATTTTTCATCAAGACTCCAGAACGGAACGTAAAGTCATCAGATCAGGATGTAAGTACATTCTTAACATCACTGGACTTCTCTTAGACATGCTGCAGCCTCTCCTGAGAGGCGGGGTACACCCCAAACAGGTCACCAGTCTCTTTTAGAAGACTTCTCTTAGTCACTAATAGTTTTTTTTAAACGATGCAGAAAATGACTGAAAAAATGAATTTTTTATGTCATTTTGTTTAAACAATGAAAGTTTTTTTTATGCTGATAAACTTTATTTAATCTGTTTTTCTGATAAAAAGAAGGTTTTTGTGTGTTTTTTTTGTTTAAACGTCTGGATTATTTTTATTTTTTATAAACTCTAAGTTTTTTTTTCATTAATTAAAACCTCTCATTGTTTTGTTTGTAAAACTTTTTTTATTCACCAGCTTCTTTTTTAAAGATATTTTGAAGTGTTTTATGAGTATTTTATTGTTGTTTTTTTTATCACTTTGATCATCGCTGTAGACTATAGATGAATTGATTGGCAGGCAGCAGACTTTTTTTTTTGGTTGAAAGAGTTCCGAGCTTCTCCCCCACCGACCCCTTCCCCACCGTTGTCCTCGGTCCTGACCTCCAAGACTCCTCTGGTCCCTTGCTGACCGCTCCTGCTCCTGTCTTTTTGGACTCGGCCTCCAGAAAGACTCTCTACAGACTAATGGTCCAGGCTCTGAACCTCCAGAAATTAAACGACCACACAGACACCGTGTGGAGGGATCATCTGGGCTTGGGTCCTGAACAGGGCCCGGCCTGGTCCTTCCTGTACAAGCCCCCCCTCAGTAAGAGACAGGGAGACCTGCAGTGGAGGCTGCTGCACGGAGCAGTGGTCTTAAATTCGTTTATACATTATGTAAATAGTTCAGTGGGTGAGGGGTGTCCGTTTTGTGGGGAGAGGGAGACTGTTTTTCACTGTTTTTGGGGATGCGGTCGGCTGGTGGAGGGAGGTGTTCAGGGCTCTGGGGGCGGGTTTTAGTGCACAGGTGTTTGTGGGAGGGGTCGGGTACTCTCGACGCAGCAGGAGGAGGGGGCGCGTCCTGAACTTTCTCCTGGCTCAAGCTAAGATGGCCATCTATGTGAGCAGGAGGAGGATGGTACAGACTGGCAGGAGGAGGATGGTACAGACTGGCAGGAGTAGGATGGTACAGACTGGCAGGAGGAGGATGGTACAGACTGGCAGGAGTAGGATGGTACAGACTGGCAGGAGGAGGATGGTACAGACTGGCAGGAGGAGAATGGTACAGACTGGCAGGAGGAGGATGGAGCTTGTCTCTCCTGGAGCTTGTCTCTCCTGGAGCTTGTCCCTCCTGGAGCTTGTCTCTCCTGGAGCTTGTCTCTCCTGGAGCTTGTCCCTCCTGGAGCTTGTCTCTCATGGAGCTTGTCTCTCCTGGAGCTTGTCTCTCCTGGAGCTTGTCTCTCCTGGAGCTTCTCCCTGGAGCTTGTCCCTCCTGGAGCTTGTCTCTCATGGAGCTTGTCTCTCCTGGAGCTCGTCTCTCCTGGAGCTTGTCTCTCCTGGAGCTTGTCTCTTCGGTCTCTTCAAACCACAGGTTTTACATCCA
Source organism: Neostethus bicornis (assembly GCA_902685375.1). NCBI lineage: Eukaryota > Metazoa > Chordata > Actinopteri > Atheriniformes > Phallostethidae > Neostethus > Neostethus bicornis. The sequence goes on along the minus strand of LR738542.1, from coordinate 33,608,598 downwards.
GATATTTTTAGATTCATGTTCCAGGAAAAAAAACAAAGTTTGTTTTTATTGATGCAAAAAAAATTCAAAGATTTTATCAGATTTACGTCAATGATTTAAATAAATGTAAAAATGAAGCTGGATCTCAATCTTTAAAATGTTTTTAAATCAACATCAAACGTCATCATTTGATGGAAAAAAATAAAATATTAAATTTTCTAATTATTATTCTAATGATTGATTTGATTAAATATTTAAATAAATTCTCTAAAATAACGATGAATATTAATTTAAAATGTTATAAAAAACTGATGTGAATGAAAGAGACTTTTAAAACTTTTAGTGACGTCTTTATTTCCTTTTTTTTTATTTACATATTTTCCTCGTTTGGTCCACGTTAGAGCCTCTGACGGCCTGGTTTTGGGCCTCGGGCTCATGTTTAAAACCCACAGTTTAATTCAATAAAGAAAAAAAATAAAAATTAAAACAAAATATGACTAAAATTCTGATCTTTTTAAAAACTCTTCATTAAACTTTAATCAGATTTTTTTAGGACCAAACAAATCCAATAAAAATCTGTTTTTTTTACACCATGAGTGAGAAGACGATAGAAACCCACACACTGCAGGTTGTAACTGAGCTGGTGATTTTGTCTCCACAGTGGTTGGATTTGAAGAGTAGAAAGATGCAGCTGAGTCTGTTTCTACTGGTGTTGATGGGTAAGTGGATCCTGGTTTAGTTTGGATCTTTCTCACAAGAAGCTGGACCAGTATGTTCTCTTCTTTTAGGCCAGTCTGGTTTCATCACATGTCAGCTCTATGAGTATCACTACATCAGTGATGGAAAGAGTTGGACCGACGCCCAAAACTTCTGCAGAAATAATTACACTGACCTGGCCACCGTGTCCAACATGGACGACTTGAACAGACTCAGTGAATCTCTGCAGAGTGAAGCAGCGTGGATCGGTCTGCACAGACCAGACGGTGCAAATAAAACATGGTACTGGTCTCTGCCTGGAGTGCAGTTCAAGGCTGGTGAGGTTAACTGGGGAGGAAGTGAAGGACAGCAAGGTGGAGACTACTGTGGATTTTTATCCCCTACTTTTTTGTGGGGAGATGATCCATGTGACCGCAGTAATAAAAAAAAGAAATTTCTCTGCTTTGACGGTAAGAATATTTTATTTTTTATTTTTAATGTCATATAATTAAATATAATTTATTATTTAATTTTACTTTCAGAAATGGTTTGAAAAAAGAAAACAAAACAGAATAAATAGAAAATTAGAAATCCTTAAATTTTTCTCTGAAATGACGACATTGCTGTTAATTTTTTTTTGTAAACAAAGTAATTTTTTTCTTGTTTTGACAGAAAAAAATCAAACTAAGTTCCATTTGATTCATTTGGAGAAAACCTGGTTTGAAGCTCAGAGATACTGTAGAGATAAACACACAGACCTGGTTAGTGGACTGAAGCAGTTACAGGATGAAGAACTGAAGGACCTGGTTGATACAGTCTGTAATGGAGAAATACTACCACCTGATTGTTTCCTGGGCTTTTGGATCGGTCTGTTTGCAGACCATTGGATCTGGTCTGATGGGAACAGTTCCTCCTTCAGAAACTGGGATTCACTCCCTGGAGGAGGGTACGTACCATGTTTATATTTATACTAACATAGTTTTATTGTCTTGGTATTTAAAATAATGTCTGATTGTTTCTACAGAGATGGAGACTGTGCTGTGATGGAGAAAAACTCCAAGAGATGGAAAACCTCCCAGTGCACTGAAAAAAAACCTTTCTTCTGTTACCATGGTAACCTATAACACACACAGTTTTAAACCAATCAGACTTCATACATTAATAACAAGAGGAAGTCTACCCATCTCCACCTGCTCTACGTGTCACAAACTGTATTAAAACTGAATGTTTGAGGTCTATTTGAGGTTGAAACATGGAGCGGGCTTTTAGGAGGAGCCTCATTGAACACAGCTCTGTGGTAAACCCACCAGTCTGCTCACCCGTCTCACCACCTGGTGCAGAGAGTTCCTGTCCTTTACCAAACCAGGAGCGGACAGGCTGGATGTAGGCTCTATGAAAAACTTCCAGTCCTGTAGAGTCCATGTTGTGGTAGTGTTAGGGTTTGGTTGTGTCTGAATGTGACGGAGCTTCATAACCAGACATTATCACTACCTTATGTTTATGTATGGAATGCCCCCTGCGGGTCAGGGACAGGGTCCTGCCCCAAGTGGAGGAGTTTAAGTATCTTGGGGTCTTGTTCATGAGTGGGGGAAGGATGGAGCGGGAGATCGACAGGCGGATCGGTGCGGCATCAGCAATAACTAGGACGCTGCATCGGTCCGTCGTGGTAAAGAGAGAGCTGAGCCGAAAAGCAAAGCTCTCGATTTACAAGTCGATCTACGTTCCTACCCTCACCATGGTAACCAGGATCTACGTTCCTACCCTCACCACGGTAACCAGGATCTATGTTCCTACCCTCACCATGGTAACCAGGATCTACGTTCCTACCCTCACCATGGTAACCAGGATCTACGTTCCTACCCTCACCATGGTAACCAGGATCTACGTTCCTACCCTCACCACGGTAACCAGGATCTATGTTCCTACCCTCACCATGGTAACCAGGATCTACGTTCCTACCCTCACCATGGTAACCAGGATCTATGTTCCTACCCTCACCATGGTAACCAGGATCTACGTTCCTACCCTCACCATTGTAACCAGGATCTACGTTCCTACCCTCACCATGGTAACCAGGATCTATGTTCCTACCCTCACCATGGTAACCAGGATCTACTTCCTACCCTCACCATGGTAACCAGGATCTACGTTCCAACCCTCACCATGTTAACCAGGATCTACGTTCCTACCCTCACCATGGTAACCAGGATCTACGTTCCTATCCTCACCATGGTAACCAGGATCTGCGTTCCTACCCTCACCATGGTAACCAGGATCTACGTTCCTACCCTCACCTATGGTCACCAGCTGTGGGTGGTGACCGAAAGAATGAGATCACGGGTACAAGTGGCCGAAATGAGCTTCCTCCGCAGGGTGGCTGGGCTCTCACTCAGAGATCGGGTGAGGAGCTCTGCCATCCGGGAGGAGCTTGGTGTCGAGCAGCTCCTCCTCCAGGTCGAGATGAGCCAGATGGGGTGGTTCGGGGATCTGGTCAGGATGCCCCCCGAACGCGGGCGAGGTGTTTCGGGCACGTCCCACCGGGAGGAGACCAACGGGCAGACCCCGGACCCGCTGGAGAGACTATGTCTCACAGCTGGCCGAGGAACGACTTGGGATCCTTCCAGGTGAGCTAGAGGATGCAGCCAGGGAGAGAGAAGCCTGGGCTGCCCGTTTAAGGCTGTTGCGCCCGCGACCCGACCCCGGAACAAGCGGAAGATGACGGAACGGAATGTTTACGTAGTGTGTTAGCTGGGAGGTAGTCATTATCTTTGGGGGTTTTTGGGAGGGTGTAAAGTGGGGACTGAAACCTCAATGTTTTCTTCCATTTTTTTTTTGGCAGAATATAAAATCCCAGCCAATGAAACTCTGATCCTGATCAAAGAGAGGATGAACTGGGATGATGCTTTATACTACTGCAGAGAAAACCACAAAGACCTGGTCTCCATCTCCAACCAGAACCATCAGTTTTTGGTCCAACAGAGAGCAAAGGATGCTGAGACTCCGTTTGTCTGGATCGGACTGCGCTACAGCTGCCCTCTGGATTTCTGGTTCTGGCTCAGTAACAAGCTGGTTCTCTACGAGAACTGGGCCTCAGGTCAAATGGAAAGCAACTGTGACCTGTCTGGTGCCATGGCAACCGGAGGAGACCAGAAGTGGTTCATGAAAAACGCAAAGGAAGAGATGAATTTCATCTGTTCCTTAAATTAAACTTAAAGAATCTTGTTTATTTTGTTGTGTTTCTTATGGTTAGAATGTTTACTCACTCTTCTGTTTCCATCAGTTTTACTGAATATACGTATCTGTTATAAACACGTTACCCTGAACGCACCACGAGGGGAGTGTAAACCAGGGCTGCACGATGTGTCATCAAATCAATAACAAGATAAAAACAGCTTCGATATCTGATCACAATAAGTCGTGTTTTCTTTTTGATTTCATCCCTTCACAGAAACACTGTGTGACTCTGAGGAGCCAGCTGATTGGTCAGGGCGTTCACAGCTTTACAGTCATTTTGTTGTGGTATGTTTTTGGGCGTTGCTAGTGAAGGAAGTTGATATTTTACTCTTTACCTTTTTATCTTTTAAGAAGATTAACATTTAACTTTTTATTCAATAAAGATGGGTTTTAAACGTTTTAAAGTCTGTTTTACTTTTTCATTGTTTTTAAGTGTTTTATTTTGTTAAAGCAGTGATTTGAATAAATACCTGCTGTTGTTTCTATAAGATTGTTTGAATGGAAACCTGTCAGAGCATTGTGTAGAAGACCGGATAAGCCAGTGTGAACCAGAGGGTGGTACATCCAGAGGGTGGTGCATCCTGAGGGTGGTACATCCTGAGGGTGGTGCATCCTGATGGTGGTACATCCTGAGGGTGGTACATCCTGAGGGTGGTGCATCCTGAGGGTGGTACATCCTGAGGGTGGTACATCCTGAGGGTGGTGCATCCTGAGGGTGGTACATCCTGAGGGTGGTACATCCTGAGGGTGGTGCATCCTGAGGGTGGTGCATCCTGAGGGTGGTGCATCCTGAGGGTGGTACATCCTGATGGCGGTACATCCTGATGGTGGTACATCCTGAGGGTGGTACATCCTGATGGTGGTACATCCTGAGGGTGGTGCATCCTGAGGGTGATGCATCCTGAGGGTGGTCCATCCTGAGGGTGGTGAATCCTGAGGGTGGTCCATCCTGAGGGTGATGCATCCTGAGGGTGGTGCATCCTGAGGGTGATGTATCCTGAGGGTGGTACATCCTGAGGGTGGTGAATCCTGAGGGTGGTCCATCCTGAGGGTAGTGCATCCTGAGGGTGGTCCATCCTGAGGGTGGTACATCCTGAGGGTGGTACATCCTGAGGGTGGTGCATCCTGAGGGTGGTGCATCCTGAGGGTGGTGCATCCTGAGGGTGATGCATCCTGAGGGTGGTCCATCCTGAGGGTGGTGAATCCTGAGGGTGGTCCATCCTGAGGGTAGTGCATCCTGAGGGTGGTCCATCCTGAGGGTGATGTATCCTGAGGGTGGTACATCCTGAGGGTGGTGCATCCAGAGGGTGGTGCATCCAGAGGGTGGTACATCCTGAGGGTGGTGCATCCAGAGGGTGGTACATCCTGAGGGT
>LR738542.1:33580816-33598316 GCA_902685375.1 Neostethus bicornis | reverse complement strand
TTATTGATGAAAAACTTAAACATTTATTTTTATAAATAACTTTTCTGTTTTTGTAAAAACTACAAACTTATTTTATGTTTTTTTTTTTTGTAAATCTGTTTAAAAATAACAAAAACTCTTTTCACAACGGTTTTATTTATTTTTATTTGTGTAAATTGTTTTGATTTAAAAAAAATATTCATTAAAATAAACAAGGAGTGTGGACGTCACTTCCTGATTTAATCTGATCTATTTTATTTACATGTTTTATATCAAAACAAATATTAAAATGTAAGAACAAACACACACATACACACACACACGCACAGAAACACACACACAGAAACACATACACACACACACACACACACACATACACACATACACACACACACACACAGAAACACACACACAGAAACACATACACACACACACACACACACACACACACACACACACACACACACACACACACACATAAACACATACACACACACACACACAGAAACACACACACACATACAGAAAACACACACACAGAAAACACATACACACACACACACACACACACACATACACACACACAGAAACACATACACACACACACACACACACACACAGAAACACACACACACATACAGAAACACACACACACATACAGAAACACACACACACACAGAAACACACACATACACACACGCACAGAAACATATACAGAAACACACACACACAGAAAGACACACACACATACACACACACATACATACAGAAACACGCACACATACACACACACACCTACACACAGAAACACACACATACAGAAACACACACGCACAGAAACACACACATACAGAAACACACATGCACAGAAACACACACATCACAGAAACACACACACACACATACAGAAACACAACACACACAGAAACACACACACACACAGAAACACACACACATACACACACACTACCTAAGATTTCTTCATTGAATTTAAATTGTTTTTTTTTTTAATAAACTGATTGAACTTGTTTTTAAATCCAGGTTTTTTTTTTCAGATGATTATAAATTAATTTTTAAAAGATTATGATTGAAAATTAAAATCTTTTTATTGTTTTTTTTTTTTTAATTTCTTGTATAAACTTCCACAAACAGTCAGCAGGTCTGTTTGGTTTTTATTTCAGAGTCTAAATGACTGTTTAGAAAAGAAATAAGTTCATCTATAGCAGGTACTAGGTGTGGATTGTTTGGTTTTTATATTCAGAGTCTAAATGACTGTTAGAAAGAAATAATTCATCTATAGCAGGTACTCGGTGTGGATTGGAATCTTTTCAGTTGGAGATATTTTCTTCTTCTTTTACATTCTGTGGTTTAAAGAATAAAAACTTAGAAGTTTTTATTTACATGTGGTGAAAATAAAAGACCATTCATTTGGTTTGTGGTTTGTTTTTTAATTCAATTTCATAAAAATACGGTGGAAAAAAAAACACATTCAAAATGTTGTTTATAGTTGTAAATAATGAGGTGGCACGCTGGCACAGCGGGTTAGCACGATGACCTCACAGTAAGAAGGTCAGGGATTTAGACCTGGTGGAAACGATGCTTGAAACACTGGTCTTTCTGTGTGGAATTTGCATGTTCTATCTCCCACCCTCTAAAAACATGCATGTTAGGTTTACTGACAGCTATAAATAGTCCTGTAGGAATGTGTGTGTGTGTGTGTGTGTGTGTGTGTGTGTGTGTGTGTGTGTGTGTGTGTGTGTGTGTGTGTGTGTGTGTGTGTGTGTGTAGCTCACGTTCACACACATTCATACCTGATGGTGGAAGAAAAACATTCAAGCTGTAAACCACCATCAGGACCATTAGGGGTTCAATGTCTTGATCAGGGACACTTCAGCATGAACTCCAGCCTGGGGATCGAAACCCACAACCCTACATTTTATACATACCTGCCTTCTGGTCTCTAGCCGCCTCCTTCTGGTCTCTAGCCGCCTCCTTCTGGTCTCTAGCCGCCTCCTTCTGGTCTCTAGCCGCCTCCTTCTGGTCTCTAGCTGCCTCCTTCTGGTCTCTAGCCGCCTCCTTCTGGTCTCTAGCCGCCTCCTTCTGGTCTCTAGCCGCCTCCTTCTGGTCTCAGCCGCCTCCTTGTGGTCTCTAGCTGCCTCCTTCTGGTCTCTAGCCGCCTCCTTCTGGTCTCTAGCCGCCTCCTTCTGGTCTCTAGCCGCCTCCTTCTGGTCTCTAGCCGCCTCCTTCTGGTCTCTAGCCACCTCCTTCTGGTCTCTAGCCGCCTCCTTCTGGTCTCTAGCCTCCTCCTTCTGGTCTCTAGCCGCCTCCTTCTGTCTCTAGCCACCTCCTTCTGGTCTCTAGCCGCCTCCTTCTGGTCTCTAGCCTCCTCCTTCTGGTCTATAGCCACCTCCTGCTGGTCTCTAGCCGCCTCCTTCTGGTTACTAAGAACATAAAATTAACAAATAATATGTTTGATGTTTATGAATCTTTAAAATGTTGCTCCTTTTTTTTTTATCTTCCATAAAGTGTAACTGATCTGGTGATTTTGTCTCCACAGTGGTTGGATTTGAAGAGTAGAAAGATGCAGCTGAGTCTGTTTCTACTGGTGTTGATGGGTAAGTGGATCCTGGTTTAGTTTGGATCTTTCTCACAGGAAGCTGGACCAGTATGTTCTCTTCTTTTAGGCCAGTCTGGTTTCATCACATGTCAGCTCTATGAGTATCACTACATCAGTGATGGAAAGAGTTGGACCGACGCCCAAAACTTCTGCAGAGAGAGATACACTGACCTGGTCACCGTGTCCAACATGGACGACTTGAACAGACTCAGTGAATCTCTGCAGAGTGAAGCAGCGTGGATCGGTCTGCACAGACCAGACGGTGCAAAGAAAACATGGCACTGGTCTCTGCCTGGAGTGGAGTTCAATGCCAGTGAGGCTAACTGGACAAGTGGTGAAGGACTGCCAGGTGGAGACTACTGTGGGTTTTTATACCATGGATTTTTTGTGGGGAGATGATCCATGTGATAAAGATGGTAAAAAAAAAGAGATTTCTCTGCTTTGACGGTAAAAACATTTTATTTTGCTTTATTTTTAATGTCATAAAATTTTTAAATTATTTATTATTTAATTTTGTGATTTTGTCTTATTTTAACAGGAAAAAATCAAACTAAATTTCATTTTATTAATGAGAATAAAAACCTGGTTTGAAGCTCAGAGATACTGTAGAGAGACTCACACAGACCTGGTTAGTGGACTGAAGCAGTTAGAGGATCTAAAACTGAAGAAACTGGTTGAGACAAACAGTAAAGACACGTCAGGAACTTCTGATTGCAAAAAATGTCTTTGGATCGGTCTGTTTGCGGACAAGTGGAACTGGTCTGATGGGAGCATTTTCTCCTTCAGAAACAGGGATTCACTCCCTGAAGGAGGGTACGTACCGTGTTCAGATTTATAATAAGATCATTTATTTTCTTTATATTTTAAATATTATTTGTCTGATTGTTTCTGCAGGAATGAAAAATGTGCCGCGATGGAGAAAAACTCCAAGAGATGGAAAGTCTACAACTGTACCGAAAAAAAGCCTTTCTTCTGTTATGAAGGTCATTTATAAAAATATAACAGTCCTAAAATAAATTCAGTTTGAAATCAGAAAACAATCTTATTACCGAGTTCACTTCGTATTTTCACGACCAAAAGGTGTCTCGTATTTAAAGGCTACAGTCCCAGTTTTGATGTGCTCTGTAGTTAACACACATAGACACACCTGATGATAGGGCGCTGGGTTTTATTTACAAATCCTCTGCTATGTACGTCCACCTTCACAACAACACACACACAAGCAGACAAGTGTGTGTATTTAAAAATAGATCAGGAGTAAAACTGAGTTTGTTTGGTTTTATTTAAATATTAGTTACAATCGTCATAAAGTCATTTATTAAATCCATCCAAGTCCTCATCCTCTGGTTCAGAATCTAACAGCTGCTCTAAATCCAACCTCGCAGGTTCACTTTCCTCGCTGTCAGAGTCACTTTCTGTACCGTGCGGCTTCTCGGAAATGATGCCGGCTTTTGTGAAAGCTCGGACAACAGCCCCAGCAGACACGTTAGCCCACGCATCTACACGTAACTCGCCTGGTGCTGCCTTCCACCCTTCGTGAAGCTGTGGTCTCCTCTGGTCATCCATCGCTCCCACGCCGCTCGCAGCCTTACTTTGAACGGTCGGTTCACGCCGATGCCCAGTGGTTGGAGTTTCTTTGTCAGACCTCCCGGAATCACAGCAAGTGTAGTGTTCATCTGCTTCACTTGGTTTTTCACAACATACATAGGGGGCACTGCACGATAGGGCGCACTGCACGATAGGGCGCACTGCACGATAGGGCGCACTACACGATAGGGCGCACTGCACGATAGGGGGCGCCGCTTATTTTGAAGGAAAATCTAAGACTTTTATATGCGCATTATGATCGTGAAAATACGGTAATAAAGATAATGATGTTTTAAATCATTCACATTTTAACACAAACATAAGTTTTAACTTAAATAAATCTGTACCGTTCACCACGACACCAGAGAGTGGAGGAGAGGGAGGAGATCAGAGCAGACCTCCACCCATTAGAAGGATGGACAGTTCTCCTGAGAGAGGCTGGACCCTGTTCACGTCCAGTCAGGAGGACTTTAGTGAGGACTCTGAACACTCAGGAATCCAGTGTCCTCCAAACAGACTTCAATGACAAACAGACCTGGAGGGGGAGTTAAGAGACCCTCAGTCTCTTCTAACCCCAACACCTGATGGTGGAAGCTGACATGTAAGCTAGAAACCATCAGCAGGAGACATTGAGGGTTTGGTGTCGTCCCCGGCATGAACACCCAGACAGGGTATTGAACTGTCAAGGTTAAGGTCATAAGACGCTCGCCCCGTCCACTGAGCCATCTTTTTCTGCAAAAGAAAACATAATAATTTTTTCCAACCTCGTCTTTCCCCTGAATAAAATGTTCTAAATACTGTCTTTAAATTCTCAATCTGGGGAATCGTTACCAACACGGACCGTATAGCATGGTTAGATACAGAACTACAAACATGGAGGTTTATCTACAGAACTACAAACATGGAGGTTTATCTACAGAACTAACAAACATGGAGGTTTAGCTACAGAACTACAAACATGGAGGTTTAGCTACAGAACTACAAACATGGAGGTTTATCTACAGAGCTATAAACATGGAGGTTTATCTACAGAACTACAAACATGGAGGTTTATCTACAGAACTACAAACATGGAGGTTATCTACAGAACTAAAAACATGGAGGACGGACACTTGTGTTCATGTCATGATGTCATCTCTGGTCTCTGATTGGTTAGGACTTTTCCAACTGCTGTGATTGTAAAAAAATGCCATCAGTCCCTGACCTAGTTGCTGGAGTAAAGTTTAATTGAGTGAAGGCACTAGGTGGCGCTAATTTAAATAATTTTCCATCATCTCAAATAAACACATTTTGAATGAAAAGGAATGAATTTTTTTGTCCTTAAAAAAAAATCTAAACAGATATTTTTATAATTTTCTTTGCAGAAAAACTGGTCCTGATCAAGAAACAGCTGAACTGGGAGGAAGCTCTGTACTACTGCAGAGAACACCACAACGACCTGGTCTCCATCAATAACTGGAGTGATCAGATCTGGATCGGGGGAGAAAGCCAAACAGGCTGAAACCCCGTTTGTCTGGACCGGCCTGCGTTTCACCTGCGCTCTGAATTTCTGGTTCTGGGTCAGTGACGAGGCGGTGACCTTCCAGAACTGGGACTCTGGTCAAACATGGAATGACTGTGACCAGTCTGGTGCCATGGAAACCAGTGGAGACCATAAGTGGTTCAAGAAATACGACCATGAGGAGATGAATTTCATCTGCTCTGATTATTAATCCTATTTTAAACATGTTTTTTCTGTAATCTTACAAGTTATTTTATTCTGTGGTGATTCATAAAATATTTTAATGTTTTTATTCATTTCAGTAAGAAATATTTACATTTAAAAAATTCTACTAAATATGTTGCTAAACTTTAGAAATCTACTTAAATTAGATTTATTTTAGTTCTAAATTAGTCAGAGTTGGTGGTGATGAGTGAAGTAGGGACCCAAATGCAAGGCCAGTTTATTGGAGGAAGTGAAGAACCAAATAGAACCAGAGGGGAGACCTCTGATGGATGTCGAGGGGACCAGAAGGATGGAGCTTGACTGGGTAACGAAGGGGACCGGGCGTAGGAGCTCGGCAGGACGCATGGGGACCAGGAGCCAAGGGGAACGAGCTCAGCAGGATGAGGATCAGAGTTATGGAGGGCTGCATGGAGGCAGCCCTGCCGTCTGGAGGAGCTCTGTGCAGCATGGAAGCAGCAGAGGAGTGATGCAGGGGGTGCAGGTGAATGGTTCAGCAGGGAAGTGAGGGACATCAGGGATTAAATAGTCCAAAGGAAAAGAAGGCACATCTGGGGATTGAGACAAGGTGTGCCAAATTAGGGCAGAGGGCAGGACAGGAGGGAAGGAGGGATCCAGATGAGAGGGTGGCTCAAAATACCAACAGTAAAGATTTTGATTGAATCTTTTAAAATGTATTTTTAATGTAAACATCTTAAATAATCTTGTATTTTATTTTCATCTATATTTTCAGACTTTGGGAAAATAAATGGTTTATAAATATTATCATTAAAAGTTCATTTAAATGTAAAAGTGTGTGAAATATTAAACATGAATAAACTTTCTTTTCTTTGTGTTTAATAAGAGACTCAGTGTCCCCCTCTAGTGGTGCTCCTGGTGAAACACAGCAGATACTGTTTTACTTTAGATGTTTGTTTAACTTCTGAAACATTTCATCGTTTATTTTACTTTAATATTATTAACTCCTCCATCTCCATCTCACCTGGAGGATCCAGAGGTGTTCCCTGTCCAGCTGTAAGACATACTCCCTCTAGCTGGTCAGGGGTCTGTCTCTGAGCCTCCTTCTGGTGGGACATGATGAAATACCTAACCAGCAAGGTGCTCAGAAGGTATCCTAAGAGATGCTTTACGACATTTTATACAATTAAAATGTTTATTCTTTTATCAAATGGATTTTTTTTATTTGTAATTTTAGATAAAAACACGTGTCTTTTGCTGAAACTCATAAATTTAATATAAAAACTAAAGCTTTTATGACAAAAAACAAAATCCCCCAAAAAACAAACAAAAAAGCATCTCCCCAAAATTTCCGTAAATAGGAAACTCTACAAGTACAAACAGAATTTTTTTTAGTTACTATGAAGGCAGCAGAGTTTAAAAACAAACAAAATGGAGGAAAAGAAGGAAGAGGGCGGGGACATGACTGTGGTGTGAGGCCTTTTAGGCCTGCTTGTTTTTTTTTCTCCCCCAAAACTCACAGGTGCTGGATGGCTTCTAACGAGAGGATTGGCTGATTGCTCCCAGCTGCACAGACTTACCGGTGGCTATAAAAGACCTGGTGTCACCCACAGTCTCTGTCAGGTCTTCAACGATTCTAGTGGTAAACTGACCACCTCTAAGCTGAGTCAAATTTTGATATCAGACTAATTTTCTTATTCTCCTCACAGGAACCTTCAGCCCTTCCTCTTGGCCATCCAGCACTGCCTGAAGCCGTTATCCTCTCTGCTGTGGATTCCTTTGTTCAACACTTAATAAACTGTTAAACCTGCATTTGGATCCTCCTCATTCCCTCTCCAACACAACAATGAAAGGGCATCACTTACTTTCAGGATGTATGAAATGCTGTGTAGGTGTTCAATAAAGGGTTTCCAGATTGTGTTAAATGTGTCCGTCGAGCCTTGAGACGAAGTTCTTAGTTACCGTAATTTCACGACCATTAGGCGCACCGTACGAAAAGGCACAGTCTCAGTCACACACCGCCTTACAACAACACACACACAAGCATGAAAATGTGTGTATTAAAAAATAGATCGGGATCAAAACTGAGTTTGGTTGTGTTTTATTTAAGTAGTAACGATACTAAACAAACACATTACCGGTAATAGTCTTTATTCAAATCCATCAAAGTCCTCATCCTCTGTTTCAGAGCAGGTCCACTTCGCTCCTCGCTGTCAAAGTCACTGTCTGTACTGTGCGGCTCCTCAGAAAGGATACCAGCTTTTGAGAAAGCTCGGATAACAGTACCAGCAGACACGTTAGTCCAAGCATCTACAATCCATTGGCAAACTGTAGCGGAACTCGCCCGGCGCTGCCTTCCATCCTTCAGTCATCCATCGCTCCCACGCCGCTCACACTTCACTCTTTAACGTTCTCATGCCTTTTCTTTCAGGTCCGCCTCGCGGGCACCGCGTTTTCTTTTAGGTCCGCCTTTTCTCACACACAAAGCGCACCGCACGAAAAGGAGCACCGCTCATTTTGAAGAAAATCTAAGACTTTTATATGAGCCTTATGGTCGTGAAATTACGGTACTCTAGAGCAGGGTCACCAACTTCTTTGATACCGAGGGCTACTTCAAGGGCACTGAGTAACTTAAAGGGCACCACTTTGATAAATAATACACTTCTAAAATAACAAAGTTCCACAGTTTAATTTGATATTATTATTAATGATGTGAAGACACTGATTGTTAACGATCCATCACAATAATTATTTCAGTCTGATTAAACAGATACATTTCAATATGAAATATCCAAACGATCACTTCCACAACATTTAGCAGGAAATCTTTTTTAATTTTTATAACAGTTATTAAATCATAAACTCTGAACCATGTTTGTAGAAATGATTTAACAAAAATCTACTCCTTTCAAAATAAATCTTATCACATTTATACTAATCATTAAAACAAATCATCACGTCTGTTACACTTAGTAACACATCTGTAACAGAATTTAAATAGATTAAAATTTATCTTTGCCATGGTACTTACATGTTACCACCAACATCTGGCATTTGTTTCTTTGTTAGTGGGAGGCCTGGCATCGCATGCTCTTCACCAGTGTACTGTGTCTTCTTCTTTTTTTCTCTAAATGAGGCTTCTGTTGCTTTTTTAGAGTTTTTAACCGGCCTCTTAAAAAAAGACTGCTGTTTGCTCAAAAGCTGTCTTTAACTCACGGGCTTTTCCCGTCCGTACTGCGCTGCCTGGTGGGTAGTTAGCATGGTAGCTTTTGTGACATGTACGGATTGTCTCTCCACGTTGTGCCGCTTACGCGTCGCCACAGTCGCATCGTAGATGGGACACACATAGTTTTTTTTCCACGTTTTTTTTTTTTAACCAATGTTTTTATTAGCTTTCAACATCAATAACAGAAAAAAGACTTTACAGTAGCCATGTTTTTTTTTTTTTTTAATAAAACAAAAAAAAAAAAAAGATAACGTTATACAATAAATTTCAACATCTCACACTCTAATAAAGGTCATTTTCGTCTGAGGAATCTCAATAGGGCCCAAACCTCTTTGAAATGTTGAGCTTTACCCCTCAAAATATAAGTTATCTTTTCCAACGTAACGCTTAAAGACATTTCTCTCAGCCAGGATCGTACAGTGGAAACTTGAGTCTCTCTCCAGGATAAGGCGACCATCCTCCTGGCCTGCAGTAATCCAAAGGTGATGAGAGTTTTCACACCAGATGAAACCCTCAAGTTGTCGGGGTAAATTCCCAAAACACACACCTTAGCTGTGTAAGGTATCGGAACGCCAGTTATTTCACATCATTTGCAGATTATGCTTTTCTAAAAATCTTGTATTTTAGGGCATTCCCAAACACAATGGATCAGAGTTCCTTTTTCAGTCAGAGTTTCTTTTGACGTTGGTTAAAAAAATTCTTCCTCCAAGTTTTCTTCTTTTTTTCTGCCATGTTTTTGTGGGTAGAAAACGCGCTACGAGCTCATCTCAGCAAAGCTAGTTTGTCATGCGCACTGGAGTGACCACCAACCCATACCACGTCAGAGTTCTTATATTAAACTTTTTTTTGGGGGATTTACATTTTTTTAACGTTTTTATGTATTAATTTTCAAATTTACTGTAAATGAAAAAAAAAAAAAAAACAGCAACACAATTAAATAAAATTTTGGACAGAGCTAATTTGTGATTAGTGCTATTTTTAGAACTGGCCTGCAGGCGAGTGATGCGATCGCTGCGGGCGACCTGGTGCCCGCGGGCACCATGTTGGTGACCCCTGATCTAGCAGCTGTTTAGAAGCTGTTTGGAGCTCTCTCTAGAACTACATGGAGGTTTCGGACACGTTAATTTCTCCAGCAGAGGATTTAATAAAGTAATCTGAATCCTTCGACTTTCCTATTAACTTATAACCTTTACCTGAAAGCCTAATGAGTTCATGTATAGTTGGTACTGAGTGGTACTGAAGCAGGAGGAAGGTTGGAAAGAGGAAGTGAACCAGGAAGGAGGAAGATCAGAACAATCGGGATATTTTTCTCCTTTTAGTCCAATGTTTTGCATTTTCTAACACGTCTGTCTGTTTATTTACAATTCAAATCATCTGAAGCATGAAAAATAAAAGTCCTGGATATTTTTTCTTATTTTTCATCAAGACTCCAGAACGGAACGTAAAGTCATCAGATCAGGATGTAAGTACATTCTTAACATCACTGGACTTCTCTTAGACATGCTGCAGCCTCTCCTGAGAGGCGGGGTACACCCCAAACAGGTCACCAGTCTCTTTTAGAAGACTTCTCTTAGTCACTAATAGTTTTTTTT
This sequence comes from Neostethus bicornis, assembly GCA_902685375.1. Lineage (NCBI taxonomy): Eukaryota > Metazoa > Chordata > Actinopteri > Atheriniformes > Phallostethidae > Neostethus > Neostethus bicornis. The sequence continues at coordinate 33,587,634 of LR738542.1, read as the reverse complement.
AAACGATGCAGAAAATGACTGAAAAAAATGAATTTTTTATGTCATTTTGTTTAAACAATGAAAGTTTTTTTTATGCTGATAAACTTTATTTAATCTGTTTTTCTGATAAAAAGAAGGTTTTTGTGTGTTTTTTTTGTTTAAAACGTCTGGATTATTTTTATTTTTTATAAACTCTAAGTTTTTTTTTCATTAATTAAAACCTCTCATTGTTTTGTTTGTAAAACTTTTTTTATTCACCAGCTTCTTTTTTAAAGATATTTTGAAGTGTTTTATGAGTATTTTATTGTTGTTTTTTTATCACTTTGATCATCGCTGTAGACTATAGATGAATTGATTGGCAGGCAGCAGACTTTTTTTTTTGGTTGAAAGAGTTCCGAGCTTCTCCCCCACCGACCCCTTCCCCACCGTTGTCCTCGGTCCTGACCTCCAAGACTCCTCTGGTCCCTTGCTGACCGCTCCTGCTCCTGTCTTTTTGGACTCGGCCTCCAGAAAGACTCTCTACAGACTAATGGTCCAGGCTCTGAACCTCCAGAAATTAAACGACCACACAGACACCGTGTGGAGGGATCATCTGGGCTTGGGTCCTGAACAGGGCCCGGCCTGGTCCTTCCTGTACAAGCCCCCCCTCAGTAAGAGACAGGGAGACCTGCAGTGGAGGCTGCTGCACGGAGCAGTGGTCTTAAATTCGTTTATACATTATGTAAATAGTTCAGTGGGTGAGGGGTGTCCGTTTTGTGGGGAGAGGGAGACTGTTTTTCACTGTTTTTGGGGATGCGGTCGGCTGGTGGAGGGAGGTGTTCAGGGCTCTGGGGGCGGGTTTTAGTGCACAGGTGTTTGTGGGAGGGGTCGGGTACTCTCGACGCAGCAGGAGGAGGGGGCGCGTCCTGAACTTTCTCCTGGCTCAAGCTAAGATGGCCATCTATGTGAGCAGGAGGAGGATGGTACAGACTGGCAGGAGGAGGATGGTACAGACTGGCAGGAGTAGGATGGTACAGACTGGCAGGAGGAGGATGGTACAGACTGGCAGGAGTAGGATGGTACAGACTGGCAGGAGGAGGATGGTACAGACTGGCAGGAGGAGAATGGTACAGACTGGCAGGAGGAGGATGGAGCTTGTCTCTCCTGGAGCTTGTCTCTCCTGGAGCTTGTCCCTCCTGGAGCTTGTCTCTCCTGGAGCTTGTCTCTCCTGGAGCTTGTCCCTCCTGGAGCTTGTCTCTCATGGAGCTTGTCTCTCCTGGAGCTTGTCTCTCCTGGAGCTTGTCTCTCCTGGAGCTTCTCCCTGGAGCTTGTCCCTCCTGGAGCTTGTCTCTCATGGAGCTTGTCTCTCCTGGAGCTCGTCTCTCCTGGAGCTTGTCTCTCCTGGAGCTTGTCTCTTCGGTCTCTTCAAACCACAGGTTTTACATCCAGATATTTTTAGATTCATGTTCCAGGAAAAAAAACAAAGTTTGTTTTTATTGATGCAAAAAAAATTCAAAGATTTTATCAGATTTACGTCAATGATTTAAATAAATGTAAAAATGAAGCTGGATCTCAATCTTTAAAATGTTTTTAAATCAACATCAAACGTCATCATTTGATGGAAAAAAATAAAATATTAAATTTTCTAATTATTATTCTAATGATTGATTTGATTAAATATTTAAATAAATTCTCTAAAATAACGATGAATATTAATTTAAAATGTTATAAAAAACTGATGTGAATGAAAGAGACTTTTAAAACTTTTAGTGACGTCTTTATTTCCTTTTTTTTTATTTACATATTTTCCTCGTTTGGTCCACGTTAGAGCCTCTGACGGCCTGGTTTTGGGCCTCGGGCTCATGTTTAAAACCCACAGTTTAATTCAATAAAGAAAAAAAATAAAAATTAAAACAAAATATGACTAAAATTCTGATCTTTTTAAAAACTCTTCATTAAACTTTAATCAGATTTTTTTAGGACCAAACAAATCCAATAAAAATCTGTTTTTTTACACCATGAGTGAGAAGACGATAGAAACCCACACACTGCAGGTTGTAACTGAGCTGGTGATTTTGTCTCCACAGTGGTTGGATTTGAAGAGTAGAAAGATGCAGCTGAGTCTGTTTCTACTGGTGTTGATGGGTAAGTGGATCCTGGTTTAGTTTGGATCTTTCTCACAAGAAGCTGGACCAGTATGTTCTCTTCTTTTAGGCCAGTCTGGTTTCATCACATGTCAGCTCTATGAGTATCACTACATCAGTGATGGAAAGAGTTGGACCGACGCCCAAAACTTCTGCAGAAATAATTACACTGACCTGGCCACCGTGTCCAACATGGACGACTTGAACAGACTCAGTGAATCTCTGCAGAGTGAAGCAGCGTGGATCGGTCTGCACAGACCAGACGGTGCAAATAAAACATGGTACTGGTCTCTGCCTGGAGTGCAGTTCAAGGCTGGTGAGGTTAACTGGGGAGGAAGTGAAGGACAGCAAGGTGGAGACTACTGTGGATTTTTATCCCCTACTTTTTTGTGGGGAGATGATCCATGTGACCGCAGTAATAAAAAAAAGAAATTTCTCTGCTTTGACGGTAAGAATATTTTATTTTTTTATTTTTAATGTCATATAATTAAATATAATTTATTATTTAATTTTACTTTCAGAAATGGTTTGAAAAAAGAAAACAAAACAGAATAAATAGAAAATTAGAAATCCTTAAATTTTTCTCTGAAATGACGACATTGCTGTTAATTTTTTTTTGTAAACAAAGTAATTTTTTTCTTGTTTTGACAGAAAAAAATCAAACTAAGTTCCATTTGATTCATTTGGAGAAAACCTGGTTTGAAGCTCAGAGATACTGTAGAGATAAACACACAGACCTGGTTAGTGGACTGAAGCAGTTACAGGATGAAGAACTGAAGGACCTGGTTGATACAGTCTGTAATGGAGAAATACTACCACCTGATTGTTTCCTGGGCTTTTGGATCGGTCTGTTTGCAGACCATTGGATCTGGTCTGATGGGAACAGTTCCTCCTTCAGAAACTGGGATTCACTCCCTGGAGGAGGGTACGTACCATGTTTATATTTATACTAACATAGTTTTATTGTCTTGGTATTTAAAATAATGTCTGATTGTTTCTACAGAGATGGAGACTGTGCTGTGATGGAGAAAAACTCCAAGAGATGGAAAACCTCCCAGTGCACTGAAAAAAAACCTTTCTTCTGTTACCATGGTAACCTATAACACACACAGTTTTAAACCAATCAGACTTCATACATTAATAACAAGAGGAAGTCTACCCATCTCCACCTGCTCTACGTGTCACAAACTGTATTAAAACTGAATGTTTGAGGTCTATTTGAGGTTGAAACATGGAGCGGGCTTTTAGGAGGAGCCTCATTGAACACAGCTCTGTGGTAAACCCACCAGTCTGCTCACCCGTCTCACCACCTGGTGCAGAGAGTTCCTGTCCTTTACCAAACCAGGAGCGGACAGGCTGGATGTAGGCTCTATGAAAAACTTCCAGTCCTGTAGAGTCCATGTTGTGGTAGTGTTAGGGTTTGGTTGTGTCTGAATGTGACGGAGCTTCATAACCAGACATTATCACTACCTTATGTTTATGTATGGAATGCCCCCTGCGGGTCAGGGACAGGGTCCTGCCCCAAGTGGAGGAGTTTAAGTATCTTGGGGTCTTGTTCATGAGTGGGGGAAGGATGGAGCGGGAGATCGACAGGCGGATCGGTGCGGCATCAGCAATAACTAGGACGCTGCATCGGTCCGTCGTGGTAAAGAGAGAGCTGAGCCGAAAAGCAAAGCTCTCGATTTACAAGTCGATCTACGTTCCTACCCTCACCATGGTAACCAGGATCTACGTTCCTACCCTCACCACGGTAACCAGGATCTATGTTCCTACCCTCACCATGGTAACCAGGATCTACGTTCCTACCCTCACCATGGTAACCAGGATCTACGTTCCTACCCTCACCATGGTAACCAGGATCTACGTTCCTACCCTCACCACGGTAACCAGGATCTATGTTCCTACCCTCACCATGGTAACCAGGATCTACGTTCCTACCCTCACCATGGTAACCAGGATCTATGTTCCTACCCTCACCATGGTAACCAGGATCTACGTTCCTACCCTCACCATTGTAACCAGGATCTACGTTCCTACCCTCACCATGGTAACCAGGATCTATGTTCCTACCCTCACCATGGTAACCAGGATCTACTTCCTACCCTCACCATGGTAACCAGGATCTACGTTCCAACCCTCACCATGTTAACCAGGATCTACGTTCCTACCCTCACCATGGTAACCAGGATCTACGTTCCTATCCTCACCATGGTAACCAGGATCTGCGTTCCTACCCTCACCATGGTAACCAGGATCTACGTTCCTACCCTCACCTATGGTCACCAGCTGTGGGTGGTGACCGAAAGAATGAGATCACGGGTACAAGTGGCCGAAATGAGCTTCCTCCGCAGGGTGGCTGGGCTCTCACTCAGAGATCGGGTGAGGAGCTCTGCCATCCGGGAGGAGCTTGGTGTCGAGCAGCTCCTCCTCCAGGTCGAGATGAGCCAGATGGGGTGGTTCGGGGATCTGGTCAGGATGCCCCCCGAACGCGGGCGAGGTGTTTCGGGCACGTCCCACCGGGAGGAGACCAACGGGCAGACCCCGGACCCGCTGGAGAGACTATGTCTCACAGCTGGCCGAGGAACGACTTGGGATCCTTCCAGGTGAGCTAGAGGATGCAGCCAGGGAGAGAGAAGCCTGGGCTGCCCGTTTAAGGCTGTTGCGCCCGCGACCCGACCCCGGAACAAGCGGAAGATGACGGAACGGAATGTTTACGTAGTGTGTTAGCTGGGAGGTAGTCATTATCTTTGGGGGTTTTTGGGAGGGTGTAAAGTGGGGACTGAAACCTCAATGTTTTCTTCCATTTTTTTTTTTGGCAGAATATAAAATCCCAGCCAATGAAACTCTGATCCTGATCAAAGAGAGGATGAACTGGGATGATGCTTTATACTACTGCAGAGAAAACCACAAAGACCTGGTCTCCATCTCCAACCAGAACCATCAGTTTTTGGTCCAACAGAGAGCAAAGGATGCTGAGACTCCGTTTGTCTGGATCGGACTGCGCTACAGCTGCCCTCTGGATTTCTGGTTCTGGCTCAGTAACAAGCTGGTTCTCTACGAGAACTGGGCCTCAGGTCAAATGGAAAGCAACTGTGACCTGTCTGGTGCCATGGCAACCGGAGGAGACCAGAAGTGGTTCATGAAAAACGCAAAGGAAGAGATGAATTTCATCTGTTCCTTAAATTAAACTTAAAGAATCTTGTTTATTTTGTTGTGTTTCTTATGGTTAGAATGTTTACTCACTCTTCTGTTTCCATCAGTTTTACTGAATATACGTATCTGTTATAAACACGTTACCCTGAACGCACCACGAGGGGAGTGTAAACCAGGGCTGCACGATGTGTCATCAAATCAATAACAAGATAAAAACAGCTTCGATATCTGATCACAATAAGTCGTGTTTTCTTTTTGATTTCATCCCTTCACAGAAACACTGTGTGACTCTGAGGAGCCAGCTGATTGGTCAGGGCGTTCACAGCTTTACAGTCATTTTGTTGTGGTATGTTTTTGGGCGTTGCTAGTGAAGGAAGTTGATATTTTACTCTTTACCTTTTTATCTTTTAAGAAGATTAACATTTAACTTTTTATTCAATAAAGATGGGTTTTAAACGTTTTAAAGTCTGTTTTACTTTTTCATTGTTTTTAAGTGTTTTATTTTGTTAAAGCAGTGATTTGAATAAATACCTGCTGTTGTTTCTATAAGATTGTTTGAATGGAAACCTGTCAGAGCATTGTGTAGAAGACCGGATAAGCCAGTGTGAACCAGAGGGTGGTACATCCAGAGGGTGGTGCATCCTGAGGGTGGTACATCCTGAGGGTGGTGCATCCTGAGGGTGGTACATCCTGAGGGTGGTACATCCTGAGGGTGGTACATCCTGAGGGTGGTACATCCTGAGGGTGGTACATCCTGAGGGTGGTGCATCCTGATGGTGGTACATCCTGAGGGTGGTACATCCTGAGGGTGGTGCATCCTGAGGGTGATGCATCCTGAGGGTGGTGCATCCTGAGGGTGGTACATCCTGATGGCGGTACATCCTGATGGTGGTACATCCTGAGGGTGGTACATCCTGATGGTGGTACATCCTGAGGGTGGTGCATCCTGAGGGTGATGCATCCTGAGGGTGGTCCATCCTGAGGGTGGTGAATCCTGAGGGTGGTCCATCCTGAGGGTGATGCATCCTGAGGGTGGTGCATCCTGAGGGTGATGTATCCTGAGGGTGGTACATCCTGAGGGTGGTGAATCCTGAGGGTGGTCCATCCTGAGGGTAGTGCATCCTGAGGGTGGTCCATCCTGAGGGTGGTACATCCTGAGGGTGGTACATCCTGAGGGTGGTGCATCCTGAGGGTGGTGCATCCTGAGGGTGGTGCATCCTGAGGGTGATGCATCCTGAGGGTGGTCCATCCTGAGGGTGGTGAATCCTGAGGGTGGTCCATCCTGAGGGTAGTGCATCCTGAGGGTGGTCCATCCTGAGGGTGATGTATCCTGAGGGTGGTACATCCTGAGGGTGGTGCATCCAGAGGGTGGTGCATCCAGAGGGTGGTACATCCTGAGGGTGGTACATCCAGAGGGTGGTACATCCAGAGGGTGGTACATCCAGAGGGTGGTACATCCAGAGGGTGGTGCATCCTGAGGGTGGTGCATCCTGAGGGTGGTGCATCCTGAGGGTGATGCATCCTGAGGGTGGTGCATCCTGAGGGTGGTACATCCTGAGGGTG
>LR738542.1:33400816-33575816 GCA_902685375.1 Neostethus bicornis | reverse complement strand
ATTTATTTTTATTTGTGTAAATTGTTTGATTTAAAAAAAATATTCATTAAAATAAACAAGGAGTGTGACGTCACTTCCTGATTTAATCTGATCTATTTTATTTACATGTTTTATATCAAAACAAATATTAAAATGTAAGAACAAACACACACATACACACACACACGCACAGAAACACACACACAGAAACACATACACACACACACACACACACACATACACACATACACACACACACACACAGAAACACACACACAGAAACACATACACACACACACACACACACACACACACACACACACACACACACACACACACACATAAACACATACACACACACACACACAGAAACACACACACACATACAGAAACACACACACAGAAACACATACACACACACACACACACACACACATACACACACACAGAAACACATACACACACACACACACACACACACAGAAACACACACACACATACAGAAACACACACACACATACAGAAACACACACACACACAGAAACACACACATACACACACGCACAGAAACATATACAGAAACACACACACACAGAAAGACACACACACATACACACACACATACATACAGAAACACGCACACATACACACACACACACACACAGAAACACACACATACAGAAACACACACGCACAGAAACACACACATACAGAAACACACATGCACAGAAACACACACACACAGAAACACACACACACACATACAGAAACACACACACACAGAAACACACACACACACAGAAACACACACACATACACACACACTACCTAAGATTTCTTCATTGAATTTTAAATTGTTTTTTTTTTAATAAACTGATTGAACTTGTTTTTAAATCCAGGTTTTTTTTTTCAGATGATTTAAATTAATTTTTAAAAGATTATGATTGAAAATTAAAATCTTTTTATTGTTTTTTTTTTTTTAATTTCTTGTATAAACTTCCACAAACAGTCAGCAGGTCTGTTTGGTTTTTATTTCAGAGTCTAAATGACTGTTAGAAAGAAATAAGTTCATCTATAGCAGGTACTAGGTGTGGATTGTTTGGTTTTTATTTCAGAGTCTAAATGACTGTTAGAAAGAAATAAGTTCATCTATAGCAGGTACTCGGTGTGGATTGGAATCTTTTCAGTTGGAGATATTTTCTTCTTCTTTTACATTCTGTGGTTTAAAGAATAAAAACTTAGAAGTTTTTATTTACATGTGGTGAAAAATAAAAGACCATTCATTTGGTTTGTGGTTTGTTTTTAATTCAATTCATAAAAATACGGTGGAAAAAAAAACACATTCAAATGTTGTTTATAGTTTGTAAATAATGAGGTGGCACGCTGGCACAGCGGGTAGCACGATGACCTCACAGTAAGAAGGTCAGGGATTTAGACCTGGGTGGAAACGATGCTTGAAACACTGGTCTTTCTGTGTGGAATTTGCATGTTCTATCTCCCACCCTCTAAAAACATGCATGTTAGGTTTACTGACAGCTATAAATAGTCCTGTAGGAATGTGTGTGTGTGTGTGTGTGTGTGTGTGTGTGTGTGTGTGTGTGTGTGTGTGTGTGTGTGTGTGTGTGTGTGTGTGTGTGTGTGTGTAGCTCACGTTCACACACATTCATACCTGATGGTGGAAGAAAACATTCAAGCTGTAAACCACCATCAGGACCATTAGGGGTTCAATGTCTTGATCAGGGACACTTCAGCATGAACTCCAGCCTGGGGATCGAAACCCACAACCCTACATTTTATACATACCTGCCTTCTGGTCTCTAGCCGCCTCCTTCTGGTCTCTAGCCGCCTCCTTCTGGTCTCTAGCCGCCTCCTTCTGGTCTCTAGCCGCCTCCTTCTGGTCTCTAGCCGCCTCCTTCTGGTCTCTAGCCGCCTCCTTCTGGTCTCTAGCCGCCTCCTTCTGGTCTCTAACCGCCTCCTTCTGGTCTCCAGCCGCCTCCTTGTGGTCTCTAGCCGCCTCCTTCTGGTCTCTAGCCGCCTCCTTCTGGTCTCTAGCCGCCTCCTTCTGGTCTCTAGCCGCCTCCTTCTGGTCTCTAGCCGCCTCCTTCTGGTCTCTAGCCGCCTCCTTCTGGTCTCTAACCGCCTCCTTCTGGTCTCTAGCCTCCTCCTTCTGGTCTCTAGCCGCCTCCTTCTGGTCTCTAGCCACCTCCTTCTGGTCTCTAGCCGCCTCCTTCTGGTCTCTAGCCTCCTCCTTCTGGTCTATAGCCACCTCCTGCTGGTCTCTAGCCGCCTCCTTCTGGTTACTAAGAACAAAAATTAACAAATAATATGTTTGATGTTTATGAATCTTTAAAATGTTGCTCCTTTTTTTTTTATCTTCCATAAAGTGTAACTGATCTGGTGATTTTGTCTCCACAGTGGTTGGATTTGAAGAGTAGAAAGATGCAGCTGAGTCTGTTTCTACTGGTGTTGATGGGTAAGTGGATCCTGGTTTAGTTTGGATCTTTCTCACAGGAAGCTGGACCAGTATGTTCTCTTCTTTTAGGCCAGTCTGGTTTCATCACATGTCAGCTCTATGAGTATCACTACATCAGTGATGGAAAGAGTTGGACCGACGCCCAAAACTTCTGCAGAGAGAGATACACTGACCTGGTCACCGTGTCCAACATGGACGACTTGAACAGACTCAGTGAATCTCTGCAGAGTGAAGCAGCGTGGATCGGTCTGCACAGACCAGACGGTGCAAATAAAACATGGCACTGGTCTCTGCCTGGAGTGGAGTTCAATGCCAGTGAGGCTAACTGGACAAGTGGTGAAGGACTGCCAGGTGGAGACTACTGTGGGTTTTTATACCATGGTTTTTTGTGGGGAGATGATCCATGTGATAAAGATGGTAAAAAAAAGAGATTTCTCTGCTTTGACGGTAAAAACATTTTATTTTGCTTTATTTTTAATGTCATAAAATTTTTAAATTATTTATTATTTAATTTTGTGATTTTGTCTTATTTTAACAGGAAAAAATCAAACTAAATTTCATTTTATTAATGAGAATAAAACCTGGTTTGAAGCTCAGAGATACTGTAGAGAGACTCACACAGACCTGGTTAGTGGACTGAAGCAGTTAGAGGATCTAAAACTGAAGAAACTGGTTGAGACAAACAGTAAAGACACGTCAGGAACTTCTGATTGCAAAAAATGTCTTTGGATCGGTCTGTTTGCGGACAAGTGGAACTGGTCTGATGGGAGCATTTTCTCCTTCAGAAACAGGGATTCACTCCCTGAAGGAGGGTACGTACCGTGTTCAGATTTATAATAAGATCATTTATTTTCTTTATATTTTAAATATTATTTGTCTGATTGTTTCTGCAGGAATGAAAAATGTGCCGCGATGGAGAAAAACTCCAAGAGATGGAAAGTCTACAACTGTACCGAAAAAAAGCCTTTCTTCTGTTATGAAGGTCATTTATAAAAATATAACAGTCCTAAAATAAATTCAGTTTGAAATCAGAAAACAATCTTATTACCGAGTTCACTTCCGTATTTTCACGACCAAAAGGTGTCTCGTATTTAAAGGCGCAGTCCCAGTTTTGTGTGCTCTGTAGTTAACACACATAGGACACACCTGATGATAGGGCCTGGGTTTTATTTACAAATCCTCTGCTATGTACGTCCACCTCACAACAACACACACACAAGCAGACAAGTGTGTGTATTTAAAAATAGATCAGGAGTAAAACTGAGTTTGGTTGGTTTTATTTAAATATTAGTTACAATCGTCATAAAGTCATTTATTAAATCCATCCAAGTCCTCATCCTCTGGTTCAGAATCTAACAGCTGCTCTAAATCCAACCTCGCAGGTTCACTTTCCTCGCTGTCAGAGTCACTTTCTGTACCGTGCGGCTTCTCGGAAATGATGCCGGCTTTTGTGAAAGCTCGGACAACAGCCCCAGCAGACACGTTAGCCCACGCATCTACACGTAACTCGCCTGGTGCTGCCTTCCACCCTTCGTGAAGCTGTGGTCTCCTCTGGTCATCCATCGCTCCCATGCCGCTCGCAGCCTTACTTTGAACGGTCGGTTCACGCCGATGTCCAGTGGTTGGAGTTTCTTTGTCAGACCTCCCGGAATCACAGCAAGTGTAGTGTTCATCTGCTTCACTTGGTTTTTCACAACATACATAGGGGGCACTGCACGATAGAGCGCACTGCACAATAGGGCGCACTACACGATAGGGCGCACTGCACGATAGGGGGCGCCGCTTATTTTGAAGAAAATCTAAGACTTTTATATGCGCATTATGATCGTGAAAATACGGTAATAAAGATAATGATGTTTTAAATCATTCACATTTTAACACAAACATAAGTTTTAACTTAAATAAATCTGTACCGTTCACCACGACACCAGAAAGTGGAGGAGAGGGAGGAGATCAGAGCAGACCTCCACCCATTAGAAGGATGGACAGTTCTCCTGAGAGAGGCTGGACCCTGTTCACGTCCAGTCAGGAGGACTTTAGTGAGGACTCTGAACACTCAGGAATCCAGTGTCCTCTAAACAGACTTCAATGACAAACAGACCTGGAGGGGGAGTTAAGAGACCCTCAGTCCCTTCTAACCCCAACACCTGATGGTGGAAGCTGACATGTAAGCTAGAAACCATCAGCAGGAGACATTGAGGGTTTGGTGTCGTCCTCGGCATGAACGCCCAGACAGGGTATTGAACTGTCAAGGTTAAGGTCATAAGACGATCGCCCCGCCCACTGAGCCATCTTTTCCTGCAAAAGAAAACATAAAAACAATTTTTTCCAACCTCGTCTTTCCCCTGAATAAAATGTTCTAAATACTGTCTTTAAATTCTCAATCTGGGGAATCGTTACCAAAATAGACCGTACAGCATGGTTATATACAGAACTACAAACATGGAGGTTTATCTACAGAACTACAAACATGGAGGTTTATCTACAGAACTACAAACATGGAGGTTTATCTACAGAACTACAAACATGGAGGTTTATCTAAAGAAGTACAAACATGGAGGTTTAGCTACAGAACTACAAACATGGAGGTTTAGCTACAGAACTACAAACATGGAGGTTTAGCTACAGAACTACAAACATGGAGGACAGACGCTTGTGTTCATGTCATGATGTCATCTCTGATGTCATCTCTGAAAAGTCTCTGATTGGTTAGGACTTTTCCAACTGCTGTGATTGTAAAAAAATGCCATCAATCCCTGACCTAGTTGCTGGAGTAAAGTTTAATTGAGAGAAGGCACTAGGTGGCGCTAATTTAGATAATTTTCCATCATCTCAAATAAACACATTTTGAATGAAAAGGAATTAATTTTTTTCATCCACAAAAAAATAAACAGTTGTTTTTATGACTTTTCTTTTCAGAAAAACTGGTCCTGATCAAGAAACAGCTGAACTGGGAGGAAGCTCTGTACTACTGCAGAGAACACCACAACGACCTGGTCTCCATCAATAACTGGAGCGATCAGTACTGGATGGGGGAGAAAGCAAAGGACGCTGAAACCCCGTTTGTCTGGACCGGCCTGCGTTTCACCTGCGCTCTGAATTTCTGGTTCTGGGTCAGTGACGAGGCGGTGACCTTCCAGAACTGGGACTCTAGTCAAACATGGAATGACTGTGACCAGTCTGGTGCCATGGCAACCGAAGGAGGCCATAAGTGGTTCAAGAAATACGACCATGAGGAGATGAATTTCATCTGCTCTGATTATTAATCCTATTCTAAATGTGTATTTACTTTAATCTTACAAGTTATTTTATTCTGTGGTGATTCATAAAATATTTTAATGTTTTTGATCATTTCAGTAAGAAATATTTACATTTAAAAAATTCTACTAAATATGTTGCTAAACTTTAGAAATCTACTTAAATTAGATTTATTTTGGTTCTAAATTAGTCAGAGATGGTGGTGATGAGTGAAGTAGGACTCAAATGCAAGGCCAGTTTATTGAAGGAAATGAAGAACCAAATAGAACCAGAGGGAGACCTCTGATGGATGTCGAGGGGACCAGAAGGATGGAGCTTGACTGGGTAACGGGGACCAGACGTAGGAGCTCGGCAGGACGCAGGGGGACCAGGAGCCAAGGGGAACGAGCTCAGCAGGATGAGGATCAGAGCTATGGAGGGCTGCATGGAGGCAGGCCTGCCGGCCGGTGGAGCTCTGTGCAGCATGGAAGCAGCAGAGGAGTGATGCAGGGGGTGCAGGTGAATGGTTCAGCAGGGAAGTGAGGGACACCAGGGATTAAATAGTCCAAAGGAAAAGAAGGCACATCTGGGGATTGAGACAAGGCGTGCTAAATTTGGGCAGAGGGCAGGACAAGAAGGAAGGAGGGATCCAGATGAGAGGGCGGCTCAAAATACCAACAGTAAAAATTTTGATTGAATCTTTTAAAATGTATTTTTAATGTAAACATCTTAAATAATCTTGTATTTTTTTTTCATCTATATTTTCAGACTTTGGGAAAATAAATGGTTTAAAAATATTATCATTAAAAGTTCATTTAAATGTAAAAGTGTGTGAAATATTAAACATAAATAAACTTTCTTTTCTTTGTCTTTAATAAGAGACTCAGTGTCCCCCTCTAGTGGTGCTCCTGGTGAAACACAGCAGATACTGTTTTACTTTAGATGTTTGTTTAACTTCTGAAACATTTCATCGTTTATTTTACTTTAATATTATTAACTCCTCCATCTCCATCTCACCTGGAGGATCCAGAGGTGTTCCCTGTCCAGCTGTAAGACATACTCCCTCTAGCTGGTCAGGGGTCTGCCTCTGAGCCTCCTTCTGGTGGGACATGATGAAATACCTAACCAGCAAGGTGCTCAGAAGGTATCCTAAGAGATGCTTTACGACATTTTATTCAATTAAAATGTTTATTCTTTTATCAAATGGATTTTTTTTATTTGTAATTTTAGATAAAAACACGCGTCTTTGCTGAAACTCATAAATTAAATATAAAAACTAAAGCTTTTATGACGAAAAAAGAAAATCCCCCAAAAAACAAACAAAAAAGCATCTCCCCAAAATTCCGTAAAAAGGAAACTCTTCAAGTACAAACAGAATTTTTTTAGTTACTATTTAAGGCAGCAGAGTTTAAAAACGGACAAAATGGAGGAAAAGAAGGAAGAGGGCGGGGACATGACAGGGCATCACTTACTTTCAGGATGTATGAAATGCTGTGTAGGTGTTCAATAAAGGGTTTCCAGATTGTGTTAAATGTGTCCGTCGAGCCTTGAGACGAAGTTCTTAGTTACCGTAATTTCACGACCATTAGACGCACCGACCAAAAGGCACAGTCTCAGTCACACACCACCTTACAACAACACACACACAAGCATGAAAATGTGTGTATTAAAAAATAGATCGGGATCAAAACTGAGTTTGGTTGTGTTTTATTTAAGTAGTAACGATACTAAACAAACACATTACCGGTAATAGTCTTTATTCAAATCCATCAAAGTCCTCATCCTCTGTTTCAGAGCAGGTCCACTTCGCTCCTCGCTGTCAAAGTCACTGTCTGTACTGTGCGGCTCCTCAGAAAGGATACCAGCTTTTGAGAAAGCTCGGATAACAGTACCAGCAGACACGTTAGTCCAAGCATCTACAATCCATTGGCAAACTGTAGCGTAACTCGCCCGGCGCTGCCTTCCACCCTTCGGTCATCCATCGCTCCCACGCCGCACACACTTCACTCTTTAACGTTCTCATGTGTTTTCTTTTAGGTCCACCTTTTCTCACACACAAGGCGCACCGCTCATTTTGAAGAAAATCTAAGACTTTTATATGAGCCTTATAGCCGTGAAATTACGGTACTCTAGAGCAGGGGTCACCAACTTCTTTGATACCGAGGGCTACTTCAAGGGCACTGAGTAACTTAAAGGGCACCACTTTGATAAATAATACACTTCTAAAATAACAAAGTTCCACAGTTTAATTTGATATTATTATTAATGATGTGAAGACACTGATTGTTAACGATCCATCACAATAATTATTTCAGTCTGATTAAACAGAAACAGATACATTTCAATATGAAATATCCAAACGATCACTTCCACAACATTTAGCAGGAAATCTTTTTCCATTTTTATAACAGTTATTAAATCATAAACTCTGAACCATGTTTGTAGAAATGATTTAACAAAAATCTACTCCTTTCAAAATAAATCTTATCACATTTATACTAATCATTAAAACAAATCATCACGTCTGTTACACTTAGTAACACATCTGTAACAGAATTTAAATATATTAATATTTATCTTTGCCATGGTACCTACATGTTGCCACCAACATCTGGCATTTGTTTCTTTGTTAGTGGGAGGCCTGGCATCGCATGCTCTTCACCAGTGTACTGTGTCTTCTTCTTTTTTTCTCTAAATGAGGCTTCAGTTGCTTTTTCAGAGTTTTTAACCAGCCTCTTAAAAAAAGACTGCTGTTTGCCCAAAGCTGTCTTTAACTCACGGGCTTTTTCCGTCCGTACTGCGCTGCCTGGTGGGTAGTTAGCATGGTAGCTTCTGTGACATGTACGGATTGTCTCTCCACGTTGTGCCGCTTACGCGTCGCCACAGTCGCACCGTAGATGGGACACACATAGTTTTTTTTCCACGTTTTTTTTTTTTAACCAATGTTTTTATTAGCTTTCAACATCAATAACAGAAAAAAGACTTTACAGTAGCCATGTTTTTTTTTTTTTTTTAATAAAACCAAAAAAAAAAAGATAACGTTATACAATAAATTTCAACATCTCACACTCTAAGAAAAGTCACTTTCGTCTGAGGAATCTCAATAAGGGCGCCCAGACCTTTACCCCTCAAAATATAAGTTATCTTTTCCAACGTAACGCTTAAAGACATTTCTCTCAGCCAAGATCGTACAGTGGAAACTTGAGTCTCTCTCCAGGATATGGCGACCATCCTCCTGGCCTGCAGTAATCCAAAGGTGAGGAGAGTTTTCACACCAGATGAAACCCTCAAGTTGTCGGGGTAAATTCCCAAAACACACACCTTAGCGGTGTAAGGTATCGGAACGCCAGTTATTTCACAGAATTTGCAGATTATGCTTTTCTAAAAATCTTGTATTTTAGGGCATTCCCAAACACAATGGATCAGAGTTCCTTTTTCAGTCAGAGTTTTTTTTCACGTTGGTTAAAAAGAACTCTTCCTCCAAGTTTTCTTCTTTTTTTTTGCCATGTTTTTGTGGGTAGAAAACGCGCTACGAGCTCATCTCAGCAAAGGTGGTTTGTCATGCGCACTAAAGTGACCACCGACCAATACTAACGTCAGAGTTCAGATATTAAACTTTTGTTTTTCTGATTTACATTTTTTTAACGTTTTTATGCATTAATTTTTAAATTTACTGTAAATGAAATTAAAAAAAACAGCAACACAATTAAATAAAATTTTAGACAGAGCTAATTTGTGATTAGTGCTATTTTTAGAACTGGCCTGCAGGCGAGTGATGCGATCGCTGCGGGCGACCTGGTGCCCGCGGGCACCATGTTGGTGATCCCTGATCTAGCAGCTGTTTAGAAGGTGTTTGGAGCTCTCTCTAGAACTACATGGAGGTTTCGGACATGTTAATTTTCCCCAGCAGAGGATTTAATAAAGTAATCTGAATCCTTCGACTTTCCTATTAACTTATAACCTTTACCTGAAAGCCTAATGAGTTCATGTATAGTTGGTACTGAGTGGTACTGAAGCAGGAGGAAGGTTGGAAAGAGGAAGTGAACCAGGAAGGAGGAAGATCAGAACAATCGGGATATTTTTCTCTTTTTAGTCCAAGGTTTTGCATTTTCTAACACGTCTGTCTGTTTATTTACAATTCAAATCATCTGAAGCATGAAAAATAAAAGTCCTGGATATTTTTTCTTATTTTTCATCAAGACTCCAGAACGGAACGTAAAGTCATCAGATCAGGATGTAAGTACATTCTTAACATCACTGGACTTCTCTTAGACATGCTGCAGCCTCTCCTGAGAGGCGGGGTACACCCCAAACAGGTCACCAGTCTCTTTTAGAAGACTTCTCTTAGTCACTAATAGTTTTTTTAAACGATGCAGAAAATGACTGAAAAAATGAATTTTTTGTGTCATTTTGTTTGAACAATGAAAGTTTTTTTTTTATGCTGATAAACTTTATTTAATCTGTTTTTCTGATAAAAAGAAGGTTTTTGTGTGTTTTTTTTCTAAACGTCAGGATGATTTTTATTTTTTATAAACTCTAAGTTTTTTCTTATTAATTAAAACCTCTCATTGTTTTGTTTGTAAAACTTTTTTTATTCACCAGCTTCTTTTTTAAAGATATTTTGAAGTGTTTTATGAGTATTTTATTGTTTTTTTGGTTGAAAGAGTTCCGAGCGTCTCCCTCCTGGAGCTTGTCTCTCCTGGAGCTTGTCTCTCCTGGAGCTTGTCTCTCCTGGAGCTTGTCTCTCCTGGAGCTTGTCTCTCCTGGAGCTTGTCTCTCCTGGAGTGGGGTCTGTTACGGGACTATGGCTCAGGTTCTCTCCTCCTCGACTCCACCGACCCCTTCCCCACTGTTGTCCTCGGTCCTGACCTCCAAGACTCCTCTGGTCCCTTGCTGACCGCTCCTGCTCCTGTCTATTTGGACTCGGCCTCCAGAAAGACTCTCTACAGACTAATGGTCCAGGCTCTGAATCACCAGAAATGAAACGATCGCACAGACACCGTGTGGAGGGATCATCTGGGCTTGGGTCCTGAACAGGGCCCGGCCTGGTCCTTCCTCTACAAGCCCCCCCTCAGTAAGAGACAGGGAGACCTGCAGTGGAGGCTGCTGCACGAAGCAGTGGTCGTAAATTCGTTTATACATTATGTAAATAGTTCCGTGGGTGAGGGATGTCCGTTTTGTGGGGAGAGGGAGACTGTTTTTCACTGTTTTTGGGGATGCGGTCGGCTGGTGGAGGGAGGTGTTCAGGACTCTGGGGGCGGGTTTTAGTGCACAGGTGTTTGTGGGAGGGGTCGGGTACTCTCGACGCAGCAGGAGGAGGGGGCGCGTCCTGAACTTTCTCCTGGCTCAAGCTAAGATGGCCATCTATGTGAGCAGGAGGAGGATGGTACAGACTGGCAGGAGGAGGATGGTACAGACTGGCAGGAGGAGGATGGTACAGACTGGCAGGAGGAGGATGGAGCTTGTCTCTCCTGGAGCTTGTCTCTCATGGAGCTTGTCTCTCCTGGAGCTTGTCTCTCCTGGAGCTTGTCCCTCCTGGAGCTTGTCTCTCCTGGAGCTTGTCCCTCCTGGAGCTTGTCCCTCCTGGAGCTTGTCTCTCCTGGAGCTTCTCCCTCCTGGAGCTTTTCTCTCCTGGAGCTTGTCTCTCCTGGAGCTTGTCCCTCCTGGAGCTTGTCTCTCCTGGAGCTTGTCTCTCCTGGAGCTCGTCTCTCCTGGAGCTCGTCTCTCCTGGAGCTCGTCCCTCCTGGAGCTCGTCTCTCCTGGAGCTTGTCCCTCCTGGAGCTTGTCTCTCCTGGAGCTCGTCTCTCCTGGAGCTCGTCTCTCCTGGAGCTCGTCCCTCCTGGAGCTTGTCTCTCCTGGAGCTTGTCCCTCCTGGAGCTTGTCTCTCCTGGAGCTTGTCTCTCCTGGAGCTTGTCCCTCCTGGAGCTTGTCTCTCCTGGAGCTCGTCCCTCCTGGAGCTTGTCTCTCCTGGAGCTTGTCCCTCCTGGAGCTTGTCTCTCCTGGAGCTTGTCTCTCCTGGAGCTTGTCCCTCCTGGAGCTTGTCTCTCCTGGAGCTCGTCCCTCCTGGAGCTTGTCTCTCCTGGAGCTTGTCCCTCCTGGAGCTTGTCTCTCCTGGAGCTTGTCTCTCCTGGAGCTTGTCCCTCCTGGAGCTTGTCTCTCCTGGAGCTTGTCCCTCCTGGAGCTTGTCTCTCCTGGAGCTTCTCCCTCCTGGAGCTTTTCTCTCCTGGAGCTTGTCTCTCCTGGAGCTTGTCTCTCCTGGAGCTTGTCTCTCCTGGAGCTTGTCTCTCCTGGAGCTTGTCCCTCCTGGAGCTTGTCTCTCCTGGAGCTTGTCCCTCCTGGAGCTTGTCTCTCCTGGAGCTTGTCTCTCCTGGAGCTTGTCTCTTCGGTCACTTCAAACCACAGGTTTTACATCCAGATATTTTTAGATTCATGTTCCAGGAAAAAGAACAAAGTTTGTTTTTATTGATGCTGAAAAATTCAAAGATTTTATCAGATTTACGTCAATGATTTAAATAAATGTAAAAATGAAGCTGGATCTCAATCTTTAAAATGTTTTTAAATCAACATCAAACGTCATCATTTGATGGAATCTGTTAAAAATAAAATATTAATTTTTCTAATGATTATTCTAATGATTGATCTGATTAAATATTTAAATAAACTTTTTTAAAATAACTATAAATATTAATTTAAAATGTTTAAAAAACTGATGTGAATGAAAGAGACTTTTAAAACTTTTAGTGACGTCTTTATTTCCTCTTTTTTTATTTACATATTTTCCTCACTTGGTCCATGTTAGAGCCTCTGACGGCCTGGTTTCGGGCCTCGGGCTCATGTTTAAAACCCACAGTTTAAATAGTTAAAGAAAAAAAACCAAAAATAAAACAAAATATGACCAAATTTCTGATTTCCTTAAAAACTCTTCATTGAACTTTAATCAGATTTTTTTAGAACCAAACAAATCCAATAAAAATCTGTTTTTTTACACCATGAGTGAGAAGACGATAGAAACCCACACACTGCAGGTTGTAACTGAGCTGGTGATTTTGTCTCCACAGTGGTTGGATTTGAAGAGTAGAAAGATGCAGCTGAGTCTGTTTCTACTGGTGTTGATGGGTAAGTGGATCCTGGTTTAGTTTGGATCTTTCTCACAGGAAGCTGGACCAGTATGTTCTCTTCTTTTAGGCCAGTCTGGTTTCATCACATGTCAGCTCTATGAGTATCACTACATCAGTGATGGAAAGAGTTGGACCGACGCCCAAAACTTCTGCAGAAATAATTACACTGACCTGGTCACCGTGTCCAACATGGACGACTTGAACAGACTCAGTGAATCTCTGCAGAGTGAAGCAGCATGGATCGGTCTGCACAGACCAGACGGTGCAAATAAAACATGGTACTGGTCTCTGCCTGGAGTGGAGTTCAAGGCCAGTGAGGCGAGGTGGTTAACTGGTGAAGGACTGCCTTTTGGTGGAGACGACTGTGGGTTTTTAATCCTTGGTTTTTCGTGGGGAGATGATCCATGTGACCGCAGTAATAAAAAAAAGAGATTTTTCTGCTTTGACGGTAAAAATATTTTATTTTGCTTTATTTTAATGTCATAAAATTAAAAAATTAGTTTTCATTTAATTTTACTTTCAGAAAAAAGAAACTAAATTGAAGACGTGATATTTACACAAAACAAAACATTAGAAATCTTTAACTTTTTCTCTGAAATGACGACACTGTTTTTATTTTTTGTAAACAATGTGATTTTGTCTTATTTTGACAGAAAATGATCAAACTAAGTTCCATTTGATTAATTTGGATAAATCCTGGTTTGAAGCTCAGAGATACTGTAGAGAGACTCACACAGACCTGGTTAGTGGACTGAAGCAGTTAGAGGATCTAAAACTGAAGGGACTGGTTATTACGCATCGTTCACAATCCACAAGTCTACTTTTTTGGATCGGTCTGTTTGCAGACCACTGGATCTGGTCTGATGGGAACAGTTCCTCCTTCAGAAACTGGGATTCACTCCCTGGAGGAGGGTACGTACCATGTTTATATTTATACTAACATACTTTTATTGTCTTGGAATTTAAAATAATGTCTGATTGTTTCTACAGAGATGGAGACTGTGCTGTGATGGAGAAAAACTCCAAGAGATGGAAAGCATCCCAGTGCACTGCCATAAAACCTTTCATCTGTTACCATGGTAACTTATAAAAACATAACAGTCCTTTTATTAAGTTTTAAATCAGAAAACAATTTTATTAATAAATTTATACACATTAAAAAGTGTTTTTTTTCTACAACAAAATTGAACTAAAAACTTCACCCAGTTTTAAATCCTTCACATTTTAACAAGTTTTAACTCAAATAAATCTAGTTTCAGACGTCAGCCCATCGACCACCAAGAGCCCGCAATCTGGAACGTTCACCCCTACGCCAAGAAGTGAAGGAGTAGATCTGAGCAGCCCTCCACCGACTGGACGTATGGATGTTTTATTTTATGGATAATAATAATAATAATAAATTTTATTTCTAATGCACTCTATACCTGAAATCAAGCCTCAGAGTGCTACATGGTTAAAACATTAAAAACAATTAAAACAGCACAATAAAAACAAACATACAATGCAAACAAATTTAAAAATGATATGCTTTTGTAAAAAGGTGGGTTTTTAGTCCTTTTTTAAAGGCATCCTCCGTCTGTGGGGCCCTGAGGTAGTCTGGGAGGGCATTCCCTGTCGCCCATTGTTTTTAGCCGTGTCCTGGGTGGGTTCAGACGATGCTGTTGGCCTGACCGGGTCCTGGTTGAGGTATTGAGTGTGAGTAGTTCTGAGAGGTAAGTGGGGGCCTCACCGTGCAGACAGTGATGGGTGTGAAGGAGGACCTTATATTCAATACGGAGGTGAACGGGAAGCCAGTGAAGGCTGTGAAGGATGGGGGTGCACCCTCATCAGGACCCTGGCAGCGCTGTTCTGAACATACTGGAGCTTTTGAGTGCTCCTGCCAGGGATCCCGATGAGGAGCGCATTACAGTAATCCAGCCTGGAGGAGACAAAGGCATGGACGAGCTTCTCAGCAGCCGAGAGGGAGAGAGATGGACCAAGTTTTGAGATGTTACGGAGGTGAAAGAAGGAAGTTTTGCAAATGTGGGTGACATGATTGTCAATTATTGGATATACTGTAAATAATAGTTCTTCTGAGAGAGGCTGGACCCTGTTCACGTCCAGTCAGGAGGACTTTAGTGAGGAATCCAGTGTCCTCCAAACAGACTTCAATAACAAACAGACCTGGAGGGGGAGTTAAGAGACCCTCAGTCCCTTCTAACCCCAACAGTCAGTGTCGTCCAGAAAACAGAGTGTAAATAAATGTTAGATGGACTCCACTTGTTCAGTGAACCCTCGTTTACTGCAGTAGAAAGATTCCAAAACCGACCACGATGGCTGAAAATCTACCAAGTGGGGACACCATGTTTACTGTATTTATTTACCATGTATTCAAACGTAGTGAGGGGTCACTGTCCAGCTCGTTTCTACAAAGTACCTACGTTGGTTCTCAGAGTGCTCTACAGTGTAGCTTACAATCACCCATTCATTCAGACCTGATGGTGGAAGCTGACAAGCAAGCTGGAAACCACCATCAGTGTCTTGCTTGGGGACACCTCGGCATGAAATGGGTGAACCTCCGGATACAGGATGGTCGCCCTACCCACTGAGCCATCCTTTCCCAAAATCCCAACCTGTGCAGAAACGACCAGACTTGTGAAGAGAATCTGAAGTGAACTGAAGACAGAGAAATGAAGCTTTTGAAGCAGCAAATAAACAGAAAACAGTAAAGATGGAGAAATAAGAGGGAACCACGGAGCATGTCTCCTTCTATCTGAAACAAGTCCTCTCAGGGCAGCACAGTGGCCTGGGTTCTTCACAGCAAGAATGTCGTGGGTTCGAATCCCGGGTGGGACGAGGCTTGGAACACTGTCCTTTCTGTGTGGAGTTTGCATGTTCTCCTCGTGTCTACGTGGGTTTCCTCCCACCCTCCAAAGACATGCATGTTAGGTTGATTGGCCGGTGCCAAATTGCCCCTAGGAATGAGTGTGTGTGTGTGTGTATGGTTGTATGTGTGTGGCCCTGTGACAGACTGGCGACCTGTTCGGGGTGTACCCTGCCCCTCGCCTTGAATCAGCCGGGATGGGCTCCGGTCCCCCTGCAGCCCCATAAGGGACAGACGGTTAAGAAGGTGACTGACTAACAGTTCGTCTCAGAGCTCGTGTCGTTCTCGTTGCTGACGTCACTATAGGGTTAAATTATCCACTCGATTAGAAGACGAGGAATCGAACCTGCAACCCTCAGGTCACACGGCGCTCATCCGACCCACTGAGCCGTTCTTCTGGACCACAGAATCTGGTCCTGTTTTTAAAGACCCTCCTTTTTAACTTGGTTTTTATATCCTTTTTATTTTTGTTTAATTTAATGTATTTATTTACAAATTTGTTTGTCATTTTAATTATTGCTTGAGGGTTGTTTTTTTTTTTTTTTTTTTTGCTCGGTTAAGAACTTTGTGTAGGACACTGACCTAGTTGCTGAAGTAAAGTTAATTGAGTGAAGGCACCAACCTGGATTATTTTAAACCGTTTCAAATGAACTCGTTTTAAACGAACATTAACTATTTTTTTTTGTTCTTAAAAATATAAACAGATGTTTTTATGACTTTTCTTTTCAGAAAAACTGGTCCTGGTCGAGAAAAAGTTGAACTGGGAGGAAGCTCTGTACTACTGCAGAAAACACCACAACGACCTGGTCTCCATCACCACCCGGAGTGACCAGTACTGGGTGGGGAAGACCGCCGAACAGGCTGATACCCCGTTTGTCTGGACCGGCCTGCGTTTCACCTGCGCTCTGAATTTCTGGTTCTGGGTCAGTGACGAGGCGGTGACCTTCCAGAACTGGGACTCTAGTCAAACATGGAATGACTGTGACCAGTCTGGTGCCATGGCAACCGAAGAAGGCCATAAGTGGTTCAAGAAATACGACCATGAGGAGATGAATTTCATCTGCTCTGAATAATAATCTTAATCTAAATGTGGGTTTATTGTAATCTTACAAGGTTTTTTTTTGTGGTGATTCAATATTTTTATGTTTTTATTGATTCCAGTAAAAAAATCTATATATTGAAATATTTGTTGCTAAACTTTAGTAAATCTTTATAAAACCAGCAGATTTAAGATGTTTTTCTTTAAAACTTACAGATTAAACTTTAATACTTTGATAAACAGTAAATGAACTTTTTCTGTTTAAAATTCCATCAGAAAAGATTTTGATTGAATATTTTAAAATGTATTTTTAATATAAACATCTTAAATAATCTTGTATTTTATTTACATCTAAATATTCATACTTTGGGAAAATAAATGGTTTATAAATATTATCATTAAATAGTTCATTTAAATGTAAAAGTGTGTGAAATATTAAACATAAATAAACTTCCTCTTCTTTGTGTTTAATAGAAAACTCACTGTTGCCCTCTGGTGATACTCCTGGTGAAGCGCACCAGCTTCATTTTTTTTTCCTTTTTTTTTCTTTGCATGTTCGTTTAACTTTTGCAACATTTAATTGTTTACAAAGCGCACATAGACTGGTTGGGTAAACTCCCAGAGGGGTCATGGGAGTTTGCCCAACCAGTCTACATGTGCTTCATAGATCTGGAGAAGATATTTGACCGTGTCCCTTGGGGACTCCTGTGGGCGGGTCTTCTGGGTTACAGTCCCAGAGCCCTTGTTACAGTCTGTCCAGTCTCTGTACGACCGGTGTCAGAGCTTGGTCATGTTGTTGGCAGTATGTCGATTCCATTTCCAGTGAGAGTTGGACTCTGCCAAGGCTGCCCTTTGGCACGATTCTGTTCAATATGGACATAATTTCTGGGCGCAGCCAAGGCATTGGAGAGATCCGGTTTGGACACCTTCGGACAGATTTGCTGCCGAGTGTGAAGCAGCCGGGATGGGAATCAGCTCTTCCGAAACTGAGACCATGTCCTCACCCGGAAAAGGGTGGAATGCCCCCTGCAGGTCAGGAACAGGGTCTTAGCCCAAGTGGGGGAGTTTAAGTATCTTTGGGTTTTGTTCAAGAGTGGGGAAGGGATGTAGCGGGAGGTCGACGGACAAATCAGTGGCGTCCGCAGTAATCAGGACGCTGCATCAGTCCATCGTGGTAAAGAAAGATCTGAGCCAAAGAGCAAAGCTCTGAATTTACAAGTCATTCTGCGTTACCACCCTCACCATGGTAACCAGGATCTACGTTCCTACCCTCACCATGGTAACCAGGATCTACGTTCCTACCCTCACCGTGGTAACCAGGATCTACGTTCCTACCCTCACCGTGGTAACCAGGTTCTACGTTCCTACCCTCACCGTGGTAACCAGGTTCTACGTTCCTACCCTCACCATGGTAACCAGGATCTATGTTCCTACCCTCACCATGGTAACCAGATCTACGTTCTTACCCTCCACATGGTAACCAGGATCTACGTTCCTACCCTCACCATGGTAACCAGGAACTATGTCCCTACCCTTACCATGGTAACCAGCCGTGGATGGTGACCGAAAGAACGAGATCACGGATACAAGGGCCAAAATGAGCTTCCTCCGCAGGGTGACTGGGCTCAGATATAGAGGGAGGAGCCTTGCCAGCCAGAAGGAGCTCGGAGTAGAGCTTTGCTCTTTCGGGCCGAGAGTTGCCATGTGGGGTGGTTCGGCCATCTTTCTAGGGGGCCTTCTGTGTTTTAGGCAGGTCCCTCTGGGAGGAGACCTAGAACTTCGACCTTCTGGAGAGACTATGTCTCAGAACTGGACAGGGAACACCTCAGGATCCTCCCAGGTGAGCTGGAGGATGCAGCCAGGGTGAGTGATGCCTGGGCTTCCCGTCAGAAGCTGCTGCCATGCGACCCGGCCCAACACAAACCCATGTTACTAATGATTGATTGGGAGGAAGGAACACAGCGGACAGTAAACAATGAGAGTACATGCATACTGCCAATGTGAATATTGTTCTTATGAGGGGCAACAGATCTTTAGCAGACCCATGAGATCGGAACGGGGAGGAAGAAACACATGAAACTCAGGCTCACACTCATCCCGATGCTGAACAGGCCGCCCACTCACACTGCGCTGTCGTGGCAAGCGCATTCTGCTTTGCGTCTGCTGGGAGGCAGTTTGACCGTAAGGAACAACAATCGGCTGGACGGACTGATTGAGAAATGTGTAGCTGTGTCGGAGAGGAACGTGGACTCCGTGGGAGCTGTTCTGGAGAGGAGGATGAGGGCTCTTATGCAGGGCATCCTGAAAAATCCCCGTCACCCTCTGCATGATGTGGTCACAACCCAGAAAAGTACAGAAAGTAACTGGTTCCACTCACTGCGCTGCAGGACTGAGGGATTTATAAGGTCCTTCATCCCTTCAGACCTCAGGTAATTTGACCAAACAGAGCCCAGCAGGAACGGCGTCCAGTGGATGTAGCTATCTGTCTGTCTGTACCTCTAAACACCACCAGATGGCGCCAAACTGCTTCATATAAATATGTTTTAAAAATTATTAAAGCAAATTTAAAAGCGTTTTGTTGTAAAAAAAAATATAATAAAAACGTTCTGTTTGTTTCGTGATTCATAAGCATTAAAATGTAAAAGCAGTTTTTAAATTTAAGTTTTTTTGAGTTTTTAAGTTGTTAATTTTAGTTTTACTTTAAATAATCTTAAATTAAGGGTGACGTTTTATTCTGAAAAGCAGCAGGAAGTGTGATGAACGGTGATGTTTAACTTTAGAAACGCTGTCAGTCTGAACTCTGCTGCTTTCATTCTGTCTGCTTGCCGTGCTGGATGCTGGACCTCCATCCCTATCCTCCCCATCTGGATCCTGGACCCCATCCCTATCCTCCCCATCTGGATCCTCCCCATGATGGATGAGAGGACCCCTCCTCTGTTACTGGACATGAATCCAGTGACTTTATATGGAGAATTCTTTCTAACTAAAGACAGAAGGAGCAGGGTTTCTGTCAAACTGACCGGGAAGGATCTGATAGTCCAGCGGCTCGGTGTGGCCCCTGGGGGCCGCCAGCTGGTCCTGAGTCTGAGGGATTGTGTGGGCTGCAGATCTTACCATCATCAGGACAAACTGGACCCAGCAGCTTACTTTGTGGTTTATTTTTACCCTCTGAAACAACGCTGGATGAGATCAGGAGCTTCACGACAGAAACTGGAGCAAAGCTTCAGAGTGTCGGAGCTTCAGGAGCCGCTGTTGAACCTGCAGGAGGCAGACAAGTGGGTGCAAGCTGTCTGGGAGCGGTCTGGATGGAACCAGCAGCATCCTGGTGAGTTAACACTCAAGTAAAAACATTTTAAAGTTTAAACACTATGATCTGATTAATCTAAAAAAAGTTAATGAACGGATTTAAATATCTATAGATTTAAAATATTATGTGGACGTTTAAAAGTTAACGACATCCCATAATTAGACTTCAGAAACCTGGGATGAGGATTTTATCTGAAGTAGGATTTTATTTCGGATAAAGTGATTTTTTTTTTGGTGAGCTGGACCAGGGTGTCCAGCTCACTTTGGGGGATCTAGAGGTGTTCCCTGTCCAGCTGTGAGACATAGGCTCTCCAGCAGGTCCGGGGTCTGCCTCTGGGTCTCCTCCCGGTGCGGGAGGGGGCCACACCAGCGAGGCACTCAGGGGGCATCCTAACCAGGTGCTCAAACCACCCGATCTGGCTTCTGTCGACCTGGAGGATCAACGTCTCTACTCCTAGCTCCTCCCTTTTGGTAGAGCTCCTACACTCTCACCCTCACCTATGGTCACTAGCTGTGGGTGGTGACTAGTTACCATGGTGAGGGTAGGAATGTAGATCCTGGTTACCATGGTGAGGGTAGGAATGTAGATCCTGGTTACCATGGTGAGGGTAGGAACGTGGATCCTGGTTACCATGGTGAGGGTAGGAACGTAGATCCTAGTTACCATGGTGAGGGTAGGAACGTAGATCCTGGTTACCATGGTGATAGTAGGAACGTAGATCCTAGTTACCATGGTGAGGGTAGGAACGTAGATCCTGGTTACCATGGTGAGGGTAGGAACGTAGATCCTGGTTACCATGGTGAGGGTAGGAACGTAGATCCTGGTTACCATGGTGAGGGTAGAAACGTAGATTCTGGTTACCATGGTGAGGGTAGGAACGTAGATCCTGGTTACCATGGTGATGGTAGGAACGTAGATCCTGGTTACCATGGTGAGGGTAGGAACGTAGATCCTGGTTACCATGGAGAGGGTAGGAACGTAGATCCTGGTTACCATGGTGAGGGTAGGAACGTAGATCCTGGTTACCATGGTGAGGGTAGGAATGTAGATCCTGGTTACCATGGTGAGGGTAGGAACGTAGATCCTGGTTACCATGGTGAGGGTAGGAATGTAGATCCTGGTTACCATGGTGAGGGTAGGAACGTAGATCCTGGTTACCATGGTGAGGGTAGGAACGTAGATCCTGGTTACCATGGTGATGGTAGGAACTTAGATCCTGAGGAGGCTGAGAGGCTGATTAATTATTCCTCTAAGTGATTAAGAAAAGTCTCGTTAGTCATTGATACATGTGATGTTATTTATTTAAGGAACACACTCCTCTGGTTTTTTCTCAGGTTTTTCTTGTCGGTCTTACTTTTGTTCTTCAAACAAAAGATGATTTAATCCTTTTCGTCTTGTTTTTTATGGAACTGGTTTCTCGTTAATCCTCGTGCTTATTTTACACGTATGAAACACGACACGAGAGAGAACAGACGAATCCCACAATGAAACTTTCTCAGGCTCATTTAGTCACTACTTTTACCTGAAAGAAACCAAACCACCTGTGTGTGTGTGTGTGTGTGTGTGTGTGTGTGTGTGTGTGTGTGTGTAGAGTCACATTTCAGTGACTTCAGTCTGCAAACAAACCCGTGCAGCCTGAAAGCCGCTCAGGGAACCCGATCAGTCCTGACTCTAATGAAACCAGGTGAGATAAACTTGAAACTATCAGGAGTTCTTTTATCTCATTATTTGTCCTCCTCGTCAAACCGTCTCCTCCCACATGCCTTCAAGCTCTTCTCCTCTTCCTCTAGCAGGCATTGTCTTTCACATTCTGGTATCAGCAGCACGCTGTGACCCACTTAGCTTTTCACATTCAGCACACAGAGGCTGGGAACTGCTGCCCGGCCTGCTGTACGGCCTGCTGCCCGGCCTGCTGTACGGCCTGCTGTACGGCCTGCTGTACGGCCTGCTGTACGGCCTGCTGTACGGGCCGCTGCTGCTGGTAGGACAGGAAGAAGGAGAGGTCTCATAGGTCTTATTGATGCTCAGAATTCAGAGTTCAGACACATCTTCCATAATCTGTCATTCACATATTTTTAAATAACTACACTCATTCATTCATTTTCTTTTCGGTGGGTCCAATCATTTTCTGCTTATCTGGGGCCGGGTTGCGGGGGTAACACCCTCAGACTTCTCTCCCCCCGGCTGAATCCTCCAGCTCATAGATCCTCCAGCAGATAGAAAAAATTCAGCCTGCTCTTCAAGAGAAAGGTGTTCCCGGTCCGACTGTGAGACATAGTCTTTCCAGCAGGTCCAGGGTCTTCTCCCGCAAGGACGTCCCTGAAAAACTTTAGCAGTGAGGCACTTGGGAGGATTCCTAACCAGATGCCCAAATCACCTTATCTGGTTTCTCTCGACCCGGAGGAGCATCAGCTCTACTTCTGAGCTCCTCCCTGATGGCAGAGCTTCTCCCTCTATCTCTGAATGAGAGCCCAGCCACCCTGCAGAGGAAGCTCATGTAAGTCGCTTGTATCTGTGATCTTGTTCTTTCGGTCACCACCCATACTGGTCACCATGGTGATGGTAGGAACATAGATCCTGGTTACCATGGTGAGGGTAGGAACGTAGATCCTGGTTACCATGGTGATGGTAGGAACGTAGATCCTGGTTACCATGGTGATGGTAGGAACGTAGATCCTGGTTACCATGGTGAGGGTAGGAACGTAGATCCTGGTTACCATGGTGAGGGTAGGAACGTAGATCCTGGTTACCATGGTGATGGTAGGAACGTAGATCCTGGTTACCATGGTGAGGGTAGGAACGTAGATCCTGGTTACCATGGTGATGGTAGGAACGTAGATCCTGGTTACCATGGTGAGGGTAGGAACATAGATCTTGGTTACCATGGTGAGGGTAGAAACGTAGATCCTGGTTACCATGGTGAGGGTAGGAACATAGATCTTGGTTACCATGGTGAGGGTAGAAACGTAGATCCTGGTTACCATGGTGAGGGTAGGAACGTAGATCCTGGTTACCATGGTGAGGGTAGGAACGTAGATCCTGGTTACCATGGTGAGGGTAGGAACATAGATCTTGGTTACCATGGTGAGGGTAGAAACGTAGATCCTGGTTACCATGGTGAGGGTAGGAACGTAGATCCTGGTTACCATGGTGAGGGTAGGAACGTAGATCCTGGTTACCATGGTGAGGGTAGGAACATAGATCTTGGTTACCATGGTGAGGGTAGAAACGTAGATCCTGGTTACCATGGTGAGGGTAGGAACGTAGATCCTGGTTACCATGGTGATGGTAGGAACATAGATCCTGGTTACCATGGTGAGGGTAGAAACGTAGATCCTGGTTACCATGGTGAGGGTAGGAACGTAGATCCTGGTTACCATGGTGAGGGTAGGAACGTAGATCCTGGTTACCATGGTGAGGGTAGGAATGTAGATCCTGGTTACCATGGTGAGTGTAGGAACGTAGATCCTGGTTACCATGGTGAGGGTAGGAACGTAGATCCTGGTTACCATGGTGAGGGTAGGAATGTAGATCCTGGTTACCATGGTGAGTGTAGGAATGTAGATCCTGGTTACCATGGTGAGGGTAGGAACGTAGATCCTGGTTACCATGGTGAGGGTAGGAACGTAGATCCTGGTTACCACGGTGAGGGTAGGAACGTAGATCCTGGTTACCATGGTGAGGGTAGGAACGTAGATCCTGGTTACCATGGTGAGGGTAGCAACGTAGATCCTGGTTACCATGGTGAGGGTAGGAACGTAGATCCTGGTTACCATGGTGAGGGTTGGAACGTAGATCCTGGTTACCATGGTGAGGATAGGAACATAGATCCTGGTTACCATGGTGAGGGTAGGAACGTAGATCCTGGTTACCACGGTGAGGGTAGGAGCGTAGATCCTGGTTACCATGGTGAGGATAGGAACATAGATCCTGGTTACCATGGTGAGGGTAGCAACGTAGATCCTGGTTACCATGGTGAGGGTAGGAACGTAGATCCTGGTTACCATGGTGAGGGTTGGAACGTAGATCCTGGTTACCATGGTGAAGGTAGGAACATAGATCCTGGTTACCATGGTGAGTGTAGGAACATAGATCCTAGTTACCATGGTGACGATAGAAACGTAGTTCCTGGTTACCGTGTTGAGGGTAGGAACGTAGATCCTGGTTACCATGGTGAGGGTAGGAATGTAGATCCTGGTTACCATGGTGAGGGTAGGAATGTAGATCCTGGTTACCATGGTGATGGTAGGAACATAGATCCTGGTTACCATGGTGAGGGTAGGAATGTAGATCCTGGTTACCATGGTGAGGGTAGGAATGTAGATCCTGGTTACCATGGTGAGGGTAGGAACGTAGATCCTGGTTACCATGGTGAGGGTAGGAATGTAGATCCTGGTTACCATGGTGAGGGTAGGAACGTAGATCCTGGTTACCATGGTGAGGGTAGGAACGTAGATGCTGGTTACCATGGTGATGGTAGGAACGTAGATCGACTTGTAAATCCAGAGCTTTACTTTTCTGCTCAGCTCTTTCTTCATCACGACGGATCAATGTAGCGTCCTGATTATTGCGGACGCCTCAGTAACACCTTTTGTACAAAGAAACTCAGCTAGACTTTATTATTTTTATATTTTATTTTTTCTTTCTTAAATCAATAGAAATCAACATAAACTGTGTCTAATTTTCTTTTTTCGGACGGAAGCAGCCGAGGAGAGAAGCTGTGAAATATGTCATGGTGTTAAATTCTAAGATTCTTTAAACCGTAGGAGTGTTGGTTATCTCAGACGGTTTAAATCTCATCAAACCGGACGCTCAGTGAATCAGACCGAATCATTCACTGAGCTTTACACTGGAGATCAGTCCTGATGAGGTCAGCCAGGCCGACCTGACCTCCTCATCAAGACTCTCATTGATGTTTTTCCTCTGAGTCATCGAGCAGCCTCTGACAGGTAAACGTTAAAGTGAGACTGAGACTCTTTCTGGACAAAAAGCTGCTTGTTGAATCCGACCAGTCTGCTCCTGTTCCAGAAAAACAAGCTTTATCCCTCCGGCTTCGAACCTGACCCGACCTGGGCTTCTTTGTTTGGACCTGACCTTTTCTTTTTCTAATGAACAGAGTGAAGCGTCTCGGAGGAGACGCCCCTCCTAAACATAACTCAAGCTGGTCAATAAGAGATTAAAAAGGTTTCCTGAAGTCAAGTATTGATTAAAGTCTGAGAAATATTGATTTAAAAAGTCATTATTGAAGTTACGACTTTTTTCAAATCAATAGTTTTTTTTAAAAAATGCGAGAAAAAGAACGAAATGATTTACTTTCATTCACAAGTTTTATAAACTCCTCCTTCATACTGAAGCTCCTCCTCTAATCAATAGGCTCCGCCTTGATCTGGGAGCACCCACAAATCTACAAGCACAGCTTTCAAATGAAACGTTCCTCCATTCAGAAATCCTCCAGCCCCCTAGTTGCCCACCTAGTGTCTCCCCTTGGTTTTATTTCACTCCAGCATCCACTCAGGGATTACAGGCGTTATCTTGTGATGGGAAATCATCCTAACCAATCAGCAAAGAGAGACGACGATGTGACATGAACACGTGTGTTTGTCCGCCATGTTTGTAGTTCTCTATCTGAAAAAAAAAACAGGTCAACCATGCTACAGAGTAACATCCAGTTCCCACCAGAAAGGAAGTACCCACCTTCATAGAGGTGAACCCCAATGCTGTGAGGTCAGACTGTTTCTAAAGAGTTAAAGAGTCTGACGTATCAGGTGATTCCCTCTGCCTCCCTCTGGCTCCCCCCTGCTCACACTCCAAAAACCCCTTTCGCATTGAGAGACGTCCCACTTCACCCAGTACGTCTTTCCTTAAGCTGTCTGCATCCTTAACTGGTAAACATATTGGACACAAGTCGTGGGCGTGTGCCATACGAGGGCGGGGTGATACGGCCACTCCCAGATGGAGTGGTTCGGGCATCTGGGTAGGATGCCTCCCTTGCTGGTGAGGCGTTTCGGGCACGTCCCACCAGGAGGAGACCCAGAGGCAGACCCCGGACCTGCTGGAGAGACTATGTCTCCAGCTGGACAGGGAACACCTCAGGATCCTCCTGGGTGAGCTGGAGGATGCAGCCGGGGTGAGAGAAGCCTAGGTTTCCATCTGAGGCTGTGTTACCCGCGACCCGGACCCTGGATAAGCGATAACAATTTGTTATTGTTTTATATTGCGATCCATTTTTCTCGCTCTGTTTTCTGTCCTGATCCATCCGACACGTACAGTAGACGAAACCACAGACCTGAGATCTGCTGATGAGGACACCGTGGGATCAGAGACAGACGGACTGTTTTCTTTTTGTCTGAACTTTCAATCCCACCCAACATGTTGTTTTTTTTTTACTTACTCAACAGAATCTGGCAGGAGTTTTTTTTCTGCTTCAGTTAGGATTTTATTTTGAAAATACATCTTCTCAAAGAGGCTAAGGAGGACGGGCATCCAGCTGGTTTAGCAGGAAGGAGGGATGTCCATGGGGTCTCACTGGTTCTCTCTGCTCTAATTCATCCCTAAAGCCGAGGTCCAGACCCTCTGCCCTCCAGTCTTCCCCTCCTAACTCTATTCTCCTGGTCTTCATGGACCTTGATCCAGACTGTCTTCCAGGTCTTCCTCTGTCTTTCTTTGTACAACAGGTTGGTAAAGTAAGGAGCCAGGTTTAAACTAGTTTGTTTCTTAGTTTCTTTGACTAGAACTTTGGGACTCAGTCCAGATCCTGGAGAACAGATCCACACCATCACACCTGATCATGATCCAATCTTAAACCTGTAAAACGTTTGGATCTCTTCAGTGACTGACTCTGCAGAAAGTTGGTGACCTTTTCTTACTTTTCTGCTGACGCTGGTTCGTCACATTAAAGGGTTCATATCCTGCTAAACGTTCCTTTTTATCTCCTGGATTCGTTTCAGTGAGTCTTTGAGGTCTGGAGTTTCTCAGAAAACTAAATTTAATTCATAAAGAAACAGTAAAGATATATTTATCTGATCTTTGTTACTTTTTTGTTCCTGGTCAGACATCTCGTTTTAGTTCAGGTCCATCTGGTACGTCACATGTTTTCAGAGGAAATGACCATATAAGGAGAAACAGTGTCTGATTGGGTGTGGCCCGCATAGACATAAAGAGTAGACCCCTCATTGGCTGCTGCAGCCTCCATCTTGGATCGGTAGTCCTACCTGCAGACTGTGGTAGAAGATCTGATGTCTGAGCACTCTGAGGTGGATTCTTCATTCATCTTATGAACCGCTTTATCCCTGATGGGGTCACGGAGGGTGCCGGAAGAGTCAGGATACACCCTGAACAGGTTGACAGTCTATCACAGGACCACACACACACACACACACACACACACGTACTCTCGTTCCTAGGGACAATTTCACAGCAGCCAATCAGCCTAACATGTATGTTTTTGGAGGAAACCAGAGAAAACCCATACACGGGGAGAACATGCAGGTCCCCACCCGGGCTTCCCTACCTTCTTGCTGTGAGGCCACCGGGCAGCCCGTTCCACTCCGTCATCTTCCGCTCATCCGGGGCAGGGTCGCGTAGGCAACGGTCTCAGATGGGAAGCCCAGGCTTCTCTCACCCCAGCTGCATCCTCCAGCTCACCCGGAAGAATCCTTAGTTGTTCCTCAGCTAGCTGTGAGACATAGTCTCTCCAGCAGGTCAGGGGTTTACCTCTTGGTCTCCTCCTGGTGGGACGTGCCCGAAACACCTCACCAGCGAGGCGCTCGGGCCCCATCCGGCTCCTCTCGACCTGGAGGAGAAGCGGCTCGACACTGAGCTCCTCCCGGATGGCAGAGCTCCTCACTTGATCTCTGAGTGCCACCCTGCCACCCTGCAGAGGAAGCTCATTTCGGCCGCTTGTATCTGTATCTCATTCTTTCGGTCAGCCCGTTAAAAAACATTATTGGAATAAAACATCTTTGATTTCTGAACTTCTCTCAAGTTTAAGTCTAGTGTGTTTACGTCTATGGTTGCTCAGGTTAGAAACACAGTTGTGGGGGAGCGGTGGGGGACATTTAAAGGGAGATGCACATAACAGGGCGTGGTCTTTTGGTACAGAAAGTAACAAGTTCACATAAACATGATAAATTATGACCAAAAGACAAGACGTTACAAAGATTACATTCAATCCAAACCAGTTTCAACGTGTTAGGAAATCAATAACAACACGATCAGTTCTACTGTACCTGCTGACGTTCCACTCAGGAATCCACTGAGCCTTAAGGCTCATTCTTTCTTAAATGTTTATTAAATGTCCGTGCCAACATGGTAGCATAAACTATTCTAGTTCTGACAGCTTCGTTTACACGCTAACATGGATTCCTAGCCTGGCAGCCAGACAGGAAAAGACTGGTTTCGTTCGGTAACCAGTGATCCACGTGCACGAGCGTGCCTTTTAGAATCAGTTTAATGAGATTAGAAAAAATGACTCCAGACATAATATCTTGGGGACCAAAGGTTGACCGTGCAATCCTCAGGACCCAGATCAGGAATCTCACTTTCTGAGACTTGCATGGACAACACAGAGTCATGCAGAAGACACTGTGTCAATGTGAGTCATGCAGAATAGCATCAAAATCAAATGACTGAATTCCTTCTTGTGATTCATGGTCATAGAGACCTGATAACGAGTCACAGACCGGATCCAGTAG
Source organism: Neostethus bicornis (assembly GCA_902685375.1). Lineage (NCBI taxonomy): Eukaryota > Metazoa > Chordata > Actinopteri > Atheriniformes > Phallostethidae > Neostethus > Neostethus bicornis. The sequence continues at coordinate 33,547,107 of LR738542.1, read as the reverse complement.
AATGATAGAACGTCTCTAGGACTGGTTCTGTTAGGTTCTTCTATTCCCTGATGAAGTCCTGAAACCTCTGCTTCTGTTTGCTGACTCAGCGTTTGGAGGGAGCTTCAGTGAAGGATGAGTTGTTTAGTCACTCTTTATTATTTTTTTCTTGTGTTTGTTTCTGTTTTCAGTCTTTTTAAGTCTAAACCAGGCAGACTGAAGACTTCCTTTAGGATTTTAATCCCCCTCTTGGGTGGAAACATGGGTGGAAGCAGCATCGGCCTCCTCCACACAATCAATAGAAACTCTGCCTGCGTGTGAACACGTCCAAACAGGTTGTGTTACATTCAGGTGCTTTTCTTCTCAGTCAGTCATAATTTCAGGTCAAACTGATTGTTAGTTTGAGTGTGAAACCATGGAAACGGTATGATTGAAAGACCCAGAGGGTTTAAGGTTCTCAGGAGAACTGGGACTGCTGCTTTTAGCTTAAAGAGCCAGACCTGCTGCAGGAGCCAGACCTGCTGCAGCCAGACCTGCTGCAGGAGCCAGACCTGCTGCAGCCAGACCTGCTGCAGCCAGACGGAGCTTTTAATAGCGAGACGCAGGAGGAAGAGTCACATCCTGAGGTTTAGAGGAAGATTGCTTTTATTAATCACACGGTCATTTAGCTTAGTTCCTACCCTCACCATGGTAACCAGGATCTACGTTCCTACCCTCACCATGGTGACCAGGATCTATGTTCCTACCCTCACCATGGTAACCAGGATCTATGTTCCTACCCTCACCATGGTAACCAGGATCTACGTTCCTACCCTCACCATGGTAACCAGGATCTACATTCCTACCCTCACCATGGTAACCAGGATCTACGTTCCTACCCTCACCATGGTAACCAGGATCTACATTCCTACCCTCACCATGATAACCAGGATCTACGTTCCTACCCTCACCATGATAACCAGGATCTACGTTCCTACCCTCACCGTGGTAACCAGGTGAGGTTACCACGGTGAGGTACTACATTCCTACCCTCACCCATCACACCTGATACTTTTCTCTACCTGTTCCAGCCTGCCTGCACATGCTTCTTCACCTCTTTTCCACACTCTCCATTGTGTGTGTGTTAATATCACTACAATACAGTCCACAGAAAATCTTCACAGATTCTATTAGTTTTAATTAAATGGAACCACCAGGAAAGAGGACTAGAGGAAGACCAAAGAGGAGGTTCATGGATACAGTGAAGGAAGACATGAACCAATGAGGATGTAGGAGACAGGATTAGATGGAAGAAACTGACTTGCAGTGGCGCCACCTGAAGGGAGATGATGGAAGGAGACTGTGGTCGGTCTGCGTCCCGTCACATTCCCTCCACGTGTCTTATCTTCAGAGATCTACCTTTTGTCCACAATCCAACCACAGAGTCTGCAATAAGCTGGTTGAAGATCAGGTTTTCCATCTTCCCATGAGAGTCCTGCTGATGGAGGATTTCCCCTCCATGTCGGTTCTAATTTGGACCTTCTGAAGGCTAACCACCTCCTCTGGGTGACACACCCTATGTGGTTCTGGCTCAGCAGAAATCTGAGCGTGTGTTTAAATCAGAGGCTGGGAAGATGTGGTCCGTTCCTCCTCCGCTCTGTAACGCACAAAAAGTTTCTACAAGCTTTACTGGTCTTTTGTACTGGTTTCTACAGGTCTTAGTGGTCTGTGTTGAACAGCCAATGATGAAAGAGAAAAACACTAGTTTTAAAATCCACAGGAAGTTACAAAATAAAAGAAGTCAACAACAAACAGAACTAATTAGAGGTTCAATCCTTCTTTACAAAAGCTGTCCTGACGTAGAGCGAACCCCAAAATAAACCTAACCCCAAAACAACAGCAGGAAATAAAGAACTGTGTGTGTACTGGTACCATCGTGGTTTCTAGAGGTCCATCTGGTCTGTCTGCTGGATTTCTCACAGGTCCATATAGTGGTATCTTTGAGTCTTACTGGTACACAGTGGTCAGGTTAGGATCTTATTATAAGATCTAGAGCTATCAAACGTCTATGAGACGCCATGGTAATCCACTTTACCATAATAATAATAATAATAATAATAATAATAATAGATTTTATTTCTAATGCACTCTATACCTGAAATCAAGCCTCAGAGTGCTACAAGGTTAAAACATTAAAAACAATTAAAACAGCACAATAAAAACAAACATACAATGCAAACAAATTTAAAAATGATAAGCTTTTTTAAAAAGGTGGGTTTTTAGTCCTTTTTTAAAGGCATCCTCCGTCTGTGGGGCCCTGAGGTAGTCTGGGAGGGCATTCCACAGGCGGGGCCCTGTCGCCCATTGTTTTTAGCCGTGTCCTGGGTGGGTTCAGACGGGTCCTGGTTGAGGTATTGAGTGTGAGTAGTTCTGAGAGGTAAGTGGGGGCCTCACCGTGCAGACAGTGATGGGTGTGAAGGAGGACCTTATATTCAATACGGAGGTGAACGGGAAGCCAGTGAAGGCTGTGAAGGATGGGGGTGCACCCTCATCAGGACCCTGGCAGCGCTGCTACCATCAGCCGCTACCATCAACAGCTGTCCCAGCTCGTTTCCTCCAAGTTAGGTGTTCAAGCTCCATTCCACCCAACTCAGCACTACCTAGCAGTTGTTTGGATCTTGTTTGTTTTGGGGAGGTGTGGTTGGATGGGCATCCTTCATGTGGATCCCATGACGTTTCTTCTTTTTTTCCCCACTATTAGGTTTTTTTTCCCCGTTTGTTTTAATACAAACTTTCCGTTTTGTTACGTCGTTTCCGCCGATCCGGGGCCGGGTCGCAGGGGTAACATCCTCAGACGGAAACCCAGGTTTCTCTAACCCCAGCTGCATCCTCCATCTCACCCAGAAGGATCCTGAGGTGTTCCCTGTCCAGCTGTGAGACATAGTCTCTCCAGCGGGACCAGGGTCTGCCTCTGGGTCTCCTCCTGGTGGGACGTGCCCAAAACACCTCACCAGCGAACCACCCCATCTGGCTTTTCTCGACCTGGAGGAGGAGCTACTCGATACAAACTTTGAAATAAAATAGAATTCTAACGTCTTGTGACAAAATGAAAAACTTATTTGTTCATAAAACAGACACGTTAAAGAAGTTGAAAAAGCTCTGTTTCTGCTTTCTTTCTCTGTGTTGGACACAGTGGTGCGTTGATCTACAGAACTACAAACATGGAGGACGGACGCTTGTGTTCATGTGACACCGTCATTTCTGTTCTCTGATTGGTTAGGATGTGCTCCCATCACTGCAATTATAAGATAATGTCTGCAATCCCTGATCTAGTTGCTGGAGTGTTTAGAAAAGTATCCGACAAATTCAAATGGGCATCATTTAATTGGGCTGATAATAAATTGATCTGAAGTCCTTCACAGTCTTTGTACTGGTTTTTGTAGATCTTATTGGTTCCATGTGCTGGATGATTTCAACTTTAAATTAAATAAAAACTCAGATAATCAAAGATTTTCTGAAATACTAATAAAAACATTCGTAAAAGAGATTTTTTTAACATCTCGTTAAACATCAGACTTAATTTTTACAGTTTTTTTTATTGGATGAATTTGTCATGATTCGAAGGCTGGAGATTATTTAACAAATTAATCTCTTAATCCCACGAATCTGGAACCAGATTTATCCAAACAGGCGTGTTACGGCCATCGAGCCCATCGAGCCCATCGAGCCCACGGCTTCTGTGATGACATCAGGAGGAAATGACATCACAGAAACAAACGAACTTGTTAAAAAGTTATTAAATAAATATCTTAAAAAACTTGTGGTGAAAATAATCATAGAAAAATTAAGATGAGGTTAAATTTGAAGTTTTATGTTGATTAAAACAGAAAAAATAAATACACGAGAATCATACGTAAAAGACAATGGGTGGATCTTAAGGATGGATGGAGGGGGTCCGTGCCCGCTGGGCGCCAAGTTAGAAAGGGGTGTAACTGGCATCCAGAGAACTCAATGTAAGAGAATTACATGTTCTCTTTAAAAGAATCAAAACCTGGGCAGCACGGTGGGTAGCACAGTGGCCTCACAGCAAGAAGGTTGTGGGTTCAAGTCCCAGGTGGGGATGAGGCTTGGAACACTGGTCTTTCTGTGTGGAGTTTGCATGTTCTCCCCGTGTTTGCGTGGGTTTTCTCTGGTTTCCTTCCACCCTCCAAAAACATGCACGGTAGGTTGATTGGCCGCTACATGATTGCCCCTAGGAATGAGTCTGTGTGTGTGTTTGGCTCACAACAGACTGGCGACCTGTTCAGGGTGTACCCTGCTCCTCATCTTGAATCAGCCAGGATGGGCTCCAGCAGCCCCTTAAGGAATAGACTCACTGACTGAAAGAAAACCTGAAGTGGAATGAACTCCGTTAAAAAAGGAAAACGAGGTCTCATCAATCTTCAAACCCAGACGGGTACTATCAGGAACTTTTCTGGACGGTGTGTGTTTTTTCTGTCTGTTGTTCCCTCGTTTATTTAGTCTGGTACTTCCTGAGGCCACCGCCTCCCTGGTGATTACAGCATCAGGCCGTGGGACAAACGAGACGTCATGTAAACACAGTTTAAATTCAGATGGTTCTTCATGACAGGTCAGAATAATTTCCTGTCAGAGTTTAATCAGAGAGCCATCACAGGCTGACAGAGATGAGGGCTGGGATTGGGTCCTGTGGAATGGTTTAGTGTGGGAGGGGTCTCACACAGACAGTTTAAAACCATAAGAACTGTTTTCATACGTTACACTTTAACCAGGAATCTGATTCATCAGTAAAAAAAAACCTTTTGGACTTTTATAAACCGCTTACATGACAGAGAAGGGATTTTAATTAAACTGCCCACAGTTATTCAGTAACTGATCAGGTTTTCAAGGTCGTGCCACCTAAATTAATGGTTACAAAAATCCGTTCAGTACAATATTTCTGACATTACTGCTGGGATTCTATAGAACTACAAACATGGAGGTTTATCTACAGAACTACAAACATGGAGGTTGTGGTTCAACCTACAGAACTACAAACATGGAGGTTTGTCTACAGAACTACAAACATACAAACTACACTACAAACATGGAGGTGGCATGTTTGTATCTACAGAACTACAAACATGGAGGTTGTAGTTCAACCTACAGAACTACAAACATGGAGGTTTATCTACAGAACTACAAACATGGAGGTTGATCAACAGAACTACAAACATGGAGGACAGATGCTTCTGTTCACGTCACATCATCATCTCTAGTCTCTGATTGGATAGGATGTTTTGCCATCACTAGATCATTCCCCTGATCTAGTTGCTAGAGGATAATTTTTGGTTTAAAAATGTGCTTCTCGTGATGGCAGCAGCTCCACATTTTTGTTGAATTTTTTATATTTTTTAATAAAGTTTTTAAGAGATTTTAAGAGATCCTTCATCAGCTCTGAGGATTTTATTTTTTAGTTTACCTGAACATGTGATGGATGAAATATTTTATTTTGTAAACAAAGCAGCAAAATTTTCAGAAAAAAACCTGAAAGAAAACAGACGGAGGTGTGTGTGTGTGTTTGATCTGGGTGTGTAATATCCCGGAGGTCTCCAGTGGAGGCTGCGGAGCACTGGAATGATTTCTTACCTGTTTTACTGCATTCCTGATGATTCACAGTGACGCATCCTGAACGTCCTGTTCACACACCTGCTGCTGTGTGTGTGTCTGTGTGTGTGTGTCTGTGTACGTGTGTATGTCTCTATCTGTGTGTGAGTGGGTGTGTGTGAATAATTTTTTTCAGTCTCTATTTTGTAACTTTCTGTTTAAACATTGAGTTTTTTTTCACTTTTTTTTTTGACTAAAAGCTCTTATTAAAACTTCTTTAAGATGAAAACGTCCTTCTTTAGGTTTCGATCCGGTCCGTTTTAATCTGATCACAGATCAATGATGATCCTCTGCACCAGCTTACTGTCACCAGGCGGGCCAATCCTTCCTGCTCATGAGTCGCTCTGCAGCAGACGGTTCAGACCAGGCTGCGTCACCTCGGTTACAGGTTGAAGCTACGCAGTGTGTTTCTACCCAGAGACCCCCTTTAAAGTTTCTAACAGTCTGGTGTTAACATGCTGACCCTGCAGAATCCATGTCAGGCGTGTTCATTCCCCTCCACGCAGCCTGCATCCTGCAGCTGTCTCTTCTTCTGAATCTGCTAAATATTTCAGTATCTCTGGTTTAAGCGGAACACAAGCTGCTTGGAATCTGGTTTTTAGGGAGTCAGTGATGATTAGCTGCTTCATGCTGAGCCGCTCCTGCTGGTGAAACCATCTCTCAGTGTCTGGATTAGACATCCTGCAGCTGGGTGTAACATCTGTCTGTTTGCTGGTCTGCAGGTGTGTATCCACGCAGGCTGTCACGTCCGTGCCGCATGATGCTGCTGGTGAATCCAGAGAGTGGGAAAGGACAGGCGCTCAGTCTCTATCACAGACTCATCCAGAGGATGCTGAACGAAGCCGGGATCGTACACACGTTGATCATCACTGGTGGGTTTCACATGGTGTGTGTGTGTGTGTGTGTGTGTGTGTGTGTGTGTGTGTGTGTGTGTGTGTGTGTGTGTGTGAACAAAACTTCAGGATGTATCCACAAGTGATTAAACTTTCAGGGTGATCTGAGGATGACACCCAGGTCATGAGTCTGGGTGTCATCTTCCGGGAACGTCTCCGTCCTTCTCTCACTCCTCACACTCCTGATGAACTCGGTCACAGTCTCATCACCTCTTAGATCGATCACTGCACACCTCTTCTTTTGGTTTCCTCCAGAAACAGCAGCTCCTCCAAAACTGTGCATCATCACCAGGAGTCCGTTATCACACCACATCAAACCAATCCTACAAAACATCCCATAAAACAAGATTCTTCTCATAACCTTCAAAGTTAATCCAGAACCTGCTCCACCTTACATCTCTGATCTTCTACACATCTCCATTCCCTCTCGCTCTCTCCGCTCCTCCTCCTCTGTCCAGCTCTGTGTCCCATCTCCCCTCAGCTCTGAACCTCTCTTCTTCTCCGTTCTGTTCCGTCGTCTTTTGCTTATCCGGGGCCGGGTCGCAGACAGGCTTCTTTCACCCCGGCTGCATCCTCCATCTCACTCGGAAGGATCCCGAGTCGTTCCCCAGCCAGCTGTGAGACATAGTCTCCAGTTTTAATCTCTTCAAATGTCGTAGAAAAAGTTTCAAAAAAGTCTTCTGGACAGTTTAATTTTTGATTGAGACGTTTCGACTTCCATCCGGAAATCATTTTCAATCTGAATGAAATGGACTGAAAACTGGATCTATTTATACTAACCTGAGTAAAAGGTAAAAAAAAATAGTAAGAAGGGCTCGACCAATGAGCCTGTGTTACCTATGATGGCCGTGAATGGCTCCTATTGTAACCACAGACCAGTAAACGAACCCTATTATAATAATGCTAAAAGCCTAGTGAATAGAAATTCCTGCTAACGAGTGGCATGAAACTGGGTCACGAGGTGTCATCTTTAGTCCATGGCTTCAAAAGGCTGCTGTAAATCCCGGGCAGAACGTATCTAACGCCTCCACTCCGATTCAGTGAGGGATTCTCTTTCATAACAAAGATGGCTTCCTTCACCCCTCTTTAAAACCATCCTTTCTCTCTACTTAGAATCTTCACCTCACTGTCCTCAAAAGTGTGTTTGGTGGATTTAAGATGCAGATGTACAGCAGACTGTGGACCACTTGAGGCTTCTCTTCTGTGTTGGTAAAGTCTTTTGTGGAGTGGTTGCTTCGTTTCACCAATGTAGTGTTCTTTGCAGCTCCCTTCACTGCACCGGAACGAATAAACTACATTGCTCTGTTTTTCTGTAGGCATCTTGTCTTTAGGATGTACTAGTTTCTGACGTAATGTGTTGACCGGTTTAAAGAAAACCGGGATGTCATGTTGTCTGAAGATCCTCTGTAACTTCTCCGACAGTCCTGACACGTAGGGAATAGAGACTCCATTTTTCCTCTTCTCAGTTTCTGTTTCCCTCTTCTCTTCAAATGTCTTAATAATGATCGTAAACAGACTTAAAACGTGCTCTCGTGAAAAACAATCAGAATAAGAAAACAGTCGAGTGCCCTTTAAGATTTATTATGAAAACACCGTGAACGCGGTGGAGGAATCTGCAGAGACCTGATTTGGCTAAGGAGGAAGCTTACATTATACATGCTGATAACAAGCTTTTACTTATAACATGTCCTTCACAGATACTCACCAGACTATGGAACCCAGTGGTGTCTGCTTAAAGGGAGATTATTAGGAGCCTTGTTCTTGACCCGAAGGGTATAAGCCCTCTTTATCAGATACTAAAGAACATAAAGTTAAGACAATCATGTATCTTCAATCTGAAAACTAGTTTTCCTCTACAAGGACTTTAAATTGAATAAAACAGTATCTAAAACAGGGCAGAGACCAGTGAGATGGATGAGGAAGACCTAAGGGAGCGAGATGAGGTAGCAATATTTAAGAGATCAGACAGGTAGTGGGTACAAGGTTCTGAACGGCCATGATGGGGAGGGTAAGAGGTGTGAATATGATACTGAAGGATGATGGAAGGATAGAAAGATGGTGGTCTGGAGGAGTTTTGGACCTGGTGAACTTTATTAGGGGTTTCTGGAGGAGGCCAAATAGGAGGGAGGTGCAGTCAAGGGGAGCAGGATGATGGTGCTGTAGGAAGATGGAGAGGGACGAAGAGGTGAAACAAGGCAGAGTGAATGAAGATGTTGATGTGTTTTAGAAATGGAGATCCCAGACGAGACCCCATATGGTACGACTCGTACGGTCTAGGGTTAGGCCGATACGTAGATGGATGTTATGATTAATCCCCCGTGAGTGGAACACATTTGAAGAATGAGGCAGAGTCGGGTTTTGAATCTTAACAACAGAAAAGCTTCTTTTGGGAGCGCTGAAGACGGGTCCTCTTTCAGCTTGGCACCAGACCTTCTTAAGCAGCCAACTAGCAATCATCTGTAACTGCCAACAGGTGGGGAAGTTGGGCGCCTGGGTGGCAGAGGTAAGGGAAAAACACAAGAGGGCGACAAAAACAAAAACCCAAACATCCCCCAAATGGCTGTGCCCATAACAATGTTCTGATTTGTTACTTCAGATTGACAACAGGTGTGAGTGTGAACGTGATTGGTTGTTGGTTCAGATTAGCAACCTGATCCAAGACCATTGGCTGCCAGGAAAAAGGGGCGGAGCTCTGTGTTCTCAGTGTTTTTCTAGGTCTGGTTACAAGTAGAGTCAATACCAGTGTCCAGTATCAGGTCGATACCATAGCACTGCACCAGTACTCATACTCGTTACTGCATGGGCGATACCACGATAAACCCATGTCGTTTATTTATTCATTAGAGATTAATAAAGATTACGTCCCACGAGTCGGAGCCTAATCTAACCTCATCCAGAAACATACGCTTGTTTAGAACTGGATCTTAGTCCACATGACGGCGTCATTATTCTGATCCACACAAGTGTTACATAAAGAGTTGTGAGCATGCTCAGTAGGAGTGTGTGTAAGGATTAACACACGTTCTAAATAATCCCACGTGTCTGAAAGCTGCTCATTTCATCCTGATTTCTCTCATCAGAGAAACATTAAAACTGACTTTAGAAAACATCTTAATTATTCATCAGAAATCTTCCTAATTTGATTTTTTTAAACGATCTGAATAAAACATCAGAGGAAACAGACTCAGCGCAGCAGAGCAGGTGTCGCGTCCAACAGGAACACCAAGGTCTGTCAGCGGTTTGGCTCGGTTTAAGGATTTAGTCGCTCTCGCCACAAAAACAACTCGGTTTAAAAATCACAATGAAATAACTTGATCTCCATCCTTCCCTAACCACGCCCCTAACCACGCCTCTAGAACTCCATATATGGATTACACACGGTCTGTGCCGCCTTTAAAAATTCTAAGGTTAAGGCTTGAAACTCTCCTTTCTGTGTGTAGTTTGCATGTTCTCCTTGTGTATGTGTGGGTTTTCACTGGTTTCCTCCAAAAACATACATGTTAGGGTAATTGGCCACGATTAAATTGTTCCTACGAATGTGTGCGTGTGCCCCCAACAACAGACTGATGACCTGTTTGGGGTGTATCCTGCCTCTCACTGGTGAACAGCAGGGATAGGGTCCAGTGCCCACTGCACCAGAGCCCTAGGATTCTACGTAGGAACGTAGCTCCTGGTTACCATGGTGAGGGTAGGAATGTAGATCCTGGTTGCCATGGTGAGGGTGGGAACATAGATCCTGGTTACCATGGTGAGGGTAGGAATGTAGATCCTGGTTGCCATGGTGAGGGTGGGAACGTAGATCCTGGTTACCATGGTGAGGGTAGGAACGTAGATCCTGGTTACCATGGTGAGGGTAGGAACGTAGATCCTGGTTACCATGGTGAGGGTAGTAACGTAGATCCTGGTTACCATGGTGAGGGTAGGAACGTAGATCCTGGTTACCATAGTGAGGGTAGTAACGTAGATCCTGCTTACCATGGTGAGGGTAGGAATGTAGATCCTGGTTACCATGGTGAGGGTAGGAACGTAGATCCTGGTTACCATGGTGAGGGTAGGAACGTAGATCCTGGTTACCATGGTGAGTGTAGGAACGTAAATCCTGGTTACCATGGTGAGGGTAGAAACGTAGATCCTGGTTACCATGGTGAGGGTAGAAACGTAGATCCTGGTTACCATGGTGAGGGTAGGAACATAGATCCTGGTTACCATGGTGAGGGTAGGAACGTAGATCCTGGTTACCATGGTGAGGGTAGGAACATAGATCGACTTGTAAATCGAGAACTTTGCTTTTCGGTTCTCTCTTCACCACGATGGTATTGATTACTGTTTTGAAAGTATTTCTATCTGTGCTGAAGGAGGTTCTGTGATGATGTCATGCTCCTCCGAGCTGAGCCGCTCCACCAGACAGCGGTGGAGCGGTGAACCTCTAATTCATGGAAGTGTCAATCAGTCTGAGTTCCAGAAGCAAATACTTCACAGCTCATCGCAGATGTGTGTGTGTGTGTGTGTGTGTGTGTGTGTGTGTATGTGTGTGTGTGTGTGTTTGCAGAGCGACAGAACCACGCCCGAGACCTGGTGAGAGAGGCTGAGCTTTCCCAGTGGGATGCCCTGGTCATTCTGTCTGGAGATGGTCTTCTATATGAGGTGGGGTACAGCTGGACGGCTCCACGTTAGACTACACACACACACACACACACACACACACACACACACACAGACAGATGAGCTGGTTTTATTAGAAACAAACGTTTATTGGTGTAAAGATTTAAGTTGATCTGGCCGAGTCGTTCCCCAGCCAGCTGTAAGACGTAGTCTCTCCAGCAAGTCCGGGGTCTGCCTCTTGGTCTCCTCCTGGTGGGACGTGCCCGAAACCCCTCACCAGCGAGGCGTTCAGGAAGCATCTTAACCAGATGCCCGAACCACCTTCTCTGGTTTCTCTCGACCCAGACGAGCAACAGCTCTGCTCAGAGCTCCTCCCTCTAAGTCTTACTGAGACCCCTCCCACCCTGCAGAGGAAGCTCTCATCGTTGATCTCATTCTGAAAAAAAAAATAGTTTTAATACAAACTTTAAAAAGTGCGTTTTCACTTTAAGAAAAATTATTTTTTAAAGTTTGTGTTGGAAAAAATCTTGATATAAATAATAAAAAATAATTAATTGTGTTGAAACGATAAAAAACAGCTTCTGTTTTAAATGGAGTCAAAAAGTCACTCAATTGATTTAAAGGAGGCTCAAACCATCGTCTGGACCCTGAATGTGTCAGGATCCCCTCACCTCCCACCAGAGGGAGCCCTGGATGTTCCTAATCAACCTGATTAGGGTCACCTGAGGATGATTCCTTATTCTACACATCTGTGCACCCTGCCATCTAAAGGGCATTCACCCAGACTTCCCGGTTGGGTTATACCATCCCTTCCAGCCAGGTCTCCCTGGTTACCTGACCATGCTCCTCCCTCCACTGCCCAAACCCTGACAGGACATGAGATATCATGCTCCATAAAAACTTAGAGAATGTTTAATTCTGTTATTTATTAGGACAGAATTATAAAACATCATTTTTTAGTTTGTTTTAGTGTAAAATCTGTGTTTTTTTTGTTTCCTGTCTGTGTTTTGTTGCTCATTATGTTGCTGCTGGCGTGAGTTTGAGATGTTTAACACACACTCTGACTGTGTGTGTGTGTGTGTGTGTGTGTGTGTGTGTGTGTGTGTGTGTGTGTGTGTGTGTGTGTGTGTGTGTGTGTGTGTGTGTGTGTGTGTGTGTGTGTGTTTTTCAGGTGATTAATGGTCTGCTGGAGAGGCCGGACTGGGAGGAAAGCATCCAAACCCCACTGGGAATCCTTCCTGGTGGATCTGGGAACGCCCTGGCTGCATCCGTACATTATTACTCAGGGTGAGAAAAAAAAAAAACACTGTTTAGTTTTTACATTTAAATCCATTTATTTCTGCCTAAAATTTACTGAATATAAAGAATTTGTTTAGTGCACATTTTAATTGATCAAACAGCACCACCTATTGGCAGTTCAATAGAATGAAAATTCAAACAAATATAAAACTAGTCTCACATTTTGATCAAATTCAAAATCATTAAAAATTACTGAAGAGAACGAAGAGCAGAAAATAAAAAAACATCAGATGAATGTTTTATTATTATTTATTATTGTTTATACATGATAAATACCGTGATCTCCAGATCTCAATGGATCGATTTACTGCCGAGTGTGAAGCGGCTGGGATGGGAATCAGAGCCTCCAAATCAGAGACCATGGTCCTCGCCCGGAAAAGGGCGGATCAGGGACAGGGTCCTGCACCAAGTGGAGGAGTTTAAGTATCTCGGGGTCTTGTTCACAAGTGGGGGAAGGATGGAGCGGGAGATCGACAGGCGGATCGGTGCCGCATCAGCAATAACTAAGACGCTGCATCGGTCCGTCGTGGTGAAAAAAGAGCTGAGCCATAAAGTAAAGCTCTCGATTTACAAGTCGATCTACGTACGTTCCTACCCTCACCATGGTAACCAGGATCTATGTTCCTACCCTCACCATGGTAACCAGGATCTATGTTCCTACCCTCACCATGGTAACCAGGATCTATGTTCCTACCCTCACTATGGTAACCAGGATTTACGTTCCTACCCTCACCATGGTAACCAGGATCTACGTTCCTACCCTCACCATGGTAACCAGGATCTACGTTCCTACCGTCACCGTGGTAACCAGGATCTACGTTCCTACCCTCACCGTGGTAACCAGGATCTATGTTCCTACCCTCACCATGGTAACCAGGATCTACGTTGCTACCCTCACCATGGTAACCAGGATCTACGTTCCTACCCTCACCATGGTAACCAGGATCTACGTTCCTACCCTCACCATGGTAACCAGGATCTACTTTCCGACCCACACCATGGTAACCAGCTGTGGGTGGTGACCGAAAGAATGAGATTGCGGATACAAGCGGCCGAAATGATCTTCCTCTGCAGGGTGGCTGGGCTCTCACTCAGAGATCGGGTGAGGAGCTCTGCCATGCGGGAGGCGCTCGGTTTCGAGCCGCTCCTTCTCCAGGTCGAGAGGAGCCATATGGGGTGGTTCGGGCATCTGGTCAGGATGTTCCCCGACTGCCTCGCTGGTGAGGAGTTTCGTGCACGTCTCACCCGAAGGAGACCATGAGGTAGACCCCAGACCCGGCTGGAGAGACTATGGCTCACAGCTGGCTGGGGAACAACTCTGGATCCTTCTGGGTGAGCTGGAGGATGCAGCCGGGGTGATAGAAGTCCGGGCTTCCTGTCTGAGGCTGTTTACCTGGTCCCGAAAGAGCGAAAGACGACGGATCAGAACATTCCGTTCCACCACATCCTACAGATGCTCTATCTTAGGACTGTGAGGGTCGTTGTAGTTCAGTGAACTCATTCTGACACTGAGTTTGGAGTTCAGGGGATCGTCTTAGCCAGGACCACACCCATGGTCAATACTGCTACGTGATTGGTTGATTAGATAATTGGATTAGAGATAATTTGATCAGGTGTTCCTCACGATCTTTCAGGTGATGTTGGTTGTTATTTTAAATGTTCTGAATCTTGTGAAAACGATGACTGTTTAATGTTTACTTTTCCTCAGAGCGTCTCTGGTATCCAGTGAGGAGCTGCTGCTCAGCTGTGGCTTCCTGCTGTGTAAAGGTTTGGTGTCCCACATGGATCTGGTCTCGGTCCACCTTCACTCCGGATCCCGGGTCTTTTCCTTTCTGTCTCTGGCTTGGGGCTTCGTGGCAGACGTGGACATAGAGAGCGAGAAGTATCGGCACGTAGGATCCGCTCGCTTCACCGTGGGAACGCTGGTGAGGTTGGCGTCTCTCCGTATCTACAAGGGTAAGCTGGCTTACCTGCCTGCTACCGGGGGCAACCAGGAGGCGCTGCAGAACGGGACGAAGCCGCTCTGTAACCGTCAGGACTCCTTTCTGAGCCCCATCAGAGACTCACACACTTTTCACAACTCCTGCCATTCCAACAACTCCCTGAAGGTAAACAAAAGGAGGAGCCCGCTTCCACGCGGTGGCGTCACATCCGGTCCCAAAGACTCCCTGCTGCCACCGCTCACCGAGCCGCTGCCAAGCGACTGGGTGGTGGTACCAGAGGAGGACTTTGTTCTGATGCTCGCCATGTACCAGTCTCACCTGGCGGAGGACCTGCTGGCGGCGCCGGATTCCAACCTGCACGACGGACTCATCCATCTTTTCTACGTGCGAGCGGGAATCTCTCGCACGGCGCTGCTGAGGCTTTTCCTCGCCATGGAGAAGGGCGCACATCTGGACACAAACTGTCAACATCTGGTTCACACCAAAGTGCGAGCGCTCCGACTGGAGCCGCTGTCACCCAATGGGACCATCACGGTGGACGGGGAGGTGGTGGAGTACGGACCGGTGCAGGCGGAGGTTCACAGAGGTCTCGCCAGGCTCATCAGCGGATAGAACCAGTCTTACCCACACGGGGGCGCTAGTCATTATTCAGATGTTTAGAAGACTTTTATTTTGAAATCAAAACCAAGAGAAGCTTTAGACTGAATCTAGTTTTTCATCGTTCGCTGTTTGGTGGTTAAGAGATCGACAAATGGATTGGTGCTGCGTCCGCCACAATCAGGACGCTGCATTGATCTGTCGTGGTGAAAAAGAGCTGAGCCGAAAAGCAAAGCTCTTGATTTACAAGTCGATCTACGTTCCTAGCCTCACCATGGTAACCAGGATCTACGTTCCTACCCTCACCATGGTAACCAGGATCTACGTTCCTACCCTCACCGTGGTAACCAGGATCTATGTTCCTACCCTCACCGTGGTAACCAGGATCTACGTTCCTACCCTCACCATGGTAACCAGGATCTACGTTCCTACCCTCACCGTGGTAACCAGGATCTACGTTCCTACCCTCTCCGTGGTAACCAGGATCTACGTTCCTACCCTCACCATGGTAACCAGGATCTACGTTCCTACCCTCACCGTGGTAACCAGGATCTACATTCCTACCCTCACCGTGGTAACCAGGATCTAGGTTCCTACCCTCACCATGGTAACCAGGATCTAGGTTCCTACCCTCACCATGGTAACCAGGATCTAGGTTCCTACCCTCACCATGGTAACCAGGATCTAGGTTCCTACCCTCTTTTATTTTCCAAATAAAAAAACTTGCTTCATCATATTTCTGCTTGTTTTTAAACACCTGAAAAACCCGGGTTTTTTTTTTTAATGTTAGAAAACACTGATCCATCCTCATGTTGCCATGGCGACTTAGGAGAGGGGGCGGGGCATCTTAGAGCTGTCAATCACCAAGATTTGAAAAAATTAGAAAATTAAAGCTTTAAATGATTAAAAAAATTTGTTAAAACTTTATTTAAATTTTCTGTCTTTTAATTTGTTTTTAATGTCATGCGCATTGCTGTGCCTTTCTGCTGCCGTCTGGTGGTCACTCCGCGGTACTGCATCGTTAATCTGCAAAATGATTTGGTTTGTTTTTGTTCAAAAACCCGTAAAAAAAATTGAAATCTTGAATTTCTGTGTTTAATGTTTACGCTGAAAGAAAACTTTCTGTTCCTGAAACTCCGACAAATGAATGATTCTTTTTTTTCAGAGCTCTATTTTCTTTATTTACAAAGTTTTTTATCATCAGCTGTAAATTTTCTGAGTTTGGAATTGAAATATAAATAAAAAAAGTTTTAAAAAATTGCTTGTTTTATTCACTGAAAAAAACTCTGGAAGTCTGGTTAGATTAGATTCACTTTATTGATCCCACACTTTGTGTGTTACAGCAGTAACAAAGGAATAGACACTATATATACAAGAAGGAAAATAAAAAATAATAAAATATTAAAATAATGAAATAGAAAGAATAATGTGACAAAACATTGAGGTCAATACAGACTGTAAGTGCAAAGGGGGTAAAAAAAAGTAACATAAGAAGCATAAAGTGACATACAGTGATGAATTACATGAGCATGAACCAGTTATTTGCTATTATGTGAGTTATTAAAAAGTGTTATTAGGTTGGGAATAAAAGATTTCCGGTACCGGGCGGTTTTTGAGCGGAGCTGTCTGGCCAGGATGGTCAGGGTTATCCATGATGGTAGAGAGGATGGTCAGAGTTATCCATGACGGTAGAGAGGATGGTCAGAGTTATCCATGATGGTAGAGAGGATGGTCAGGGTTATCCATGATGGTAGAGAGGATGGTCAGGGTTATCCGTGATGGTAGAGAGGATGGTCAGGGTTATCCACGACGGTAGAGAGGATGGTCAGGGTTATCCGTGACGGTAGAGAGGATGGTCAGGGTTATCCGTGACGGTAGAGAGGATGGTCAGGGTTATCCATGACGGTAGAGAGGATGGTCAGGGTTATCCATGACGGTAGAAAGGATGGTCAGGGTTATCCATGATGGTAGAGAGGATGGTCAGGGTTATCCATGGTGGTAGAGAGGATGATCAGGGTTATCCATGATGGTAGAGAGGATGGTCAGGGTTATCCATGATGGTAGAGAGGATGGTCAGGGTTATCCATGATGGTAGAGAGGATGGTCAGGGTTATCCATGACGGTAGAGAGGATGGTCAGGGTTATCCATGATGGTAGAGAGGATGGTCAGGGTTATCCATGGTGGTAGAGAGGATGATCAGGGTTATCCATGATGGTAGAGAGGATGGTCAGGGTTGTCCATGATGGATAAAAGTTTATTCAGTGACCTCCTCTCCATCACTGCTTCGAGTGAGTCCTCAGCCAATGACAGAGCCAGCCTTTCTTATCAGTTTCACGTTGAAGGACCTCAGCTTCCTTAGGAAGTAAAGTCGGCTGCAGGTCTTCTTGTACACAGCAGTACTGTTGCTCCTCCAGTTCAGTCTGCTGTCGATGGTCACTCCCAGGTATTTGTACTCCTCCAAAACCTCCACATCCCTACCCAGAATGTAGAGGGGCCGAGCCAGGGTACACCACAAACAGGATACCAGTTTGTCGCAGGGACACACACACACACACACACACACACTCATTCCTAGGGGTAATTTCATTGCAGCCAATTACAATACATTCCCCTTAATGCATGGCACCGCAGCAGGCAGCCATGATGGTGACAATGGTGGGAGCAACTAGGGGGTTGGGTGTCTGCTCCAGGGCACCTAGGGAGCTCAGTGGGATTCAAATTGGCTTCTCCCGGTCCAAGGACGGGCGCTCTACCACTGAGCCAACAACTCCCTTCTATCAACCTAACACCCATAATTTTGGAGAGTGGGAGATGAGGAAAACTCCACATAGAAAGGCTAGTGTTTCAAGTCTCGTCCACACTCTGGAAGTCGAACCGCCGGCCATCTTGCTGTGACTCCACCGTGCTCAGTGCACTCTATATATGTACTGCTCTCTATCATCTTAACCCAAATTGACACCCGTTGGATGTAACACATCCTAACACCCTGTCAAAATGAACCAATCTCCTCCTCTAAAGATTGGCACCAAAAATACAACAACACTGCTCCCATTAAAATGTGTGTGTCTCAGTGATGTGAAAATAAACAGTGTGCACAGTTATGGAAAGCCATCGGGGCCAATACACACACGTAAACAAGCGTGTTAGATGTTAAAATAAACAAAATGTTACATCAAGCGTTTAGATTTCAGACCTAGCGCCGCTAGATTTGAAATTTGACCCTCTTGATGTAACATTTAGTGCTTGTTTAAAATCTAGAATCATTCTATTGGTCTAATCTAGAGGTTACCAAAGCATTCCATCCATCTGATCCTGTTCCCCCTCCTGGTCAAATGTTAGAACTCAATATGAACCTAAAAGTTTGCCCACCCCTGGACTATGAAGACTTTTCTAAAACGGATCCCTGCTGGACGGATGAGGGATCAGACCGACCAGCTGCAGGTAAAGTAGAGTCCGACTGGAAACATTTTAAAACCAACCAAAACCAGTCTTTAAAAGAAAAAAAGACACATGTGTAAACATTTATTATTATTTATTCATGTTCTGGACCACTTAATCCTGACAGGCTCGTGGAGGGCGAGAGGGGCGGAGTCTATCACGGCTGATTTTTTAAATTTTTTTTCTATACTCAGCGGGTGTACATACACCGCAGCAGGCTGCCACGATGGCACCAATGGTGGGAGAAACGGGGGGTAAGGTGTCTTCTTCTCCAAGGACCCGAGACGGGAACTCAGTGGGAATCAAACCTGCGAACTTCCAGTTAAATTCTGGTCCAAAATTCCGGGGAACTGCTCTCCCACTGAGCCACCGTCTCCCCCATTTCAGGCGAGAGGCAGGATACACCATGAACAGGTCACCAGTCTGTCTCACACACACGCACGCACGCACATACTCATTCCTATGGACAATTTCAGCTACCAATCAACCAAACATGTTTTTAGAGAAAACCCACACATACACAGGGAGAACATGTAAACTACACACAGAAACACTCATCCCCACCCAGGACTCAACCCCTGACCTTGTTGCTGTGGCGCCACCATACATTCCTTTGAATTCATTAATAAAAAACTAATTTAATTTTCTTGAAAATCCTATAATTTTTTTTTGGAGAAAAAAAATCAAAACAAACCATTTTTTTTCAGTTCGCTTGCAAATTTTTAATTAATCACTAAACATCTGTTTAAAGCAAAAAAAAAAAAAAAAACAGGAAAAAAAAAAAACAAAGTCAAATAAAAAAAAAAAAAAAGAAAGCAATCGATCAGCTGTTTATACATCAGCCCCTCTGAGAGGGGGACAGGGGGTCCAGTGAGGGGAGGAGGGGGTGTAAATATAGACGTCTGTACATCGGGCTACAAATAAGTTTATTAATTAAATAATCTGGTTTACAGGCCACTGTGGAGATGTCGACATCTGGAGGCTTAAAGCAACGGCTTCATGCTTTGGCTGCAAAACAAACGTCTGAGGGGGCGGGGTCTATGGCGGAGGGGCGGGGCCTGGGATCCATGATGGGCGGGGCTTGTGGTAGAGGGGGCGGAGTCTTCACAGGAGTGTCTGATTAGAAACAGCAGCAAGGATTTCAAACACAAAATTAACTTAGGGACGAAGAGGGCGGGGTTAATTAACTCTTAAAACACGGCGTTTCCCGACTCATCGGGAGCAGCCGGAGACCGAGGGCGGCGCTCCGGTTTTATTCGGGGTGCGTGCCCGTGTGCATCGTAAACAAACGGTCGGAAAGCGAGGCTAGTCTGAAACAGCTGGTTCAGTCTGCACGCGCTCAGTTCAGAGATTCATTGTGCTGAAAAGTAAAAGTTCAAAAAAACAGTCGTCATGGAGACGGAGCAGGAAGATGGCCGACAGGGAGCGGAGGAGGGCAGTGAGGAGGGCGAGGGGCGGGACGGGGGCACGAGGCGGGCGTGTTTAGTGGTTCATCCAGAACGATTCAAGTAAGGCAACAAGTTCATAAACCCGTCCAGAGGAGCATCGTGGGTAAAAGCTTCAGCCGTCCTCCTGCGTGTAAACGTGGTCGCTGTGTGGAGGAAGCTGGCAGTAAGAGTCCGGGAGGTGGTGTTGGGTTGGGGGGTAGTGATGCTACAGACGGCTGTGTTGCCATGGCGCCGCACCGGCCTCTGCGAGGCGTTCATGGCACCGGCTCAGTTTTTACCTGCTTTCATGGAAAGTTTTTTTTATTTTGGTTCCGGGTTAAACGTCGCCGCCGTCCGACGTCTCGCTGAAAAAAAAAAAAAAACATCAGTTAGAAGAAGCTCCTGATTCCACCCGGTGGGCGGGGCAGCAGACGGATTGGGTGGCAAAATGAACCATTCTGGGCCGGGTTGCTGGGCAACAGCTTCAAACCGGAAGCCCAGGTTTCTCTCACCCCGGCTGCTTCCTCCAGCTCAGGAGATCGACAGACGGATCGGTGCAGCGTCTGTAATAATTAGGACGCTGCATCGATCCGTCATGGTGAAAGTGGGTCAGGATGGTAAGGGGTTAAGGGTGGTATGGTAGGGGTACTTACTTTTCTTCTCTGCACTCAGGGATGCCAGCGCCCTCTAGCGCAGCGCGGTACTGCGCCAACACGCCTCGCACGCTCTTCACAAAGCCCTTTGAAAGCGGGAAAAGCGGGAAGCCGATGTCGGGGTACCCGCTGCCCTCGGGCAGGAAGCTGCGGTAGCTCTTCCTTCGTTTCTTTGGTCGCACCGCCGGCTGGCTACCCGCCACGGGCAGTCCCAGCTCCAGGAGCAGCTCGCAGTCTGAGTTCTGGCTCATGTCCTGCTGGGTGGTGGTGGACGGACTCAGACCCGAGTCCTCCAGGTCCTCCTCCATGATGACGCCTCCCGCCTCTTTACGAGGGCTGCCGTGGGGCTCTTCTCGCGGAGGGAGGCTGCGGGTGTGCGCGGCCCGCTCGGACGCTTCGTTCAGTTCCAGCCACGCCTCCAGACGGTGCACCAGACGCCAGCCGCTGCTCGTAAAGTGCTTCTGGATCTCCTGGCGGAAGACCTCCACGGGGCTCTGCAGCAACTGGGTCATGGACTGAACCATTCTGATGAGCGCCATCTCGTTGTAGCAGCGGCTGTTCTCGTAGCCTTCGTGGAGACCGCGGTCGCTCTCGAAGCCGGCTTCGTTATAGTACGGCTCGTTGACGAGGATCAAGCCTGACGACAGAAAATACAAGCTTTACACACATCATCGGTTCTCCACCAGGGGGCGCTACAGGGTCACAGTGAGTTTATGGTTCTAACCAATGAGGGCCAAGAGGGCGTGGCCTCAGCCTACATTAATGACCTCATATAAACACTAGAGAGCAGTTCGAAGGCGGGACGATTTAAAGATGGTATTTGATTGGTTGACAGTTTTAAGGCAGTACGACACAGTCGAGACAACTTGGGATTGATTTAAGGTGGATCTGGTTAATTAGTCTGTTTTAAGGTGGATCTGGTTAATTGTTTGTTTTAAGGTGGATCTGGTTAATAGTCTGTTTTAACGTGGATCTGGTTAATAGTCTGTTTTAAGGTGGATCTGGTTAATGTTTGTTTTAAGGTGGATCTGGTTAATAGTCTGTTTTAAGGTGGATCTGGTTAATTGTTTGTTTTAAGGTGGATCTGGTTAATTAGTCTGTTTTAAGGTGGATCTGGTTAATTAGTCTGTTTTAAGGTGGATCTGGTCAATGTTTGTTTTAAGGTGGATCTGGTTAATGTTTGTTTTAAGGTGGATCTGGTTAATTAGTCTGTTTTAAGGTGGATCTGGTTAATTAGTCTGTTTTAAGGTGGATCTGGTTAATTAGTCTGTTTTAAGGTGGATCTGGTTAATTAGTCTGTTTTATGGTGGATCTGGTTAATTAGTCTGTTTTAAGGTGGATCTGGTTAATAGTCTGTTTTAAGGTGGATCTGGTTAATAGTCTGTTTTAAGGTGAATCTGGTTAATTAGTCTGTTTTAAGGTGGATCTGGTTAATGTTTGTTTTAAGGTGGATCTGGTTAATTAGTCTGTTTAAGGTGGATCTGGTTAATCATTTGTTTTAAGGTGGATCTGATTAATGTTTGTTTTAAGGTGGATCTGGTTAATAGTCTGTTTTAAGGTGGATCTGGTTAATGTTTGTTTTAAGGTGGATCTGGTTAATTAGTCTGTTTTATGGTGGATCTGGTTAATTAGTCTGTTTTAAGGTGGATCTGGTTAATCATTTGTATTAAGGTGGATCTGATTAATGTTTGTTTTAAGGTGGATCTGGTTAATTAGTCTGTTTTATGGTGGATCTGGTTAATTAGTCTGTTTTAAGGTGGATCTGGTTAATCATTTGTTTTAAGGTGGATCTGTTTTAAGGTGGATCTGGTTAATTAGTCTGTTTTATGGTGGATCTGGTTAATTAGTCTGTTTTAAGGTGGATCTGGTTAATTAGTCTGTTTTAAGGTGGATCTGGTTAATGTTTGTTTTAAGGTGGATATGGTTAATTAGTCTGTTTTAAGGTGGATGTGGTTAATTAGTCTGTTTTAAGGTGGATCTGGTTAATTAGTCTGTTTTAAGGTGGATCTGGTCAATGTTTGTTTTAAGGTGGATCTGGTTAATTAGTCTGTTTAAGGTGGATCTGGTTAATCATTTGTTTTAAGGTGGATCTGATTAATGTTTGTTTTAAGGTGGATCTGGTTAATTAGTCTGTTTTAAGGTGGATCTGGTTAATTAGTCTGTTTTAAGGTGGATCTGGTTAATTAGTCTGTTTTAAGGTGGATCTGGTTAATGTTTGTTTTAAGGTGGATATGGTTAATTAGTCTGTTTTAAGGTGGATGTGGTTAATTAGTCTGTTTTAAGGTGGATCTGGTTAATTAGTCTGTTTTAAGGTGGATCTGGTTAATTAGTCTGTTTTAAGGTGGATCTGGTTAATTAGTCTGTTTTAAGGTGGTTCTGGTTAATCGTTTGTTTTAAGGTGGATCTGGTAAATTAGTCTGTTTTAAGGTGGATCTGGTTAATTAGTTTGTTTTAAGGTGGATCTGGTTAATTGTTTGTTTTAAGGTGGATCTG
The DNA here is from genome assembly GCA_902685375.1 of Neostethus bicornis. Classification (NCBI taxonomy): domain Eukaryota; kingdom Metazoa; phylum Chordata; class Actinopteri; order Atheriniformes; family Phallostethidae; genus Neostethus; species Neostethus bicornis. Next base: position 33,524,139 of record LR738542.1, on the reverse strand, counting down.
GTTAATGTTTGTTTTAAGGTGGATCTGGATAATTAGTCTGTTTTAAGGTGGATCTGGTTAATCGTTTGTTTTAGGGTGGATCTGGTTAATTAGTCTGTTTTAAGGTGGATCTGTTTTAAGGTGGATCTGGTTAATAGTCTGTTTTAAGGTGGATCTGTTTTAAGGTGGATCTGGTTAATAGTCTGTTTTAAGGTGGATCTGTTTTAAGGTGGATCTGGTTAATAGTCTGTTTTAAGGTGGATCTGTTTTAAGGTGGATCTGGTTAATAGTCTGTTTTAAGGTGGATCTGGTTAATCGTTTGTTTTAGGGTGGATCTGGTTAATTAGTCTGTTTTAAGGTGGATCTGGTTAATTATTCTGTTTTAAGGTGGATCTGGTTAATTAGTCTGTTTTAAGGTGGATCTGTTTTAAGGTGGATCTGGTTAATAGTCTGTTTTAAGGTGGATCTGGTTAATTAGTCTGTTTTAAGGGGGATCTGGTTAATTAGTCTGTTTTAAGGAGGATCTGGTTAATTAGTCTGTTTTAAGGTGGATCTGGTTAATTGTTTGTTTTAAGGTGGATCTGGTTAATAGTCTGTTTTAAGGTGGATCTGGTTAATAGTCTGTTTTAAGGTGGATCTGGTTAATAGTCTGTTTTAAGGTGGATCTGGTTAATTAGTCTGTTTTAAGGTGGATCTGGTTAATTGTTTGTTTTAAGGTGGATCTGGTTAATAGTCTGTTTTAAGGTGGATCTGGTTAATTAGTCTGTTTTAAGGTGGATCTGGTTAATTAGTCTGTTTTAAGGTGGATCTGGTTAATTGTTTGTTTTAAGGTGGATCTGGTTAATAGTCTGTTTTAAGGTGGATCTGGTTAATGTTTGTTTTAAGGTGGATCTGGTTAATTAGTCTGTTTTAAGGTGGATCTGGTTATTTAGTCTGTTTTAAGGTGGATCTGGTTAATTGTCTGTTTTAAGGTGGATCTGGTTAATTGTTTGTTTTAAGGTGGATCTGGTTAATTGTTTGTTTTAAGGTGGATCTGGTTAATTGTCTGTTTTAAGGTGGTAGGGGGTTCTTTAAACGATGGGTGGAACTTGCCTTGGATTGAGATGAGGACCTGCAGCAGACTGGACTTACTGGTCCACCTCTCTGTGCCCTGTGGATCAGAACACCCATCAGACTCCCGGTTCAAACCTACCCGGTGTGGTAGCCGTGGTAACCCACCTTGCCGATCCAGGTGCCCAGCAGGCTGACGCAGACCTTCCCGTTGTCGTAGAGGTTCGGGTTGAGGCGCCCGCTGCACTGCGACAGGTAGCGGAAGAGCGGTGGCACGGCCGGGTAGATGTTTGGCAGCTGGATGTCGAACAGGAACAAACCGTCTTCGTACGGAGTCCGACTCGGACCTCGGATCAAAGCGGAGAGCAAGTCCTGCAAAGAAAAGATGCCCACTGAGCTGATCGGGACGCCCGGCGGTCTGAGGGATGCCCTTCTGTAAACTCACCATTCGATCTTCAAAGGTCTTCACCATGATGCCGTCGGGCAGCGACGTGGCCAGCAGCGCCATCTCTTTTCTCACCGTGCTGAAGAACTTCTTTCCATCGGCGGGTTCGAACTCCACCTTCTTAAAGGTGTGGGTTTCTGAGGAGGCGGGCATCAGAGATATTTATTATTGACGTTACCCGCACCGAGAGGGACGGGCGGGAAGGTCTACCTGGCGCCGAGTCCAGCACTGAGAAAACCTCGCCCTTAGCGCTGGTGAAGGTCACGCCCGAGCGCCCTCCGCTCTGCTGGCACAGCACCGGGGTGACGCTCGGGAAGTCGCCGGACCAATCCGGAGCTCCTACTGGCGTCTGCGCCTCCTGCTGGGGCTTCTCGTCTCCGCCTCGCTCGCCCTGAGGATCCAAACAGGCGTTAACACCACCGCCCAATGCCCTGCCCTGACGGGTCCAGACCACGCCCACCTCCGCCCCCGCGGTCTCCATCTTCTCCTCCTCCACGATGGCCACGTTGTCGAGGGTCTTCCGCAGGTTTTCCTGCAGCTTCTTGATGTCGTCCAGGAAGCGTTTCTCCTTGGTGGGTTTCTCAGGGGCCGCCGGCGTCGCCGAGCTGGTCGCGTTCCCCGTGGAGGCGGGTTCAGCGGAGGTGGGGGAGGTCGGGGAGCCCCCGGTCCACAGCTGCTCCACCGTCATGTTCTTCAGGCTCTCCAGGATCTTCAGAGCTTCTCGGAGTTCCTTGAAGCCGCGGGACGTGCCGTCTTTTCCAGGTTTCTCCGCTCCGTTCACGGCCCCGGCCGGGGTGGCACCTGCACGCCAACGAGCCGGCGTTACTGAGGTCCGACACGTTAAACACAGACCTGGTTCTGATCCTACCTCCTCCTCCTGAAGCCGGACCGGCCACGGACGTCTCTGGTTCCTCCACGTGGGGTCTGCACCCCGGGAGCCCGATGATGGCCCCTGATGGATGGTTACTGAACGGTGAGAAGATGGTAAGTTTACGGGTGGGTGTCGGCGTGGGCGTGTCGGTGTGGATGAGCCCGTCCTCCTCGGCGGTCGGACCGTTGTCCGTCTCCCAGCTGTCGCTCTCGTCCTCCCACTCCTCCGTGGACAGAACGCTGCTGGTCTCCTCCACCGAGTCGTAATCCGTCTCCTCGATCTCTGACTCCACGTTGTAGAGGTGCTGCGGGCGAGAGAGGAGAGAGAGGGCGAGCTAAAACCAAACCCTTCTGGGTCACATGGTGGTAAACGAGCAGCTCTCTGATTGGACGGAACCATACCTGTGGCAGGACGATGGTCTTGGAGTTGTCCGCCCAAATGACTTCTATTTTACTGCTGACGTCCACGTGAGCCACCTGACCGACCGACGTCTGGCGGGAAGAACGAAGAACACAACGTAAACATAAGAACCCAACTAGGGTTCACAGGCGGGGTGAACACCCCTCACCTCCTTCTCACAGTCGTTCTGTCCGCTCTCTGAGCTCCAGATTCTGATGACGATGTCGGTGGTGCGGAAGTGGAAGTCCGGGTGGTCGGCGATGTCATACACGCTGACGTCCTCTTCCACTCTGATCACCTGCGGGACGACAAACCTGGTTAGGGGCTTTTTAAAGGGGGGAAGGATGGAGCGGGAGATCGACAGGCGGATGGGTGCAGCGTCAGCAATAACTAGGATGCTGCATTGATCAGTCGTAGTAAAGAGAGAGCTGAGCCGAAAAACAAAGGTTTGGATTTACAAGTCGATCTACATTCCTACCCTCACCATGGTAACCAGGATCTACGTTCCTACCCTCACCATGGTAACAAGGATCTACATTCCTACCCTCACCATGGTAACCAGGATCTACGTTCCTACCCCCACCATGGTAACCAGGATCTACATTCCTACCCTCACCATGGTAACAAGGATCTACGTTCCTACCCTCACCATGGTAACTAGGATCTACGTTCCTACCCTCACCATGGTAACCAGGATCTACGTTCCTACCCTCACCATGGTAACCAGGATCTACATTCCTACCCTCACCATGGTAACCAGGATCTACATTCCTACCCTCACCATGGTAACTAGGATCTACGTTCCTACCCTCACCATGGTAACCAGGATCTACATTACTACCCTCACCATGGTAACCAGGATCTACGTTCCTACCCTCACCATGGTAACCAGGATCTACGTTCCTACCCTCACCATGGTAACCAGGATCTACGTTCCTACCCTCACCATGGTAACCAGGATCTACGTTCCTACCCTCACCATGGTAACCAGGATCTACGTTCCTACCCTCACCATGGTAACAAGGATCTACATTCCTACCCTCACCATGGTAACCAGGATCTACGTTCCTACCCTCACCATGGTAACCAGGATCTACGTTCCTACCCTCACCATGGTAACCAGGATCTACGTTCCTACCCTCACCATGGTAACCAGGATCTACGTTCCTACCCTCACCATGGTAACCAGGATCTACGTTCCTACCCTCACCATGGTAACCAGGATCTACGTTCCTACCCTCACCATGGTAACCAGGATCTACGTTCCTACCCTCACCTTGGTCACCAGCTGTGGGTAGTGACCAAAAGAATGAGATAGCAGATACAAGCGGTCAAAATGAGCTTCCTCCGCAGGGTGGCTGGGCTCTCACTCAGAGATCGGGTGAGGAGCTCTGCCATCCGGGAGGAGCTCGGTGTCGAGCCACTCCTCCTCCAGGTCGAGAGAAACCAGATAAGGTGGTTCAGGCATCTGGTAAGGATGCCCCCGAGCGCCTCGCTGGTGAGGTATCTCGGGCACGTCCCACCAGGAGGAGACCAAGAGGTAGACCCCAGACCTGCTGGAGAGACTATGTCCCACAGCTGGCTGGGGAACGACTCAGGATCCTTCCGGGTGAGCTGGAGGATGCAGTCGGGGTGAGAGAAGCCTGGGCTTCCCGTCTGAGGCTGTTGCCCCCGTGACCAGACCCCCGATAAGCGGAAAACTCCAACCGTCGTTCCGTTTCTGACTTACCTCCACATCGTCCCCGGTGGAGTTTAGTTTGATCCATCGGACCACACACGTCCTGCCTTTGTGGTCACCGGATTGGATGACCCCGTAGACCCCGGGGTCCTGCAGCGTGTGGGCTGAACACAAAACACTCAGTCAGTCGTTAAAACCGGACGACTGGACGAGATCTTAAAGGTCCTCACTTCGTTTGTCCACCACGAAATCTCCGGGACAGAACTCATGGCTGTCCAGATGCTGGATGGGGATCAGGTCGTTGGATCGGAGACCCTTCTCCACCAACCCGTCCTTCCACATCACGTCAGCTGTGGTCTTTGTAGAGATAACCTCCACCGCCACGCTGGAGGGTACACAAACATCAGCAGCTGAATCAGCCAATCACACGACAGCGTCATAGAGACACACTATGACCTCAGACTGACCGGTCTCCAGGTTTAAACTCGCGGGAGATCTTCGTCCTCTTCTTCTTGTGTTTCCTCTTCAGGTTCCGGATGGAGAGGGGGATGATCTTCTTACGGTTGGTACCCAGACCGCCGCTCTGGGAGGACGCGGTGGAGCTGGTAGACGATGTCAGAGAACTGATGAACGCAGGAAGGAGGACACAAGAGGGCGGGTTAGAGGGGGAAGGAGTCTGACTGCGAAAAGAAGGAGTGGGGGAGGGGTAGGTACGCACCACGTGTCGTCCGTGTCTTCTCCGACTTCATCATCGAACTCCTGCTTCCCGTGTTCGCCGTCACTGTTGGACTCGGCCGGGTTTGACGCTGCGGTTCCATTGCTGCTGGTCTCGAGATGAGACGAGTCCGACGGCTCGAGTTTGTTTTCACCTGGAGGAAAATAAACATCACGTGTCACACATCAGGTTTCACACCAATGAGCCTCCTCGTTTCCTGATCGATGGTTTACTGATTTGTTCTGAAAACCTGTTTTTTTAGGGTATAAATTCTTCCCACAGCAGCTGTGACCGGGTTAAGCATGCTGATTGGTCTAGAGACAGTGTGGTGAGAGCGGCCATGCTGATTGGTCTAGAGACAGTGTGGTGAGAGCGGCCATGCTGATTGGTCTAGAGACAGTGGCACTGAGTAAAAGACAGGAAACAGAAATGTTTGTATCAGAGATGAAGATGCTGAGGATCTCTCTGGGAGTGACCAGGATGGACAGGATCAGAGGAACAGCACATGTTAGAGGTTTTAAAGTCAGAGAGGTCAGACTGAGATGGTTTGGACATGTGCAGAGGAGAGAGAGAGAGTACATCAGAAGAAGGATGCTGGGTTTGGAACCACCAGGAAAGAGGACTAGAGGAAGACCAAAGAGGAGGTTCATGGATACAGTGAAGGAAGACATGAAGATAGTTGGTGTGACTGAAGAGGATGCAGGAGATAGGGTTAGATGGAAGAAACTGACTTGCTGTGGCGCCCTCTGGAGGGAGATGATGCAAGAAGAAGATTTAACTGAAACCTCTTCAGCTCACCCTGATGTAACAGGACGGGTTAAACATGTGAAAATAATTAAAATTTTCATGCTTGGAAAAAAAAAACTGATGAAATGAGAAAACTTAACTTTATACAAGTGAAAAAAATATGGACGTTTAAAAACATGTGAAGAAGTCAACCTTAAAAAAAAGGGGAAAAAAAAGACGTCCTCATTATCTGTTAAATCTGGTCTAAGACCCGTCAAATCAAAACTCATCCCCGTCACGTATCGCTGCTGAACACACACACACCTGCTGAGTCTAGTGTGTTTATGTCTATGGTCGCTCAGGTACAAGCACTCCACTGATGACTGGACAACATTTAGAAGCCGTCAGTGGAACGCTGGTGAAGCAGCGGTAGTCCAGTGGTGGTCTCGCATAGTCAAGCGTCCACCAACTCACGTCTAGCGGTGCCAAACTTGGACTGGGCGAGGGGGGAGTCGGGTTGAACTTTACCGGAGTGTAAACTGACCGCTCGTTGCCAGTCACAATATTTTGTATAGCTCAGAACTTTGGGAACGGCAGGAGGGCTCCTGGACAAACGTCAGCGGTGGCCGAGCGTACACGGCGTTGCTTTAACTGGAGTTAATGTTTGTTAAACGGTGATGAATGTTTGCGAGCGGTTTCATCCGCTCCAGCAGCGGCATGACCGGGTCTTTAACAACTAAAGACTGAAAAAATTCTTTTCATATCCTTTCTTTTTGCATGCGTTTTTTTTTTTTTAATAAAAGATACAAAGTAATAAAAAATGGATAAAAACTGGTTAAAAAATATTGACCTTGTGCGTCGACGGATTCCGTTTTTTTCCCAGATTCCTTCTTGAACATCCGTTTTATCTGCAGGACGAAGACGGAGGAAATCAAATCTCTGACCAGGAGGATTTTAAACATCAGATGGAGACCAGTCCTCTCACCTTTCTGGCCACGGGGTCGTCCAGTAAAATGGAGGTGCCCTCGGACCCCTCGCAGGTGACGCGTGTGGCGTCGCTTTTAGAGGGTAAAATGTAGAGCGCCCTCTCCCCCAGCTGCCTCTGGGTGTGGTCATAGTAACCCAGCCTCTTCACCCTGGAACCAATCAGAACGCAGCAGGTAAAAAGACCACCACGATGGAAGAAAATGAGGGTCCTAATAAAATAAACCAGTCTTCTAAGACGACACTGGGTCCTGTCGGAGTCCAGTCGGAGGTCATGAGGAGGGTCTAAACACCAACCTGCACAGGTTCTCCTGCGTGATGGTGGACGATGGCGGACAGTTCCCGTCTGCCCCTTTGGGGGAGAAGCTCTTAGTGATCCACGTCACCTTCAGCTCCACCACCTTCACCTGCAGGAAACAGAAACAGTCAACGTTCCAGCTGGTAAGGGTCTTAGAAGACCGTTCTCACCTCCTCCACGACCACACGGAACTTGCACTTCCTGCCGAGGACGGGTTTGACTCCTGAAAGCCACTGGACGTTAGAGAAGACTTTAGCCGGGCCGATGAGGACCTGTCCGGGGTAGAAGCCGTACGCCTCGTCGAAGAACAGACCCTAAACAATACAGAGGACACGTTCTCTATCAGGACGCCAGTCTGGTTGGTTACCCGTACCCCAACCTCCACGTAACCTGAGTAAAGATGGCGGAGTGTGTGGAGACGTACCGAGTCACTGACGTGTGGACAGACGTCGTAGAGTTTGGCTCCATCTTCAACACTCATCGAACATCTGGAGGAGGCGGAGAGAGACCCGGTCAGGGAATTTATCCAGCAACCTTTAACATGTAGAGACTCACCTGGCTCCGTTAGACAGCTGCAGGATGATGTGATTGGTCAGATCGTACACCTTACCCAACCAGAACTCGTAGGCGATGTAGTCACCGTACATGAACGACTGACACCAAGAAAGAAAGAAGCAGATCAAAAAATTTATTCTGAGCTGTGCTTTTATTTTGAAAATAAAAAACAGAAAGTTTGAATAAAAAACAGGAAACCATAAAACAACTTTTAAATAATGATAATCACCATGGTAACCAGGATCTACATCCTACCCTCACCATGGTAACCAGGATCTACATTCCTACCCTCACCATGGTAACCAGGATCTACGTTCCTACCCTCACCATGGTAACCAGGATCTACATTCCTACCCTCACCATGGTAACCAGGATCTATGTTCCTACCCTCACCATGGTAACCAGGATCTACGTTCCTACCCTCACCATGGTAACCAGGATCTACGTTCCTACCCTCACCATGGTAACCAGGATCTACATTCCTACCCTCACCATGGTAACCAGGATCTATGTTCCTACCCTCACCATGGTAACCAGGATCTACGTTCCTACCCTCACCATGGTAACCAGGATCTATGTTCCTACCCTCACCATGGTAACCAGGATCTACATTCCTACCCTCACCATGGTAACCAGGATCTACGTTCCTACCATCACCATGGTAACCAGGATCTACATTCCTACTCTCACCATGGTAACCAGGATCTACGTTCCTACCCTCACCATGGTAACCAGGATCTACGTTCTTACCCTCACCGTGGTAACCAGGATCTACGTTCCTACCCTCACCATGGTAACCAGGATCTACGTTCCTACCTTCACCATGGTAACCAGGATCTGTGTTCCTACCTTCACCGTGGTAACCAGGATCTACGTTCTTACCCTCACCATGGTAACCAGGATGTACGTTCCTACCCTCACCATGGTAACCAGGATCTACGTTCCTACCTTCACCATGGTAACCAGGATCTGTGTTCCTACCCTCACCATGGTAACCAGGATCGACGTTCCCATCCTCACCGTGGTAACCAGGATCGACGTTCCTACCCTCACCATGGTAACCAGGATCGACGTTCCCATCCTCACCGTGGTAACCAGGATCGACGTTTCTACCCTCACCATGGTAACCAGGATCTACGTTCCTACCCTCACCATGGTAACCAGGATCTACGTTCCTACCCTCACCATGGTAACCAGGATCTACGTTCCTACCCTCACCATGGTAACCAGGATCTATGTTCCTACCCTCACCATGGTAACCAGGATCTATGTTCCTACCCTCACCATGGTAACCAGGATCTATGTTCCTACCCTCACCATGGTAACCAGGATCTACGTTCCTACCCTCACCATGGTAACCAGGATCTACGTTCCTACCCTCACCATGGTAACCAGGATCTACGTTCCTACCCTCACCATGGTAACCAGGATCTACGTTCCTACCCTCACCATGGTAACCAGCTGGGCAGGGTCTTACCCAGATGTGGTGCAGGTCTCTGCTGTTAACTGGATACAGCACACAGTTCGTTCCCACCAGCTTCACCGCACACTCGATGTCGATGTTGGTCACGATGCCGCACTGGTTGTCCTGGTTTTGTAATAAAAACAAACGTTTACACACGTCCTCGTTGGACAGGGACGAATCGGAGGGACTCACGTTGGAATTATTCCGCCGGACGATGTCCCTGATGACGATGGACCGATCTTCCAGCTTCAGCTGAAGGAGAAAAAAAAGGAAGAGTTTAGAGAAAAGGCTGCATTTAATTTCCTTATCCTCCAGCAACTAGGTCAGGGACCGCAAGCATTATCTCAGAATTGCAGTGATTTGACGACGCCCTAATCAATCAGAGAACAGAGATGACGGTGTGACCTGAACACCAGTCCACCATGTTGCTACATGGTCGCCCTGCTGTCGACAGGATCTATGAAAACATCACACATCCCGTTCCGACCAGGAAGCAGGAATCGGTTGTAAGTTGAAAAAGTGCCCACCTCTGTGGGTACTCTGAATTCCACCTCTGAATGCCAAAGCTGCGAGGTCAGACTATTTTCACTGAGAGACAGAAACAGTCTGATGGGACCGGATAAGAACCTGTTGACCATCAATAGGAACTCAAAGCGGTCCATCCACGGATCCAGAGTCCGTGCCTCATCCATCCGACTGTTTCTTTGTCTCCATGGAAACAGTCCGACCTCTCAGCATTGGGGTTCACTCCCTCCACGGTGGGTGGGACTTTTTGATTTAACCAATCATTCCCTTCTAGTGGGGACCAGAATAAACTTTATAAACCCTGTCTTTAAATTCTCAATTTGGGGAATCATTACCAACACGGACCGCATAGTATGGTGGATTTACAGGACTACAAACATGGAGGTTTATCTACAGGACTACAAACATGGAGGTTTATCTACAGAACTACAACCATGGAGGTTTATCTACAGAACTACAAACATGGAGCTTGATCTACAGAACTACAAACATGGAGCTTGATCTACAGAACTACAAACATGGAGCTTGATCTACAGAACTACAAACATGGAGGTTGATCTACAGAACTACAAACATGGAGCTTGATCTACAGAACTACAAACATGGAGGTTGATCTACAGAACTACAAACATGGAGCTTGATCTACAGAATTACAAACATGGAGCTTGATCTGCAGCACTACAAACATGGAGGTTGATCTACAGCACTACAAACATGGAGGTTGATCTACAGCACTACAAACATGGAGGTTGATCTACAGCACTACAAACATGGAGGTTGATCTACAGAACTACAAACATGGAGGTCGATCTACAGAACTACAAACATGGAGGTTGATCTACAGCACTACAAACATGGAGGTTTATCTACAGCACTACAAACATGGAGGTTTATCTACAGAACTACAAACATGGAGGTTTATCTACAGAACTACAAACATGGAAGACAGATGCTTGTGTTCATGTCACCAGGTCATCTCTGTTCTCTGATTGGTTAGGAAGTTTTCCCATCGCCGCCATTGTAAGATAACGCCTGCTATCCCTGACCTAGTTGCAGGGGTAAAATTAAATTGAGTGAAGCCACAAGGTGGTGCAATTCTCCATCATTACTAATTACACCTTAGAGCGCACACACACCTGATATCACAAGTGTTGGTGCTGTCGGGTGTGTCTGATGCCACACACACACACACACACACACACACACACACACAGAGTTGGACGCTGAGAGGATGAGAACCTCCCCTGTTACTACACAAAAACAGATCGATTGATCGCCATGTTCTTCTCTGATCCTCACGCGCACACACACACACACACACACAGGGCCTGGTCTTCATTAATATTCACTCTGCTGCAGCAGGAACGTTTCCTCTGCTTCACCGTCCGTTTCAAAACAAACGGAGGTCCTGGTTTTCGTTCAGAACGACCTCACAATCAAAACAAACAACCAGTCAGAGACGCATCACTAGAAACCAGGACGATCCGATCATTCACCCCCCCACACACTCTGACCTCCATCCCTCCGACCTGCAGGATGCTGAGGAGGAGGATCACCAGCGGTGGAAGGATACCAGTACTGATACCACCTGAAATGAGCTTCCTCTGCTGGGCTGGGATCTCACCCAGAGATCGGGTGAGGAGTTGTGCCATCTGGGAGGAGCTCGGAGTCGAGCCGGTCCTCCTCCAGTTCGAGAGGAGCCAGATGGAGTGGTTCTGCCTCCTGAGCGCCTCGCTGGTGAGGTGTTTCGGGCACGTCCCACCAGGAGGAGACCAAGAGACAGACCCCGGACCTGCTGGAGAGACTATATCTCACAGCTGGCTGGGGAACGACTCAGGATCCTTCTGGGTGAGCTGGAGGATGCAGCCGGGGTGAGAGAAGCCTATGGTTCCCGTCTGAGGCTGTTGCCCTGCGACCCGACCCCGGATGAGCGGAAGACGATGGAACTTAATTAAATAAGAAAATGTGTCCAAGTGAAAAAGAAAAGTCTGGAAAAAAAGTTCCACAAAAACACCCTAAAAGATGAAAAAAAAACTACTCAAAACTTCTCTTTTCTGGAATTACAGGTTAAAAAAAAAAAGATGTAATTCCTTCATGTTTGATGAACCGGATTGAAAAGCATGACGGACCGCATGTGGTCCTTGGACCACAGCACACACAAAATCATCTACACAAACAACCATCTACTCACACACACACACACAAACACACACACACACTCCATTTGGTCTCATGATATTTGTGTAAAAAAAGATTGAAAATCTATGTTTATCAGTTTTAAATCTTGTTTTATTTACAGACAGGCTGGTCCGTCCTGTAACCATAGCAACCTACACCTCTCTGCTTGTTTTGTTGCATGCTGCAGTCCACCCCTCCCAAAAACTACGCCACCTAGTGGTTCGTAACCCTTAAAGATGACTGAACAGGTTTAGATGTGATGATTCTTATTCAGGTTGAGAAGATAGAGGTGAGAAGAGCCTCGGTTTGAAAAGCATTGGTTTAATCTGTAAACATCTACCTAAATGGAACCAAACGGTCGTCACAGTCCGATAGATTCTGCTGAAGGTGTGTGTAACCTTCCTGCAGCCTGACTGGAAACCATCGATCGGTTAGAAGGATGGAAGAGCAGGCCCGGCCCACTGGGACCGCCGGGCGGACGACTAATAGCCTCTTTCTCGCCGAGTAATGGATGAAACAAAATAACTCTGAGAGAAACGAAAGGCCAGTTAGGAGAACGTGGAGAAGCAGAGACAGAAAGACCGACGGAGAACGTTGATCTGATGGAGGAACGAAGACGTGAGGCTGTTTACTGGAGCTGAGAAGCTCCGGGGGTTCAGACCCAGACCCTCCCCAAAGGACGGGGAGCGTTCCGACCAGATAAAATGTATTTCTTTTCTTCCAGTAAAACGAACTGAGATAAGTTTTAATCTCATTTCTTAAAGAACGGAATGTTGTTTTTGGGACACAGCTGACCGGATCTGACCGGATCTGACCGGATCTGTTCAGACCTTGAAGTTTGATAGAAAGTTTACAGTCGAACAGAAGAGGACAGAGACCCTCCATCTGAGAGACGTGAGGTTCTGGATCCTCATTAGATCCTGGAACCAGGCTCATAGGGACCCGGTGTCAGGGCGGGGCGAGAGGATCCAAAACATGACATACTGTTTTTATTTATTTTTTTAAACACAAAACAAATTTTCTAATTTTAATCAATTATTTTTTCCACTTTAATTAAAAACAAAAAATAACTCAAAAAACATTGTTTTTACAAATAAATTAATCAATTAAATCAACTTTCCTCTTTAATAGAACCCAGTAAACAAAAAAAACGTAAACATTGAACATTTTCTAAGATTTTTAACTGTTTTTATGTTTGTTTTTAAGCTTTAAATAGATTTTTTTTTTTTCATTTCATTTGAAGTTTTATTTACTACAAAATAAAAGATTCCACATTCTTTATTCTTAATGATAAAATTTTGACGTAAACTTTCTAAATATTATTTTTTTGTCTGCGTGTGAATTTATTTTCCACCATCCGGTCTGAGTTTTTTGGTCTTCTGTCTCTCGTTCGATCTACGATATCTGGAATAATCTGGAAGAAGAATTGTGAGGCTCGATGAACGGATGAAAGAATCGATGAGTAAACGATTCATTTCTCGTCAACGAGCCGATTCGTGTGAAAAAAAAACAAACCAAACTGATCCGTGAAGCAAAACTAAAAAAAAAAAAAAAACTTCCAGATTTGTTTGGACGAGTCGCTCCGGTTCTTTGTTCCTGACGGAGCTTTGTTCTGACGGATGAATGGAGAACTTTTCTGTTCCCAGAAAAACAAAACAGTTCCTTCTGGTTTCTGCTCCACCAAACACACCAGCCCAGTAACGGCTGAATCAACCCAGTTATCCTCCCAGTAGGAGCAGATTGAACCTGCCGGCCCGGCCCAGTACCAATAAGGTGGAGACACACATGTAAAATCTTTGGAACCGTGCGTTCCTATTGGTTAACAGGATGAATACTGTCCACCAATGAGATGAGTTGAGTCTTGACGCACGTCAAGATTCAACTCAAAGCGTGTCAAACGTAACCAAGCCTACGTAGCGGATCCGGCATCCCCTCCCTGCCGTGCATCAAGAACATGATTGCCTTGTGTTTGCCAGTTAAACGGACTACGGCATCAGTTTTTACCGCGTGCACTGTGAAGGGCGAGTTAAACAAACCCAGTTAGACTCCCAGAACTAACTGATTGAACCCGCATAAATCCTGCCAGCCCGGCCTGGCAACTGTTGAATCTGCCCAGTTAGCCTGCCAGCACAGATAAGGTGGGTTTATACAGTTTTATTTGGGATGCCGTCTCTCTGGCACTGCGGCAGGTCGACAAACAAAACACGCCTACAGCTGATGGGGTGTCCTGTCGAGTCGAGCCACCCGTCGATATGAGATACTCCTTGATGGATCCTCACTGAGCCTCCTTCTTATACTAATGTAAAAGTGGGTGTTTGGTTTAGGGGTGTGGTTAGGTTTAGGATGGGGGTCAGAGGGTTAAAGGTTAGAGTAATCACAGAGTTAGGGGTACATAAATATTATGTGTCAGAAAAATGAAGAAGATCACACAAGAATGGGCAAGAGAATGGGGTGGAGTTTGGTCGGATCAGAGGTATGTGTGGAAGCATCACGCCTCTCACATCAACGAGGCCTCACAACTCGACAGGACACCGGAGTTCTGGCAGGACCGTAGATCCTGGTTACCATGGTGATGGTAGGAACGTAGATCCTGGTTACCATGGTGAGGGTAGGATGTAGATCCTGGTTACCATGGTGAGGGTAGGATGTAGATCCTGGTTACCATGGTGAGGGTAGGAACGTAGATCCTGGTTACCATGGTGAGGGTAGGATGTAGATCCTGGTTACCATGGTGAGGGTAGGAACGTAGATCCTGGTTACCATGGTGAGGGTAGGAACGTAGATCCTGGTTACCATGGTGAGGGTAGGATGTAGATCCTGGTTACCATGGTGAGGGTAGGATGTAGATCCTGGTTACCATGGTGAGGGTAGGATGTAGATCCTGGTTACCATGGTGAGGGTAGGAATGTAGATCCTGGTTACCAGGGTGAGGGTAGGAACGTAGATCCTGGTTACCATGGTAAGGGTAGGAACATAGATCCTGGTTACCATGGTGAGGGTAGGAACATAGAGCCTGGTTACCATGGTGAGGGGAGGATGTAGATTGACTTGTAAATCCAGAGCTTTGCTTTTAGACCCTGTTCTTTTTTTTACCATGATGAAGCACTGCAGCGTCCTAATTATTGCGGACGCCGCACTGACCCGTCCATCCTTCCCTCACCAGGATCAGTATGAGTTAATGCTGCATGGGACAGGAGGCTAGCCGGTGTGTGGCTAGCCTCGTATCCGTGCAGGTGACAGCTTAAGTCGGATGAAAGCAGCTAACGTGTGTTTTTGGTACCTTTGTCTCTCTGATGTCCTGCTTCCTTCCGTCAGGATACCACTGCACACGAACAAACCCACGTCCCAGAGGCCGGGTGGGTGGAACCGCCCCGCACTCCGTGTCAGATCCACCGGGATTTCTTCCTCCTCCTCCACCACCTCCATCATCATCATCATCATCCAGCTCTGAATCAGAGTTAAAATCCTCCTCTCCGTGGATCATTCGGACCAGGCCATACCGGACCGATCCGCGGTAGCGTCCAGAGACCAGGTCGTGTGAGAAGATGAGTCGCTGTGAGGAGGGGTCTGCGGTGGGAGAGAGGGCCGCGGAGGGAGGCTGTGAGGCCGCGGAGGGAGATGCTGGCTGGGACATCTCTGCTGCTGCTGCCGCTGTTTGGAAAAAAACAGAAACCTGCACGTGTTTACGTATCGAGCAGCGGAAATACGTCACGCTGTTACGTCACTGCGCAAAAGTTCCGGTTTTCAAAATTCGGCGATTTAAAAACTGGCGCATGCGTGTTGGCCTCGTTTGGCAGAGACACGATTTTTTATTTTAATAATCAATTATTTTAATAATCAATCAATTATTTTAATAATCAATTTTTATATTAATATATAAATAATCAAAAATAATTAAACAATTTGGTAAAAAAAAATAAAATAAAAAACATTAAAAACCAATAATAATTAAGAATCACGATTTCCGATTTTTATCGATTAAAAAACAAAACAAAGTTCAAAACAAAGTTTTAAAAACGTTTTTTCTTTAAATAATTTTTGTCTCTGAAAAAAATAAATGAAAACAAATTAAAAGAGAAAATTTTAATAATTTTTTCTTCTGAAAAATAAAATGTTTAAAAACAAAAAATATGTTTACATTTTTTTTATAAATGTAAAAATACAAGTTTGAAAAAAAAATATCTTGGCTTTTATTTTGTTTTTTACTTTTTTATTTTGAAAAAAATCTGTCAACTCGTGACTGTGTGTGTGTGTATGTGTGTGTGTGTGTGTGTGTGTGTATGTGTATGTGTATGTGTGTATGTGTGTGTGTGTGTGTGTGTGTGTGTGTGTGTGTGTGTGTGTGTGTGTGTGTGTGTGTGTGTGTGTGTGTGTGTGTGTGTGTGTGTGTGTGTGTGTGTGCGTGTTTTACGGGTTGATTTTTCGTCAATGACAAAAAAAACTCAAAATAAGTTGTTTTTTTTACTAAAAGAAAAAGTTTTGTCAAAGTAAACATTTAAAAAATTACTTTTAATCATTATTTTTCTTGCAAAATAAAAACTCAGCTCAAGTTTTTTTGTTTATTTTTTTGAGCAGATAAAATGTTTTTTTTTTTTTCCAGTAAAACAAACATATAAGTTTTAGTTTTTGTCTCATTTCTTAAAGATCGGAATGTTGTTTTCGGGACACTGTTTCAACTGAACGCGTTCTTTTCTGACCTTGAAGAACAATGTTTCCAGTTTGACAGAAAAACACCAGATAAAGAAAGTTTACAGTCGGACAGAAGAGCAGAGAGAACCTCCCCACCAGACCCCCGAGAAACAGACCCAAACAAGTTCATCACCAGACCCCCGAGAAACAGAGACATGGAGCTGCTCAAAGTATGACCTTTTGGGGTCCTGTCCTCTAATTCTATCTACTTATGACCGGACCCCCGGTTCAGGATCGGGCGGAGAGCACCAAGAAAGCAGAGGAACAGACCATAACAACAGTTTAACATTATGTATTAAAATATATTAAAATGCCAGTCTTTGAAGTCTTTCAGTCAGTTGAAGAAAGCCAAGCTGCCCGCCCAGATGTTGGTCCAGTTTTACACAGCCATCATCGAGTCTGTCCTCACCTCCTCCATCACCGTGTGGTACGCTGGAGCCACAGCCAGGGACAAACACAGACTGCAGCGCATTGTGCGCTCCGCAGAGAAGGTGATCGGCTGCAGCCTTCCATCTCTCGAAGACCTGTACGTCTCCAGGACTCGGGGCGTGCAGGTCAGATAGTAGCTGACCCTTCCCACCCTGGACATGGACTTTTTGAGCGACTCCCCTCGGGCAGGAGGCTCCGGTCCATTCGGACCAGAACGTCCCGCCACAAAAACAGCTTCTTCCCTTCTGCCGTTAGTCTAATTAATACTTTATAACCTGAACCCCACATCTCTTAGTCACCTCCCTCTTGTCACTTTACTATCTTTATTATTTCTTATTATTTTCTATAACATGGCACTACTTTTCTTTTTCTTTCTGAGCACTCTGTTTTGTTAAAATTATTTTCATTTATTTTTTATTATTTTCATCTTATAATATTGCACAGCTGTATCAAAGCAAGTTCCTAGTCTCTGATATTCTCATTGACATGGCAATAAAAGCATTCTGATTTAAAAGAGGGTTCACGTGTCGGGGCGCAGCCCATTGGCACCTCCTCGTCCCGGTCAGCAGCCTATGGGCTCACTCATCCCGGTCAGCAGCCTATGGGCTCACTCGTTGTCCTAGTCAGCAGCCTATGGGCTCACTCGTTGTCCTAGTCAGCAGCCTATGGGCTCACTCGTTGTCCCAGTCAGCAGCCTATGGGCTCACTCGTTGTCCCGGTCAGCAGCCTATGGGCTCACTCATCCCGGTCAGCAGCCTATGGGCTCACTCATCCCGGTCAGCAGCCTATGGGCTCACTCATCCCGGTCAGCAGCCTACGGCTCACTCGTTGTCCCGGTCCGCAGCCTATGGGCTCACTCGTTGTCCCGGTCCGTAACATACAGGCTCACTCGTCGCGGTCCGCTGCCTGCGTGAACCTCTCCGCAGGACCGCCGCTTGCAGGAACCTTCTCGCCTGGTAGGATCTGTGATGGCCACCAGGCGTCTCTTTTCAGCGAAGCTCCATCCCTTGCTGCACAGTGGCGTACAGGCCGAAACACAGCCACGCCACCAGCCCATAGTTCAACAGGAGGGCTCCTCAACATTGTGTCTCTCCTCTGCTCCTCTTTCCCCAGCTACCTCTTATAAACCAATCAGGGACTGCATCACTGCTCCATTCTATTCTCTGTCAGACTGTCTTGGTTCTTGATGTATCCACATCCTCCTTGTCTTTCATCTCTTTCATTGTTCTCATTTATTTTTTCCATCACTAGTTGGTACAGTGTGATTCATATGTCTGGCATGGTCAGACTGAGGAGGTCTCTGTGTTCCTGTCCTGTGATTGGTCAGACTGAGGAGGTCTCTGTGTTCCTGTCCTATGATTGGTCAGACTGAGGAGGTCTCTGTGTTCCTGTCCTGTGATTGGTCAGACTGAGGACGTCTCTGTGTTCCTGTCCTATGATTGGTCAGACTGAGGAGGTCTCTGTGTTCCTGTCCTGTGATTGGTCAGACTGAGGAGGTCTCTGTGTTCCTGTCCTATGATTGGTCAGACTGAGGAGGTCTCTGTGTTCCTGTCCTGTGATTGGTCAGACTGAGGACGTCTCTGTGTTCCTGTCCTATGATTGGTCAGACTGAGGACGTCTCTGTGTTCCTGTCCTATGATTGGTCAGACTGAGGAGGTCTCTGTCTTCCTGTCCTGTGATTGGTCAGACTGAGGAGGTCTCTGTGTTCCTGTCCTGTGATTGGTCAGACTGAGGAGGTCTCTGTGTTCCTGTCCTGTGATTGGTCAGACTGAGGAGGTCTCTGTGTTCCTGTCCTATGATTGGTCAGACTGAGGAGGTCTCTGTGTTCCTGTCCTGTGATTGGTCAGACTGAGGAGGTCTCTGTGTTCCTGTCCTGTGATTGGTCAGACTGAGGAGGTCTCTGTGTTCCTGTCCTATGATTGGTCAGACTGAGGAGGTCTCTGTGTTCCTGTCCTGTGATTGGTCAGACTGAGGAGGTCTCTGTGTTCCTGTCCTGTGATTGGTCAGACTGAGGAGGTCTCTGTGTTCCTGTCCTATGATTGGTCAGACTGAGGAGGTCTCTGTGTTCCTGTCCTGGGTGTGGTCAGACTGAGGAGGGCTCTGTGTTCCTGTCCTGTGATTGGTCAGACTGAGGAGGTCTCTGTGTTCCTGTCCTATGATTGGTCAGACTGAGGAGGTCTCTGTGTTCCTGTCCTGTGATTGGTCAGACTGAGGACGTCTCTGTGTTCCTGTCCTATGATTGGTCAGACTGAGGAGGTCTCTGTGTTCCTGTCCTGTGATTGGTCAGACTGAGGAGGTCTCTGTGTTCCTGTCCTATGATTGGTCAGACGGAGGAGGTCTCTGTATTCCTGTCCTGTGATTGGTCAGACTGAGGAGGTCTCTGTGTTCCTGTCCTATGATTGGTCAGACTGAGGAGGTCTCTGTGTTCCTGTCCTGTGATTGGTCAGACTGAGGAGGTCTCTGTGTTCCTGTCCTGTGATTGGTCAGACTGAGGAGGTCTCTGTGTTCCTGTCCTGTGATTGGTCAGACTGAGGAGGTCTCTGTGTTCCTGTCCTGGGTGTGGTCAGACTGAGGAGGTCTCTGTGTTCCTGTCCTGTGATTGGTCAGACTGAGGAGGTCTCTGTGTTCCTGTCCTGGGATTGGTCAGACTGAGGAGGTCGCTGTGTTCCTGTCCTGTGATTGGTCAGACTGAGGAGGTCTCTGTGTTCCTGTCCTGTGATTGGTCAGACTGAGGAGGTCTCTGTGTTCCTGTCCTGTGATTGGTCAGACTGAGGAGGTCTCTGTGTTCCTGTCCTGTGATTGGTCAGACTGAGGAGGTCGCTGTGTTCCTGTCCTGTGATTGGTCAGACTGAGGAGGTCTCTGTGTTCCTGTCCTGTGATTGGTCAGACTGAGGAGGTCTCTGTGTTCCTGTCCTGTGATTGGTCAGACTGAGGAGGTCGCTGTGTTCCTGTCCTGTGATTGGTCAGACTGAGGAGGTCTCTGTGTTCCTGTCCTAGGCGTGGTGAAGAACTACCAGTCTAAGACACATTGATCCAGATCTTTCCTTCCTGCGTTGGTTCTCAGAGTGTTTCACATCGAAGCTCACATTCACACACACATTCAGACCTGATGGTGGAAGCTAGAAACCCCCATCAGGAGACATTGGGGGTTCATCAGGTACCCTCCTCAGTAGAGGTACTGGATCTGCTTCAGGAGGGTCCAGAACAAGCTGAATGGAAAACAAGCTTCACTTTGTTTTACTTTAGAGTTTGTTTTTTTACTTTGGATTCTGTCGTCATGACGATCTTGTGACATAAAATCCTTCCAGTCAGAAGAAGTGACAAACAAACTCCACCAAGTCTTTTAATCTTCTTACAGGAAGCTGCTGACCTCACCGGGAGGCCTCTGATCGACCAGCAGAGACTCTGATCAACCAGCAGAGACCCTGATCGACCAGCAGAGACCCTGATCGACCAGCAGAGGCCCCGATCGACCAGCAGAGACCCTAATCGACCAGCAGAGGCCCCGATCGACCAGCAGAGACTCTGATCGACCAGCAGAGACCCTGATCGACCAGCAGAGACCCTGATCGACCAGCAGAGACCCTGATCGACCAGCAGAGACCCTGATCAACCAGCAGAGACCCTGATCGACCAGCAGAGACCCTAATCGACCAGCAGAGACTCTGATCGACCAGCAGAGACCCTAATTGACCAGCAGAGACCCTAATCGACCAGCAGAGACCCTGATCAACCAGCAGAGACCCGAGAAACCCCTCGTTTCTGATGGGAGAAACGAGGGGTTAGGTGTCTTCTCCAAGGACCCTAGAAGTAAACTCAGTGGGATGCGAACCCACAAACTTCCGGTTGACTTCCGGTTCGCGGGCGAACGCTCTAACCACTGAGCCACCGTCTCCACTCTCTCCATTTTTTAGGCTTACAGTTACTTTAGTTTGTAAGCAGGGGCGAGTCCAGGATTTTCTAAAGGGGGGGGCTTGAGGTCATAGAAAAAACAAGCACCTGTGTTGCTCGCCAGGAAAGGGGGAAGGGACTGAGGGCAGAACATTTAAAAAAAATAAGAGTAATTTTTCTGCGTTTTGTGCATATTTTTGCCCAAAGTTTGAAGTAGTAAGAATTTTTTGTGGATCATAATGGGGGGCGCCTCCTCTTCCGTTCCCCACACCGCTCCTGGATCCACCTCTGGTAATTATAATTACTTTTACAGTAATGTAACTAAATCACTTACAGTAACTAATTACATTTCTTCCATCACAGTGGATTCAAATAAAAATAAATTTAAATCCTGATGAACTCTAACACCCCAAACCCCCTTCCCTTCATCCCAGCACTGAGTCCCCATCATCCTGGAAGTGTGATAAGGATCACACCCGGCCCTGCTGACCCCTACTTAGAATGTTTACACTTCTGGCCCCTCCTGAGGCCCGCGGGACCGGGTCACCCAGGCGGATTACTCCGTCTATAAAACTCCCAGCTTAGTCTGTACGCGCACTGGCACGTGCCCGGTTTGTTTTAGAGAAGAATCTGGTCCAACATGTCGGTGCTGAGCGCGTTCCCCTTGTGCTCACCGGTGCTTCAGAGCCGCCGCCACACGCTTCCTGCCAGCCAGGTCCGGGCACTCACACCGGAGGATGCTGCCAGTGTGTTTGAGATAGAGAGAGAAGGTAAGGGGAGTTTATTTTTACACCTTCCTGTCCCGTGGGAGGCAGGACACAGATACACACAGATACACAGGGATCCCAGACCGTCCTGGTCACTGTGGAACAGGACAGTCTGCTCGGGAGACAACTTGGGCAGGCTTGGGTCCTGGGTAGGAATGTTAGGACTAGACAGCCTGACACAGGAATGAAGGGAACCAGGGCTTACATGTTTCCTTACTGGGGAAATTCATGTGTCCGGTACCTCCAAGACGTTCAAGAGAGAGATACAAACAGATTCAGAACAGCTGGTAGGGGTGCCGAGTTGGGCTGGGGTAGAGTTTGAACGGTCGTTGGTGGAACACATGACAGTTGGCTCCATGTGGGGCGGAATGTGGGTTACCATGACAACGATGTTTGAAGCTCCTGAGGACACAAGATCTTAAACTGACGACGAAAAACTCCACCTAAAAATTGTTAGGTTTATGGCAACCCACATTCCACCCCTTGCAGAGGCAAGTGTCGTGTATGACGACCACTTAGCAGCTGTTCTATCAAGCTCATGTTCCAGCTCCACTCCACCCAACTCAGCACCAACAAGGAGCTGTTCTGAAGCTCCCTCTTGGACTGCTGGGAGGTACCGGACACAAAAACTTCCCCAGTAGGAGATTACACACAGTACATGGAGTCAAAATGTGTAGAAAAATCTGTTTAATTTTGCTTTTACAATAGGAGCGGTTCACTCACAGCAGACTAACGGCTCGTACTGTACGTGCACTGTGAGGCTCAGATCCTACGAGATTTAGTCATACAGTGTAGATGGAGGTTCATTTATAATCAATATAAAATCACACTGTTGACAGATCAAGGAGGTCTGAGGCCAGACGTGGAGGCAGTGAGACACCAGGGATGTAGACGGCTGCAGGAGTCCTGGGAGAGGGTGGGGGGATCCAGACATGGACAGGGAAAGACAGCAGACAGAGCCTCACTGGGGGAACAAGGTTTTTAAACCCTGGGACAAATGAGAGGTCGGTGACATCAGAGACCAGGGTCCTCATTTATCAAGTGTGTGTACGCCCTAATCCATGCCTTCACAATCTCACAAAGGTGACCGAGTGTGTGGACTGTTACATAACTAACTTAAGGCACCGCGGGAGCTGGGATCTACGTTCCTATCCTCACCATGGTAACCAGGATCTACGTTCCTACCCTCACCATGGTAACCAGGATCTACGTTCCTACCCTCACCATGGTAACCAGGATCTATGTTCCTACCCTCACCATAGTAACCAGGATTTACGTTCCTACCCTCACCATGGTAACCAGGATCTACGTTCCTACCCTCACCATGGTAACCAGGATCTACGTTCCTACCCTCACCATGGTAATCAGGATCTACGTTCCTACCCTCACCATGGTAATCAGGATCTACGTACCTACCCTCACCATGGTAACCAGGATCTACATTCCTACCATCACCATGGTAACCAGGATCTACGTTACTACCCTCACCATGGTAACCAGGATCTACGTTCCTACCCTCACCATGGTAACCAGGATCTACATTCCTACCTTCACCATGGTAACCAGGATCTACGTTACTACCCTCACCATGGTAACCAGGATCTACGTTCCTACCCTCACCATGGTAACCAGGATCTACGTTACTACCCTCACCATGGTAACCAGGATCTACGTTACTACCCTCACCATGGTAACCAGGATCTACGTTACTACCCTCACTATGGTAACTAGGATCTACATTCCTACCCTCACCATGGTAACCAGCTGTGGGTGGTGACCGGAAGAATGAGACCGCGGGGACAAGCGGCCGAAATGAGCTTCCTCTACAGGGTGGCTGGGCTCTCACTCAGAGATCGGGTGAGGAGTTCTGCCATCCAGGAGGAGCTCGGTGTCGAGCTGCTCCTCCAGGTTGAGAGGAGCCAGATGGGGTAGTTTGGGCATATGGTCAGGATGCCCCTGAGCACCTCGCTGCTGAGGTGTTTCAGGCACGTCCCACCAGGAGGAGACCAAGAGGCAGACCGCAGACCCGCTGGAGAGACCATGTCTCACAGCTGGACAGGGAACACCTCAGGATTCTTCCTGGTGAGCTGGAGGATGCAGAGAATGAGAGGATAAGAGAAGCCTGGGCTTCCTGTCTGAGGTTGTTGCCACCGCGACCCGGTCCCGGATGAGCAGAAGATGACGGAACGGTAGGCCTGGTTTGTATGATTGGGTAAACAGAAGAGAGAAGGAAGGATTTCTGACCAAGACACAGGATTCCAAACATTAGAGAATCAGTGCTGAAGGTAGAACATGAGAAAGAAGGCCGTGAAGGAAGGGGAGTCATGACAGTGTTCTTTTTCTTCTGCCAGCATTCCTCTCTGTGTCCGGGGAGTGCCCGCTCCTCCCAGATCAGCTGCAACACTTCCTCGCGCTCTGCCCGGAACTCTCTCTCGGCTGGTTCCAGGAAGGCCGTCTGGTGGCCTTCATCATCGGATCGCTGTGGGACCAGGAGAGGCTGACCATGGTAGGAATACACGGATGGATGCTAATGTCACAACACAACTGTTTCAATGGGTTTTAAACAGAAAATCATGACAAAAAATACACAAAAAAGAAAAATAGCTAATTAATAAAGATGAAAGAAGAGCTGTTGATTTACGAGCCGATCTACGTTCCTACCCTCACCATGGTAACCAGGATCTACGTTCCTACCCTCACCATGGTAACCAGGATCTACGTTCCTACTCTCACCATGGTAACCAGGATCTATGTTCCTACCCTCACCATGGTAACCAGGATATACGATCCTACCCTCACCATGGTAACCAGGATATACGTTCCTACTCTCACCATGGTAACCAGGATCTATGTTCCTACCCTCACCATGGTAACCAGGATATACGATCCTACCCTCACCATGGTAACCAGGATATACGATCCTACCCTCACGATGGTAACCAGGATCTACGTTCCTACTCTCACCATGGTAACCAGGATATACAATCCTACCCTCACCATGGTAACCAGGATCTACGTTCCTACCCTGACCATGGTAACCAGGATCTACGTTCCTACTCTCACCATGGTAACCAGGATTTACGATCCTACCCTCACCATGGTTACCAGGATCTACGTTCCTACCCTCACCATGGTAACCAGGATCTACGTTCCTACCCTCACCATGGTAACCAGAATCTACGTTCCTATCGTACCATGGTAACCTGCTGTAGGTGGTGACCGAAAGAACAAGATCGGAGCTACAAGCGTCCGAAATGAGCTTGTTCCACAGGGTGGCTGGGCTCTTACTCAGAGATCGGGTGAGGAGCTCTACCATCCAGAAGGAGCATGGTGTCAAGCCGCTCCTCCTCCAGGTCGAGAGTAGCCAAATGGGGTGGTTTGGGCATCTAGTCAGGATGCCCCTCCAAGCGCCTCGCTGGTGAGGTGTTCCGTCCCACCGGGAGGAGACCAAGAGGCAGACCCCAGACCTGCTTGAGAGATTATGTCTCACAGCTGGCTAGGGAACGACTTGGGATCCTTCCAGGTGAGCTGGAGGATGCAGCCGGTGTGAGAGAACCCTGGGCTTCCCGTCTGAGGTTGTTGCCCCCATGACCCGGCCCCCTGATGAGCAGAAGACGACAGAACGGAACTGAATTTATTCCAGCTGTCAACAAAAACCTTAAAGTACATTTGTAGTTCTGCCGAAACAAGAGCATTCTGGGATTTGTAGTCTCAGTGCTCCATGGACTGAAGGAACAGCTTCTGTTATTATTGGTTTAGATTTTTGAACCAGAAAAAGAAGTGTTTTGTTTTCACTTCACTTTATAATCGTTAAAATTCTGCTTTTCTCTTCAGGAGGCGCTGAGCCTGCACCGACCCGGTGGAACCACGGTCCACGTGCACGTCCTAGCGGTGCTAAGGAGTGCACGCCAGGAGGGGAAGGGCTCCATGCTGCTGTGGCGCTACCTGCAACACCTCCGCTCCCTGCCGCGCGTGCGTCGAGCCGTGCTTATGTGTGAGGACTTCCTGATTCCTTTCTACCACCGGTCCGGTTTCAGAGTGCAGGGTCCCAGCCAGGTGAGGGTGGGAGCCCTCACCTTCACAGAGATGTCCCACCCTGTCCAGGGTCACGCCTTCACACGCCGTTACAGCAGGTGCTGAAACTGGGACCGTCAGAGTCAGGACGAAGAACCTGTTGATGTTTTATCGGCCAATGAGAGAGAAGCTCTCTGACGACAGACTGAAGATTTTATAAATAAAATCATTAGATTCACAAACACTGAAAAATGAACATACATATCCTAATGGAGATCCACGTGAAGGAGGGATCCTACCAGAACGAACAGGACTGTATGTTTGAAGAAATCAGCAGCTGGGTTTCATCCTCGAATTCTCGCTCCAGCTTTAAGACCAAACGCGTCCGTCCCATTTTAACCCACCTGGTCCTCGTTATCCCAGCCTCACCTACCTCTCATTTGTCCCCAGTCGCCCTAAGCCCGGGTCGCCCATGACCCTTTGTTGGATTGCCTCCTACATTTCCCCTCTCTGTCTTTGTGTGGAACCTTGGGGACTCCCAAGTCTCATACCAGGAACCCCCAAGGATCGCCTCATCTTAGGATCTACTGAGACTTGCCTTAACCCAGGAGTCACCAAGCCTTTCCTTTTCCCAGGAACTTCCAAGTCTCGCCTTTGGCCAGGAATCCCTGAGGCTTTCCCAGGAATGCCCATGCCTTGCATGCCCGTCTCACCTCTGAATTCATCTTCCTTTTGTAAACTAAATTTTCTTTTGGGTCCTTCTTCCCTGCCCCCGACCCCCAATCCAAACAATCCTGATGAAACTAACGAATAGAAACAAATTTCCTTCTTAAAAATGAATAAAATTATTTCCTGTTTCTTGTATTTAAACATGTTTTTCCATAAAGTTTTCTTCAAAAAGTAAAAGTTTGTCAGTCAGTCATCTTATCCGTCTGTCCCTTTCCCGGTTGCGGGGGGTCCAGGAGCCCAAACCGGCCAATTTAAGGCGAAGGGCAGAGTACACCCCGAACAGTTTGCCAGTCTATCGCAGGGCCACGCACACACACACACACACACACACACACACACACACACACACACACACACACACACACACACACACACACACACACACACACACACACACACACACACACACACACACACACACTCATTCCTAGGGGAACTTTGGCACCGGCCAATCAACCTAGCATGCATGTCTTTGGAGGGTGGGAGGAAACCGGAGTACCCGGAGGAAACCCACGCAAACCCAGGGAGAACATGCAAACTCCACACAGAAAGACCAGTGTTCCAAGCCTCGTCCCCGCCCAGGACTCGAACCCACGACCTTCTTGCTGTGAGGCCACTGTGCTACCCGTAAAAGTTTGTATTTGAGTTAAAATATCATTAAAATACTTTAAAAAAGGGTGAATTTAATTAACTTAATTATTTTTAAATATAAATGAACCAAAAGAAAAGTGTTTGAATGAAACTTTAACTTCTTTCTTGAAGATGTGGAGCTCTTTGGTGCCGCCCAGAGGACAGGAGTACAAACTGTCTCCTCTGTGGATGCAGTCACTGGTCTTTACTTTCCTCTCCCGTGTTCTCTCTGGGACTTCATCCCCCACCTGAACCAGATTCTGGACCCTTTATCTGTTCCTGAATGAATAAACGAGGTCATCATTTCAGATGAAAGATGAAAAGTCTTCATTCTTCATAAAAACCTTTCCTCAGATGGGATCAACCAGGGTTCAAAATGACTCCTCCATTAGCTCGATAGCTGTGTTCTGTTAGAAGTGAGACGTCTTCTGGAAATTTATAATTAGTTTTTAATACATTTAAATGTTAAAAATAAGCACGAAAACTTTCTAAAACCATGTGTCTCATTCCCAAAGAGACACTACCCCGTTTTTAAGGACTTCTACCCATCGCTAAGGGCTGGTACTATCCTATGTTTACCCCTCAATGGGGAATCATTTCCAGTGAGAGGTGGACTCCACCAAGGCTGCCCTTTGTCACCAATTCTGTTCATCACCTTTATGGACAGAATATCTAGGCGCAGCCGAGGCGTTGGAGGGATCCAGTTTGGTGATCTCAGGATCGGATCTCTGCTTTTTGTAGACGATGTGGTCCTGTTGGCTTCATCGGACCGTGATCTCCAGCTCTCACTGGATCGATTTGCTGCCGAGTGTGAAGCGGCCGGGATGGGAATTAGCGCCTCCAAATCCAAGACCATGGTCCTCGCCCGAAAAAGGGTGGAATACCCCCTGCAGGTCAGGGACAGGGTCCTGCCCCAAGTGGAGGAGTTTAAGTATCTCGGGGTCTTGTTCACGAGTGGGGGAAGGATGGAGCGGGAGGTCGACAGGCAGATCGGTGCGGCGTCAGCAATAACTAGGACGCTGCATCGGTCCGTCGTGGTAAAGAAAGAGCTGAGCCGAAAAGCAAAGCTCTCAATTTACAAGTCGATCTTCATTCCTACCCTCACCATGGTAACCAGGATCTACGTTCCTACCCTTACCATGGTAACCAGGATCTACGTTCCTACCCTCACCATGGTAACCAGGATCTATGTTCCTACCCTCACCATGGTAACCAAGATCTACGTTCCTACCCTCACCATGGTAACCAGGATCTACGTTCCTACCCTCACCATGGTAACCAGGATCTATGTTCCTACCCTCACCATGGTAACCAAGATCTACGTTCCTACCCTCACCATGGTAACCAGGATCTACGTTCCTACCCTCACCATGGTAACCAGGATCTACGTTCCTACCCTCACCATGGTCACCAGCTGTGGGTGGTGACGGAAAGAATGAGATCGTGGGTACAAGCGGCCGAAATGAGCTTCCTCATCCAGGAGCTCTACCATCCAGAAGGAGCATGGTGTCAAGCCGCTCCTCCTCCAGGTCGAGAGTAGCCAAATGGGGTGGTTTGGGCATCTAGTCGGGATGCCCCTCCAAGCGCCTCGCTGGTGAGGTGTCTCGGGCACTTCCCACCGGGAGGAGACCAAGGGGCAGACCCCGGACCCGCTGGAGAGACTATGTCTCACAGCTGGCCGGGGAACGACTTGGGATCCTTCTGGGTGAGCTGGAGGATGCAGCCGAGGTCAGAGAACCCTGAGCTTCCCGTCTGAGGTTGTTGCCCCCATGACCCGGCTCCCTGAAGAGCAGAAGACGACAGAACGGAACTGGGAATCACTGTGCAGCCATGATGGTACCAACGGTGGGAGGTACTGGGGTCTTTACTTTATGGAAGGCCGTGAGATACCAGTGTTGGTATATTACACCTAACCGGGAACCGAAATCCCTGTGATTTCAAAAATAAAAATCGACCATTGCTCTAGAGTATGATCAGAGAGATTGACCGGCCGTAGCCAGCAACCAATGTGTCCGAGTGTCCACCCGTTAACAACGAGTTAACAACAAAGTGTCTGCTACAGGGACACCGAGGGGGCTCAGTGGGAATAGAACCGGCTTCTCCTGGTCCATTACAAGCACTTTACCACTGAGGCAATGCCTCCCCTCGTGGGTTAACTCATTTCTAAGGATTTTAACTTGTTCCGTTCCGTCATCTTCCGCTTGTTCCGGGGTCGGGTCGCGGGGGCAACAGCCTCAAGCGGGCAGCCCAGGCCTCTCTCTCCCTGGCTGCATCCTCCAGCTCACCCGGAAGGATCCCAAGTCGTTCCCCGGCCAGCTGTGACACATAGTCTCTCCAACGGGTCCGGGGTCTGCCCCTTGGTCTCCTCCCGGTAAAACGTGCCCGAAACACCTCGCCCGCGAGGCGCTCGGGGGGCATCCTGACCAGATGCCCAAACCACCCCATCTGGCTCCTCTCGACCTGGAGGAGGAGCGGCTCGACACCAAGCTCCTCCCGGATGGCAGAGCTCCTCACCCGATCTCTGAGTGAGAGCCCAGCCACCCTGCAGAGGAAGCTCATTTCGGCCGCTTGTACCCGCGATCTCATTCTTTCCGTCACCACCCACAGCTGGTGACCATAGGTGAGGGTAGGAATGTAGATCCTGGTTACCATGGTGAGGGTACCAACGTAGATCGTGGTTACCGTGGTGAGGGTAGGAACGTAGATCCTGGTTACCATGGTGAGGGTACCAACGTAGATCGTGGTTACCGTGGTGAGGGTAGGAACGTAGATCCTGGTTACCATGGTGAGTGTACCAACGTAGATCGTGGTTACCATGGTGAGGGTACCAACGTAGATCGTGGTTACCATGGTGAGGGTACCAACGTAGATCGTGGTTACCATGGTGAGGGTACCACGACGGACCGATGCAGCGTCCTAGTTATTGCTGATGCTGCACCGATCCGCCTGTCGATCTCCCGCTCCATCCTTCCCCCACTCGTGAACAAGACCCCGAGATACTTAAACTCCTCCACTTGGGGCAGGACCCTGTCCCTGACCTGCAGGGGACATTCCACCCTTTTCTGGGCGAGGACCATGGTCTCGGATTTGGAGGCTATGATTCCCATCCCGGCCGCTTCACACTCGGCAGCAAATCGATCCAGTGAGAGCTGGAGATCACAGTCCGATGAAGCCAACAGAACCACATCATCCGCAAAAAGCAGAAATCCGATCCTGAGGTCACCAAACTGGATCCCTCCAACGCCTCGGCTGCACCTAGATATTCTGTCCATAAAGGTGATGAACAGAATCGGTGCCAAAGGGCAGCCTTGGTGGAGTCCGGCTCTCACTGGAAATGGAATCGACATACTGCCGGCTATACGGACCAAACGCTGGCTCTGGTCGTACAAATATCGGATTTTAACTCGTTTCTAAATGAATCTTCAGAATATTAAAATGAACAAAAAGAAGAAAAAAACCAACACGAATCATAAAATCTGAACTTTTATTTTCAGTAGAAATCCTGAGAAGCTTTAACGAGTACCTGACGTTGTTTTTAAGGCTCATGTTTGAATAAATAAAGAACCATTTGGTCCGAATGTGCCGAAGTGTGGATTAAAAACAACCAAAACATTTCAGTGGTTAAAACACAAAAAAAAAAACGAAAACATCTTATTTATATTTATCTATTTAGTAAAAAAACAAAACAAAGTTAGACTAAAATAATCTCATCAGTAACTAATTCCATTTTAATCCTCAGGTTGTCATGGAGACGCAGCTGTGCAGGCACGTTAGTGTTGATGTGGTGGTTGGTTACCGTGGCGCGGGACGGAACGAAGCATCTCGAACCCCAATGAGGCGTCTACCGGATCGGACGGGCGTCTTTGTGACGCTCAGACGAAGCTTCCCTGTACCCTGGCATTCGGTTTGGCGTCAAGACCAAGTGTTTCCTCACAGTTTGACGCTTTGATGAAGCACGAACCCGTCGTCGGGGACGTGGCGTCAAACTATTCGGACGGCGGATTACAATTGGATGACGTGTTGACCCGCTTGGATGAAGCGGGTCTGTCATGCGAGGCTCGGACGAAACGTGGCGACAGTTTGACGTCCGTCCAAATGTCAAAGACGCTCAGAGCGGGCATCTCTGATGTTTGACGGTCAGATAAAGCTCTGCCAAAGTTTGACGCTTGGACGAGAAACTTTTGGAGTTTGGTGCCAAGACGAAGAGTCTCTGGCGTTCGACGCTTAGACGGAGTATCAACCTGCTTGGATGAAGCAGTTGGCGCTTGGTTTGCTTTGGCAGAAACACCGGGCACGTTGGCAAGAAATCCGTTTTAAAGACAAGACGTTTCTAAATGGTCTTTTTGGGGTTCTAGTTAGATTCTTACTGTTGGTACTCAGAGAGGTACCCACGGATGGAAGCATGAGTAACCTGTGGGTACAGCTGGTAATCGGTGTGTGTGTGTCTGTGTGTGTGTGTGTGAGATCCTCCTGAAGCCTCTGATCCCGTCTCGGATTCGTTCTAAGAAACCTTCTGCTCTAGTTTTTGGTCGATGTCGTACGTCTCACAGAATTTGCTGGTGAAGGGAATGCAGGTCAGATGCTCGAGCCACTCCCAGTTGATGGGATGGACGTAAAACCAGATTATGAGGGAGGAGAAGAGGGCGATGTACGCCAGCAGCGACACCACAATCTGAACACGCTTACGGTACTTGTCAAACTTCCCGAAGGTGATGTAGGGAAGGAAAGAGAAGGAGAGCATCAGACCGCTGAGGAAGCCGAAGATGTGAGCGATGTTATCGATCCACGGCAGGAGGCCGATGATGAACAGGAAGAGCATGATGGCGAACAGTTTGAGGAACGCTCTCCAGGGTTTGAACAGGATCTGCCATCCTTGGAAGAGCTCCACGAAGAGGCAGGCGAGGACTCCGAACTGAGACCCCGCCGGACCCACCTGCAGGATAAACATGTGAATTAGTCTGGATCACCCGACCAAACTTATTCTCCTCTAGGAACGCAGCGGGCAGATTCTAAGACCCTGTAACCATTATGACATCTGATACCACAACAAATCCTACAGCGCTCTCTTGTGGCCGTCTGTGGAATTTTATATTTTTAAAATAGAAGTCAGGCAGCACCGTTCCTACCATCACCGTGGTAACCAGGATCTACGCTCCCACCCTCACCATGGTAACCAGGATCTACGTTACTACCATCACCATGGTAACCAGGATCTATGTTCCTACCCTCACCGTGGTAACCAGGATCTACGTTCCTACCCTCACCATGGTAACCAGGATCTACGTTCCTACCCTCACCATGGTAACCAGGATCTACGTTCCTACCCTCACCATGGTAACCAGGATCTATGTTCCTACCCTCACCGTGGTAACCAGGATCTACGTTCCTACCCTCACCATGGTAACCAGGATCTACGTTCCTACCCTCACCATGGTAACCAGGATCTACGTTCCTACCCTCACCATGGTAACCAGGATCTACGTTCCTACCCTCACCATGGTAACCAGGATCTACGTTCCTACCCTCACCATGGTAACCAGGATCTATGTTCCTACCCTCACCATGGTAACCAGCGGTGGGTGGTGACCGCTAGAATTAGATCGGGGATACAAGCGGCCGAAATGACCTTTTTCCACAGGGTGGCTGGGCTCTCACTCAGAGATCGGCCATCTGCCATCCGGGAGGAGCTCGGTGTCGAGCCGCTCCTCCTCCAGGTCGAGAGGAGCCAGATGGGGTGGTTCGGGCATCTGGTCAGGATGCCCCCCGAGCGCCTTACCGGTGAGGTGTTTTGGGCACGTACGACCAGGAGGAGACACAGAGGCAGACCCCAGACTTACTGGAGAGACTATGTCTCACAGCTGGCTGGGGAACGACTCGGGATCCTTCTGGGTGAGCTGGAGGATGCAGCCGGGGTGAGAGAAGCCTGGGCTTCCCGTCTGAGGCTGTTGCCTCCGCGACCCGACCTCGGATGAGCTGAAGACGACGGAATTGAACGGAGCATCACCGCTATTGATGCCAGTAGATGGCGTTAGGTTGGATTTTATTTTGAAAATCAAAGGGTTGTACTTCACCTACTATTAGTGGTAGAAATAATAGTTCATCTATAGTTGGCATTGAGCACTTGTGGGCAGTTTAAATCCAATCTTTCCAGCGGTTCGTTAGTTATCGTGTACCTCTAGCAGGTCAGCGTGCGTGAGGACTCACCTCTGCTCTGTACGGCGTGAACAGCGCAGACGCCAGGTTCCCTGTGATGCCGCTCAGGAGGTAGATGATGGAGATCCGGACGCAACCCGCCAGCTTCTCCAGGTCTCTGAGGATGGTCATCTGGAAGATGACAGACAGGGCGCAGTGCAGGAGCCTGGGCACGGGGAACACAGAGATGTTAGACCTGTGTCTGAGGACGTTTCAGGTACTGGTAAGCCTCGGCTGCTCGATGAAAATCATGGTAAACAAGCTCCTAAAATCTCAAACATTTTCTCAGAGACTGAACCACGCGGTTGGGTTCGTACCCGGCGTGCAGGAACAAAGAGAGCCAGAGCCGGTAAAACTGATCTGGAACATCCGGGTTAAGAAAAGGCAGCAAACCGCAGACTTCATCCAGACAGTGAACCTAGAGGAAGACACAGGAGGTTAAAACAAGGACCCCACAGACAGACAGACAAACACACACACACACACACACACACACACAAACACACACACTACCTGTGAGCAGAGCGTGGCTTCATCATGGAAGTACCCGTACATAAACTTGCAGTACTCTCTGGTTGTGATCTCACACCTGCAGCAGGACAGAGACGTCATCACCAGGAACAGCCTCAGCTCAGTTTATGGTCATTTTATCAGTACCGTATTTTCCGGTTTACGGAGCGCGCTCGAGTTTAAGCCACACCCACTACATTTTAAAAGGAAACACATTGTGTTTTTTTTCCGTTACGTCGTCTTCCGCTTATCCAGGGCCGGATTGCCGGGGGCAACAACCTCAGTCGGGAAGCCCAGGCTTCTCTCATCCCAGCTGCATCCTCCAGCTCACCCAGGAGGATCCATAGGTGTTCCCTGTCCAGCTGTGAGACATAGTCTATCCAGCAGGTCTGCCTCTAGGTCTCCTCCCGGTGGGACGTGGGCCTCACTAGGCCACAGCGTTGCATAAGCCGAAGCGTGTGAAAAAAGTTACGACTTATAAACCGGAAGTTTGAATGCCTTTATGAGTCCCTTAATGGGGAAATTACTTGGCTGCATTGCACCGCAGCAAGCAGCGAAAACAGCTGTACTTAGGATCAACAGTCCAGAGCAATGGAGAGTGTGGAAAAGAGGTGAAGAAGCGTGTGCAGGCAGGCTGAAACGGGTGGAGAAAAGTATCAGGTGTGATGTGTGATAGAAGAGTTTCAGATAAAATGAAAGGAAAAGTGTAGAAAACCGTGGTGAGAGCGGCCATGCTGATTGGTCTAGAGACAGTGTGGTGAGAGCGGCCATGCTGATTGGTCTAGAGACAGTGTGGTGAGAGCGGCCATGCTGATTGGTCTAGAGACAGTGTGGTGAGAGCGGCCATACTGATTGGTCTAGAGACAGTGTGGTGAGAGCGGCCATGCTGATTGGTCTAGAGACAGTGTGGTGAGAGCGGCCATGCTGATTGGTCTAGAGACAGCGTGGTGAGAGCGGCCATGCTGATTGGTCTAGAGACAGTGTGGTGAGAGCGGCCATGCTGATTGGTCTAGAGACAGCGTGGTGAGAGCGGCCATGCTGATTGGTCTAGAGCAGCGGTCGGCAACCTTTTACACCGAAAGAGCCATTTGAACCCGGTTTCCACGGAAAAGAAAACGCTGGGAGCCGCACATCTAAAATGAAAAAAAAAAAAAAAACTTCTACTACTTTACCGCAGCATGTTTTCTTATGAAATCCACGCGCTACAGAGAAAATTATATTTTATTCATTTAATGAACACATTTTGAACATTTTGAATTCTTGAAAAATAATAACAATGAATGTCTCTTTCAAATAAATTAAAAAGCTGAATTTAAATTGTGCATGCAGCAAACAAAAGGGAAAAATCCGTGAGCCGTCATCCTTATATCGCCTTGGCCCAAGGCCCTTGGGCTTTCAAAGTATGCAGCGGAGCCTTGACTTGAATATATAAAATAAATTGGGGGAAAAAGCACTGTGTCACTAAACAATGAAAATTAAATATTTGCAAAATATCTGCATAAATATTTATTTTACCTGGTTAATGGGACTTCTGCTCCTGAACCTCTGCGCACAGCTTCTGCAAATCGGGGCTGTACGAAGTCACTTTAATCTTTACGCAGGACTGTAAGCTGTCATCTGTGAGCCGTAAGCGGTGTTTGTTTTTAATGCAGTTCATGGTGGAGAATAGCTGCTCACATACATATGTGGATCCGAAGATCGACAGGACTCCAAAGGCATATTTCTTCATGTTCGTGTAGGTGTCGGGGATGGCATTCCATGTTTCAAATATGAGTTTGTCCGGTCTCGGGAGGTTCTCAATATCACTCCATTTGTGATTCTGAGCAAGAGTGGCCTTCTGACGGGCAACATCTTCAAGGTCCTCTGTCAAGCGTTTGAATTTGGACACCCAAATGTCTTTGTCAGCTATGTCAGCCAGCTCCAGCTCCAGAGCAGGTTGACTTACACCTGCAAATGCAGTCACGTTTAGCAGGGATGGATCAATGGTCAGGGGAGTGACGGGGAAGGACAATGTGGTTTTTTCCTCTCTGAACTCACGGAATCGTTTACCAAACGACGCTTGCATTGTGGTGATTGTAGACTGCAAATACTCTGAATTGATCACTCCGTGAGCTTGTTTGAACTCCCTTAAAGAGGGGAAGTGAGACAGTGTGCCTCTCTGTAAATCTCTGGCTAAAACTGTCAGTTTGCGCTCAAACGCCAACACCTCCTCCAGCATGTGCAGCGCTGTGCCTCCTCTCCCCTGAAGCGTTGTGTTCAGCGTGTTTAGTTTCGCTGTCATGTCCACCATGAAGTGGAGTTTTTCCAGCCACTCTGGCTGTTCCAGCTCAGGAAAGGTGAGCCCTTTGCTGCTCATGAAAGTTTTCACCTCTCCCAGACATGCAGCAAAACGTTGAAGCACCTCTCCTCTGGACAGCCACCGGACTCTGTTATGCAGCAGGAGATCAGAGTATGCGCTCTCCACCTCATCCAGTAATGAACGGAACTGGCGGTGATTTAAACCTTTTGCCATTATTTCATTGACAATCTGAATAACAACATTCATGACCTCTGTGCATTCTGGAGGAAAACTTTGCGCGCACAATGCCTCTTGGTGCAGGATGCAATGAAAAGTCAGCAGCTTTCTATCCAGTGATTTCTGCAGCAAAGCCACAAAGCCCCTGTGCGCTCCAGTCATACTCGGTGCCCCATCGGTAGCCACCGACACGAGGTGGGTTGTTTTTATTTCTTTGGCTCGTAAACAATCAAGCACAGCCTCACAGATGTCCTCCCCCCGTGTCTGGCATTTTAGTGGTATCAGCTCAACCATTTCTTCCTGTGGTCCAGCAGAATTCACATATCGGAAGAACAGCGCTATTTGTTCAATGTCCGTTTTGTCTTTGGACTCATCACAGGCGATTGAGTATGCTGCTGCTGAATTGATGTCTTTGATTTGCTGTTTTGTGATATTTTCTGCCATTTTTATGGTTCTGTCTTTGACAGTTTTCGCAGAGAGAGGCATCTCTCTGATTTTCTGCACAATTTCGTCTTTGTTTTTAAAGTCCGCAAATAAGTGTTCTGAAATCTTAAGGAATGATTCTTTCATATATTCTCCATCTGTGAACGGTTTCCCATGCCTGCCTATTTCCTGAGCGGCCACAAAGCTTGCATATGTAGTTGTATTTGCAGACTTCACCCACTTCTTGAATTGATTTTTCGTCCGGTCATCCTTCTGCATAAGTTCCGAAACAGCTTTTTTCCTCTCTTCTCCCTCTGGATATTTTTCAGCAAAGGCTCTGTGTGTATTGTTAAAATGTCTTGCGACATTTGACCGTTTATTGTTAGCCAGTTTTTCTCCACAAATTAGGCATACTGGTAGGCCAGTCTCGCCCGAGGTAAATGCAAATGAATCTGCCCAGGCATCATTGAATGTTCTATTTTCTTGAGATATTTTTCTTTTCTTACATTTCTCCATTGGTTTTGCCGGGATTGAAAGTCGCTCAAAATAGACGGCGTTTCAGCGGATATACCAGCTTCCGCAGTGTGACGTCTATTTTGAGCGACGAAAAAATAATATCAAATAATTTAATTAATATTTTAATATTTCAAGATCACAATAATCTTCAAATTTAGAACTAAAATAATATAAAAACTAACACAAATAAAACACACTTCAATTAAATACAAAAAAAAATTTTTTTAGTAATTTTTTTTAGATGGGCCAAGAGCCGCATTATAAGGATGAAAGAGCCGCATGCGGCTCCGGAGCCGCGGGTTGCCGACCGCTGGTCTAGAGACAGTGTGGTGAGAGCGACCATGCTGATTGGTCTAAAGACAGCGTGGTGAGAGCGGCCATGCTGATTGGTCTAGAGACAGCGTGGTGAGAGCGGCCATGCTGATTGGTGTAGAGACAGCGTGGTGAGAGCGGCCATGCTGATTGGTTTAGAGACAGTGTGGTGAGAGCGGCCATGCTGATTGGTCTAGAGACAGTGTCACTGAGGAAAAGACAGGAAACAGAGATGTTTGCAGCAGAGATGAAGATGCTGAGGATCTCTCTGGGAGTGACCAGGATGGACAGGATCAGAGGAACAGCACATGTTAGAGGTTTTAAAGTCAGAGAGGTCAGACTGAGATGGTTTGGACATGTGCAGAGGAGAGAGAGAGAGTACATCAGAAGAAGGATGCTGGATTTGGAACCACCAGGAAAGAGGACTAGAGGAAGACCAAAGAGGAGGTTCATGGATACAGTGAAGGAAGACATGAAGATAGTTGGTGTTACTGAAGAAGATGCAGCAGATAGGGTTAGATGGAAGAAACTGACTTGCTGTGGCGCCCCCTGGAGGGACAGAATGAAAGAAGAAGGAGGAGGCAGCCACGACGATGCAAACGGTGGGAGCAACTAGGGGGTTAGATGTCTGCTCCAGGGACACCAAGGGGGCTCAGTGGGATTCAAACCGGTTTCTCCTAGTCCAATAACAAACGCTCTACCACTGAGCCAACGCCTCCCCCACAAAGTAAAGTAAATGTGTTTCTCTAAAGACTTTGAGTTTGAAATAAAGATGATGTAAAGAATCATTTCAATTGGTTGATTAATTGGTATCAGCCTTTAAAAAAACAAAAATCACAATTATTGGGGTCCTAATGTGTGTTTCTTTTCACCTACCTGCCCTTCGTCCCGAGGCAGCACGGCCGCCCTTTAATGTCACAATCCATCTCTCTTAAACCCGTCTTCCCCCAAATCTTAGGAGACGTGCAGATCTATGAAAACAAAAAGAGGTGGCGCCATCAGCAGAAGTAAACCCCCACTTTGGAAAAGTTAGAGGCGTTTTCTCACCGGCCAATTGGTGATGTCATCAGACCATTCATGGGGAGGATTAGAGGCAGGTTCTACACACACACTGGTTGGCAAAACAGAAAAAAGAAAGCTGAGAGATTCACTGCTGGAGTTCAGTAACCTTCTGTTATCCTAAAGGGTGACCGTGTCCAAGACCAGGGTCCTCGCCTGGACATGGGTGGAATACACCCTGAGGGTAGGAGGAGTGGAGGAGTTTAACTATCTCAGGCTCTTCTTCAGGCGTGGGGAAGGATGCAGCGGGAGATCGACAACTGTATGCAGCATCAGAAATAACTAGGATGCTGCATCAATTTGTTGTGGTAAAGAAACAGCTGAGCTGAAAAGAAAAGCTCTCGATTTACAAGTCAATCTACATCCTACCCTCACCATGGTAACCAGGATCTACGTTCCTACCCTCACCATGGTAACCAGGATCTACGTTCCTACCCTCACCATGGTAACCAGGATCTATGTTCCTACCCTCACCATGGTAACCAGGATCTACGTTCCTACCCTCACCATGGTAACCAGGATCTACGTTCCTATCCTCACCATGGTAACCAGGATCTACGTTCCTACCCTCACCATGGTAACCAGGATCTATGTTCCTACCCTCACCATGGTAACCAGGATCTACGTTCCTACCCTCACCATGGTAACCAGGATCTACGTTCCTACCCTCACCATGGTAACCAGGATCTACGTTCCTACCCTCACCATGGTAACCAGGATCTACGTTCCTACCCTCACCATGGTAACCAGGATCTACGTTCCTACCCTCACCATGGTAACCAGGATCTATGTTCCTACCGTCACCATGGTAACCAGGATCTATGTTCCTACCCTCACCTTGGTAACCAGGATCCACGTTCCTACCCTCACCATGGTAACCAGGATCTATGTTCCTACCCTCACCATGGTAACCAGGATCTACGTTCCTACCCTCACCATGGTAACCAGGATCTACGTTCCTATCCTCACCATGGTAACCAGGATCTACATTCCTACCCTCACCATAGTAACCAGGATCTACGTTCCTACGCTCACCATGGTA
Source organism: Neostethus bicornis (assembly GCA_902685375.1). Classification (NCBI taxonomy): domain Eukaryota; kingdom Metazoa; phylum Chordata; class Actinopteri; order Atheriniformes; family Phallostethidae; genus Neostethus; species Neostethus bicornis. The sequence continues at coordinate 33,484,553 of LR738542.1, read as the reverse complement.
ACCAGGATCTACGTTCCTACCCTCACCATGGTAACCAGGATCTACGTTCCTACCCTCACCATGGTAACCAGGATCTATGTTCCTACCCTCACCATGGTAACCAGGATCTATGTTCCTACCCTCACCATGGTAACCAGGATCTACGTTCCTACCCTCACCATGGTAACCAGGATCCATGTTCCTATCCTCACAATGGTAACCAGGATCTACGTTCCTATCCTCACCATGGTAACCAGGATCTGAATTACTACCCTCACCGTGGTAACCAAAATCTACGTTCCTACCCTCACCATGGTAACCAGGATCTACTGTACGTTCCTACCCTCACCATGGTAACCAGGATCTACGTTCCTACCCTCACCATGGTAACCAGGATCTATGTTCCTACAGTCACCTTGGTAACCAGGATCCACGTTCCTACCCTCACCATGGTAACCAGGATCTATGTTCCTACCGTCACCATGGTAACCAGGATCTATGTTCCTACCCTCACCTTGGTAACCAGGATCCACGTTCCTACCCTCACCATGGTAACCAGGATCTACGTTCCTACCCTCACCATGGTAACCAGGATCTATGTTCCTACCCTCACAATGGTAACCAGGATCTACGTTCCTATCCTCACCATGGTAACCAGGATCTGAATTACTACCCTCACCGTGGTAACCAAAATCTACGTTCCTACCCTCACCATGGTAACCAGGGTCTACGTTCCTACCCTCACGATGGTAACCAGGATCTACGTTCCTACCCTCACCATGGTAACCAGGATCTATGTTCCTACAGTCACCTTGGTAACCAGGATCCACGTTCCTACCCTCACCATGGTAACCAGGATCTACGTTCCTACCCTCACCATGGTAACCAGGATCTACGTTCCTACCCTCACCATGGTAACCAGGATCTATGTTCCTACCGTCACCATGGTAACCAGGATCTATGTTCCTACCCTCACCTTGGTAACCAGGATCCACGTTCCTACCCTCACCATGGTAACCAGGATCTACGTTCCTACCCTCACCATGGTAACCAGGGTCTACGTTCCTACCCTCACCATGGTAACCAGGATCTACGTTCCTACCCTCACCATGGTAACCAGGATCTACGTTCCTACCCTCACCATGGTAACCAGGATCTATGTTCTTACAGTCACCTTGGTAACCAGGATCCACGTTCCTACCCTCACCATGGTAACCAGGATCTACGTTCCTACCCTCACCATGGTAACCAGGATCTATGTTCCTACCATCACCATGGTAACCAGGATCTATGTTCCTACCCTCACCTTGGTAACCAGGATCCACGTTCCTACCCTCACCATGGTAACCAGGATCTACGTTCCTACCCTCACCGTGGTAACCAGGATCTATGTTCCTACCCTCACCATGGTAACCAGCTGTGGGTGGTGACCAAAAGCACGAGATCGCGGATACAAGCGGCCGAAATGAGCTTCCTCTGCGGGGTGTCTGGGCTCTCACTCAGAGATAGAGTGAGGAGCTCTACCATCAGGGATGTACAGAGTAGTTCAGGCATCTGGTTAGGATGCATCCCGAGCGCCTCGCTGGTGAGGTGTTTCAGGCACGTCCCACCAGGAGGAGACCCAGACGCAGGCCCCGGGCCCGCTGGAGAGACTTTGTCTCACAGCTGGTTGGTGAAGAACTCAGGATGCTTGCGGGTGAGCTGGAGGATGCAGCTGGTGTGAGAGAAGTCTGGGCTGAGGCTGTTGCCCCCGTACCTGGCATATCCGTTTTGTAAAGAGATAATAAGAGTTCTTACTTTGGATGCTGATGGCAGACGGATCCGTTCAGAAAGGTGGCCATCGTCTTCTGCAGGACGAGAAAACACAAACTCAGCACCATCGACGGCATGAAAACTATGAATGTGTGTGTGTGTGTGTGTGAGAGACGTACAGAGCACAAGGATCTTTGTGTCTGAACACATCCCGAGTTGTCGTTCTGAACGCAGCAGCCGGACATTTTCTCCCGCTCCTGGTTCTCTTTTATCCGGCTCACGATCTGCTTGTCCGCGCGAATGCAGGGAGAAAACTTTGCTCCGAGGTGGATGAGATCGACCTGCCGAAAAACCATCCAGGGTCACAAATCAGAGACATATTTCTGTCTTCATTACCAGTCATGTTTCTGGTTTTCTGGTCAGACTGTGATTGAGCAGACTCACCGAACGCGGGCCGATCCAGAAGTTTTCCTGTTGAACATATTTGACACTTTCATAGACGCCTCGGTTCTTCAGGACCTGCAGGGGGCGACAGAGACGGCTCAGAAACTCTGCTTCAAAAAAATGTCTTTAATTCCATTAATAAAAGGTTGATGTTCGTACGGGTGTGTGTGTGTGGGCTGTATACGACCCCTCCTGCTGTTTAACACTTGAACAGACGATCTGTTTCGAAGCCACCAGGTATTAATGTGATCTCTACTCACCAGGTCAGTGACGACGTCTTGTGAGAAGCCGATAGGTGCAAAGCCGTACGTGCAGCAGGCCAGCACTGTGATGACTATATGTACAAATGTGATCCAGTAGGTAAAGTAGGGCCTAAAACACACACAGAATGACGGTCAAATAATCACATAAAAAACATGTAAATAAACACTTTGATCATCATTTGGATGAGATAAGCTTCCTGATCCGGAACTTCCTACTACTCTACGTTATCCTCATGAAAGACGTTAAAAAAGGGAGGCTTGATTCACCCGGAAGAAGGGACTCTTATCACTAAAAGTTGCTGTGATTGTCTCATGTCTCTGCCAAGTTTCTAACAACGGCTCCTTCTGATCCTGTCTAATTAGATCTGATTAGACCAACAGACCGAGGCGCTGGCAGGTATCACGTATCATGAAGACATTAGATACAAACAACGTGTTACCTCTCCAAAGGCCTCAGAGCACTGGACACCTCTCTGTCTGGTGTTCAATGTTCCTACCCTCACCATGGTAACCAGGATCTACATTCCTACCCTCACCATGGTAACCAGGATCTACATTCCTACCCTCACCATGGTAACCAGGATCTACATTCCTACCCTCACCATGGTAACCAGGATCTACATTCCTACCCTCACCGTGGTAACCAGGATCTATGTTCCTACCCTCACCATGGTAACCAGGATCTACATTCCTACCCTCACCATGGTAACCAGGATCTACATTCCTACCCTCACCGTGGTAACCAGGATCTACGTTCCTACCCTCACCGTGGTAACCAGGATCTATGTTCCTACCCTCACCGTGGTAACCAGGATCTACATTCCTACCCTCACCATGGTAACCAGGATCTACATTCCTACCCTCACCATGGTAACCAGGATCTACGTTCCTACCCTCACCGTGGTAACCAGGATCTACGTTCCTACCCTCACCGTGGTAACCAGGATCTACGTTCCTACCCTCACCGTGGTAACCAGGATCTACGTTCCTACCCTCACCGTGGTAACCAGGATCTACGTTCCTACCCTCACCATGGTAACCAGGATCTACGTTCCTACCCTCACCATGGTAACCAGGATCTACGTTCCTACCCTCACCATGGTAACCAGGATCTACGTTCCTACCCTCATCATGGTAACCAGGATCTACGTTCCTACCCTCACCATGGCAACCAGGATCTAAGTTCCTACCCTCACCATGGTAACCAGGATCTACGTTCCTACCCTCACCATGGTAACCGGGATCTACGTTCCTACCCTCACCATGGTAACCGGGATCTACGTTCCTACCCTCACCATGGTAACCAGGATCTACGTTCCTACCCTCACCATGGTAACCGGGATCTATGTTCCTACCCTCACCATGGTAACCAGGATCTACGTTCCTACCCTCACCATGGTAACCAGGATCTACATTCCTACCCTCACCATGGTAACCAGGATCTAGGTTCCTACCCTCACCACGGTAACCAGGATCTACATTCCTACCCTCACCATGGTAACCAGGATCTAGGTTCCTACCCTCACCATGGTAACCAGGATCTAGGTTCCTACCCTCACCATGGTAACCTGGATCTAAAAGAAATGAGATCGCGAATACAAGTGGCCTAAATAAGCTTCTTCCGAAATGTGGCTGGGCTCTCACTCAGAGATCGGGTGAGGAGCTCTGTCATCCGAGAGGAGCCTGGTGTCGAGGTGCTCCTCCTCCAGGTCGAGTGGAGCCAGATGGGGTGGTTCGAGCATCTGGTCAGGATGCCCCCCGAGCACCTTTCTGGTGAGGTTTTTCATGCATGTCCCACCGGGAGGAGACCAAGAGGCAGACCCCGGGCCCGCTGGAGAGACTATGTCTCACAGCTGGACAGGGAACAGCTGAGGATCCTCCTGATGGAGCTGGAGGATGCAGCCAGGGTGAGAGAAGCCTGCGCTTCCCGTCTGAGGCTGTAGCCCCTGGCACCCGGCCCCGGATAAGCACTTCACTCTGATGGAACAACACAGATTAGGTACTCGGTAGCGTGCATCGAGATGTGTCTCATCTCGACAGAACTCCGTCCCTAACCCGCAGAGTCTCCCTCTGATCCATAGATATACCCCATAAGGACTGAATGAAAAGAACCTTCCAAACCTGTGGATGTAGACGTCGTCCAGCTGCTGCCGTATTTTGACGCTGATAGATTTTCGGTATCTTCGGTTCAGAAACTTGCCCACCATGCCCATGCCGTATTCCCGCCTGTCTTTTCTAAAGGCATACTGCGTCACCCTCGCGGCGATGCGACGGCCGCGTTGATGATAGGTCCTTACTGGCAGTTGACCCACAGTGGCGCTGGCGGACACACACACACACACACACACACACACAGACACACACACACACGAGGTGGTCTCATAATTCTAAGTATTTTCAAGCACATCTGTAAACAAACAGTTCAGGTACAAACGTTTATTACAAAATTTAAAAAATAAAACCTTCTTTCATCATTCCCATCCAGGGGGCGCCACAGCAAGTCAGTCTCTTCCATCTAACCCTATCTCCTGCATCCTCTTCAGTCACACCAACTATCTTCATGTCTTCCTTCACTGTATCCATGAACCTCCTCTTTGGTCTTCCTCTTCTTACTACCATATTTTCTGCACTATAAGGCGCACCTAAAAGTCTTTAATTCTTTCGAAAGCCGACATTCCGTCTTTTTATGGATCAATACTGGTTCATTGTGGCTACCGATGTTTTAATTTGAAAAGTGACCGGATTTTCGTCCTTACATCCGTCAATGACTCACCAATGACGGATCATCCCTTTAAATTTAACCCCCTAAACTAGCAAAATGAGTAAAAACAAAGATACCGTAATTTCACGGCTAAAAGGCGCATTTAAAAGTCTTAGATTTTCTTCTAAATGAGCGGTGCGCCTTGTGTGTGAGAAAAGGCCGAGCTAAAAGAAAACGCGGTGCCCGCGAGGCGGACCTGAAAGAAAAGACACGAGAACGTTAAAGAGTGAAGTGTGAGCGGCGTGGGAGCGATGGATGACCGAAGGGTGGAAGGCAGCGCCGGGCGAGTTCCGCTACAGTTTGCCAATGGATTGTAGATGCTTGGACTAACGTGTCTGCTGGTACTGTTATCCGAGCTTTCTCAAAAGCTGGTATCCTTTCTGAGGAGCCGCACAGTACAGACAGTGACTTTGACAGCGAGGAGCGAAGTGGACCTGCTCTGAAACAGAGGATGAGGACTTTGATGGATTTGAATAAAGACTATTACCGGTAATGTGTTTGTTTAGTATCGTTACTACTTAAATAAAACACAACCAAACTCAGGTTTGCTCCCGATCTATTTTTTAATACACACATTTGCATGTTTGCGTGTGTGTTGTTGTAAGGCGGTGTGTGACTGAGACTGCGCCCTTTCGTATGGTGCGCCTAATGGTCGTGAAATTATGGTAATTAGACCGACTGACCAGCTGGACCCGGTCTGAGATTCATTCTTTTTGAAAATGAATGTGGAAACGGGGGCGGGGCTTGTTCTGGTCCAGGTTTTTACTCACAGTTGGGAGACGGTCGGATCTAAAGAAGAAGGGGAGGTCGTTTTTGTAGGTGATTCAAAAACATCATCTCTTAACATGGTGTACTCCTCCACATCCGTCTGCAGGAGTAGAGAGGATGGGGAAATTAGTCCGGGTTTTTGCTGTGACATAGAAAGTTAGTCTGGGTTTTTGTTAGTCTGGGTTACCTTACTGTAGCAGACTGATTCGGTTGTGTGAGCGTGGTCCACCGCGTCCATGTCGACGTACAACGGCCAACCAAAGCTTCTCTTTCGGATGCTCCGCCCGGTCTGTGAGTCCGCCAAACCGCCTCGACCCTGGATACCGGGGCACAGACTCAGTGCTAGACCAGATGTAGACCACCTGAGACCTTGGACTACATAACAAGACAGAAGCCAGCTGGACCGAGTGTAGACGAGCGGCGCCACGATGGTAAAACTTTCAAACTTTGATACAATATGATGAAAAATATCAGTATTTAGAACCATAAAAACATAACTCTGTATTTTTTAGTAAAATGTAATCTGAACAAAAGTAAAAACAAAATCAGTCCAATTTTATGTATCAATGTTTTGATAGAATTTTTTATGGAATCCACCATCTGTCCGGGTTTCTGGTTTAAACCAGTGGTTTTATTGGTGTTTACAACTGCTTCCTGTTTTATTTTGAAATCCCTGACCTTCAAATCCGTGTAGTCCCTCATTCATCCAGGAGTGATCCATAGTAGAAAAAGTTTCAAAAAAAGTCTTCTGGACAGTTTAATTCTTGAACGAGACGTTTCGACTTCCATCCGGAAATCATTTTCAATCTGAATGAAATGGACTGAAAACTGGATCTATTTATACTAACCTGAGTAAAAGGTAAAAAAAAATAGTAAGAAGGGCTCGACCAATGAGCCTGTGTTACCTATGATGACCGTGAATGGCTCCTATTGTAACCACAGACCAGTAAACGATCCCTATTATAATAATGCTAAAAGCCTAGTGAATAGAAATTCCTGCTAACGAGAGGCCTGAAACTGGGTCACGAGGTGTCATCTTTAGTCCATGGCTTCAAAAGGCTGCTGTACATACCGGGCAGAATGTATCTAATGCCTCCACTCCGATTCAGTGAAGGACTCTCTTTCATCACAAAGATGGCTTCCTTCGCCCCTCTTTCAAACCAACCTTTCTCTCTACTTAGAAAGGTTGTTCCGGGGTCGGGTCGCGGGGGCAACAGCCTCAAGCGGGCAGCCCAGGCCTATCTCTCCCGGCCGCATCCTCTAGCTCACCCGGAAGGATCCCAAGTCGTTCCCCGGCCAGCTGTGAGACAGTCTCTCCAGCGGTCCGGGGTCTGCCCCTTGGTCTCCTCCCGGTGGGACGTGCCCAAAACTCTCTACTTAGAAAGGATGGTTTGAAAGAGGGGTGAAGGAAGCCATCTTTGTGATGAAAGAGAGTCCTTCACTGAATCAGAGTGGAGGCGTTAGATACATTCTGCCCGGTATTTACAGCAACCTTTTGAAGCCATGGACTAAAGATGACACCTCGTGACCCAGATTCACGCCTCTCGTTAGCAGGAATTTCAATTAACTAGGCTTTTAGCATTTTTATAATAGGGTCGTTTACTGGTCTGTGGTTACAATAGGAGCCATTCACGGTCATCATAGGTAACACAGGCTTATTGGTCGAGCCCTTCTTACTATTTTTTTTACCTTTTACTCAGGTTAGTATAAATAGATCCAGGTTTCAGTCCATTTCATTCAGATTGAAAATGATTTCCAGGATGGAAGTCGAAACGTCTCAATCAAGAATTAAACTGTCCAGAAGACTTTTTTGAAACTTTTTCTACTATCCCTGACCTTCTCTTTTCAGGTGTCTTGACTTCCCTTCCTTCTGTGCTCCCTCTGTCTCATTGTCTCTCCCTCCCATTTAGATTTAACGTGTGTCTTTCCCTCCACTCCCTGCCAGTTTGTCTTGTGTCTTCACTAAGCTTACAGGTCTCCTTCATTCAAGAATAATTTTGGGATTTGGATCGTTTTGACCTGCCTTAGTTTAACCCAGTGGATGGGTCTGACCCGGTGCGATGCCGCAGGGAACATGATGTTTTTTGCAATACCAGACTAAGGTTAAAATTTAGGGACTCCTGCTGTTACTGGAGATTTTTGAAGTTTGTGACGTGAAATCACGTTGTTAAGTCTGTAATCAATAAGCAGCCGGTGATGCTGCTGTGGCCCCTCCCCCTCACAAAGCGCTGTGAGCGTGTGCGTATGTAACAAATCGTGTAGCAGACTGGAAACGATCTGTTGGGGTCTGCGATGGGAACGTGGGACTGGTAGATCCCAGAAGGTTTGATATATAAAGTAGATCTTGGGACAAAAGGTTGGGCACTCCTGCTCTACAGTGTGGCGTGAGCGGAGGGAGTTTAACTCAATGGCAGGAGTGTCAAGATCCGGTTGGAGGGCCGGTGTCCAGACAGTTTTCATTGTGTTCCTGGTTCAATCCAGCTGATAAAGTGAAATAAACGGCCAATAAAATTTGGCACATTGACTCAAAAACTTGGATCAGGTGTTTAGATCAGACTTAGATCAAACTTAGATCAGGTGTGGAGACGGTGGCCGCGTGGTTAGCGCGTTCGCCCGCGGACCGGAAGGTCGTGGGTTGGCGTCCCACGGAGAGCACGTCTAGGGTCCTTGGAGAAGACACCTAACCCCCACTTCTCCCACCATTGGCGCCGTTGAAGGGCAGCCTGCTGCGGTGTAAGGAGTGCAGCAAACAAATTTTCCCGGTGAGGGATGAATAGAGTAATTCAAAATAAACAAAAAAAAAAAAAAATAGATGTTGGAACACATGAAGAACCTTCAGAAAACCGGCCCTACGGGACCTGGGGTTTATTAAAATAAACACAATTTGCCAGAGTCTCTGCAGCGTGGCTGGGCTAACACTCAGAGATCGGGTGAGGAGCTCGGTGTCGAGCTGCTCCTCCTCCAGCTTGAGAGAAGCCAGATGGGGTAGTTCGAGTGCCTCGCTGGTGAGGTGTTTTGGACACGTCCCACCGGGAGGAGACCAAGAGGCAGACCCCAGACCTGCTGGAGAGACTACCGTAATTTCATGGCTATAAGGCTCATATAAAAGTCTTAGATTTTCTTCAAAATGAGCGGTGCGCCTTGTGTGTGAGAAAAGGCCGACCTGAAAGAAAAGGCATGAGAACTTTAAAGAGTGAAGTGTGAGCGGCGTGGGAGCGATGGATGACCGAAGGGTGGAAGGCAGCGCCGGGCGAGTTACGCTACAGTTTGCCAATGGATTGTAGATGCTTGGACTAACGTGTCTGCTGGTACTGTTATCCGAGCTTTCTCAAAAGCTGGTATCCTTTCTGAGGAGCCGCACAGTACAGACAGTGACTTTGACAGCGAGGAGTGAAGTGGACCTGCTCTGAAACAGAGGATGAGGACTTTGATGGATTTGAATAAAGACTATTACCGGTAATGTGTTTGTTTAGTATCGTTACTACTTAAATAAAACACAACCAAACTCAGTTTTGCTCCTGATCTATTTTTTAATACACACATTTGCATGCTTGCGTGTGTGTTGTTGTAAGGCGGTGTGTGACTGAGACTGCGCCTTTTCGTACGGTGCGCCTAATGGTCGCGAAATTACAGTATGTGTCACAGCTGGCCGGGGAACGACTCAGGATCCCTCCGGGTGAGCTGGAGGATGCAGCCGGGGTGAGAGAAGCCTGGGCTTCCCCGTCGTAGGCTGTTGCCCCCGCGACCCGGTCTCAGACGACGAAACGGAATGGAACACAACTTGCATCCCCATCCCGTCCAGATGTTTCTCAATACTTATCAATGTATCCATGTTTTCGACGACACTAGCGCGGACCACCTGGGATCCTAGACTCGAGAACAGGTCTAACACCAGCTGGACTGTGTGTGCACCATCTGAGACCCACCTTGAGTAGGTTGCTTGCAGCTTTGATGCTCATGCGGGCCACGGACTCCCGCTTCCGGCGGGATAAGCGTTGGGCAGAGTATTGGCTGGTGCCGGAGGCGGGGGAGGAAAACACCGGGGAGGTAGGATGGAGGACATGCGTGGCTCTTGGGGAGCGGGCGTCCGTCTCATCAGGACAGCGATACGCCCGACCTCGTCCTAGAGAATCGACGATCTGGACGGACGAGAGAAGATTTAAGATGGTTTCTGTGAGGTGTGGACGTACGTACAGTACACGGGGAGGCCTTACTCTGCGCATCGCAGGGTCTGCGGGTGACTCCGGGCTCGTGTCTGTAGTGAGCCCAGATTCTGATTCCTGTACACCTTGCCTCTGGATGCCATAACGCCGGCTGCAGTGACGAATGCTCCGGTTTTGCCAGAGCTGCTGCTTCGTCTCACAGTCATCACCCACACCGAACCACTGCGCCGCGTTCCTAGAAACACACACAGAGTTACACCAAAAACAACATATGGTAACTTTTATTTGCGTAGTAGACATACGCAACATATACAGATGTGATGCGCCTACTGCATTGCTCTGCGACTTCAGGAAAGCGGATGCGGGAGAGTAAACAGGAGACGATCGACCGACTCTTACTAAGACTGCGTGGCAGCGCCAGGCGAGTTGAGATAGTAGCTGGTTGGGCTAACGTGTCTGCTTCCACTGTTCTTCTAACGTCGTTCACGAGGAGCAGAACGGCAACCAGACGGGCTCTGATAACAAGGAAAGGAAACCTGTCGATTTGCTGCCGAGTGTGAAGCGGCCGGGATGGGAATTAGCGCCTCCAAATCCGAGAACATGGTCCTCGTATCTCGGGGTCTTGTTCACAAGTGGGGGAAGGATGGAGCGGGAGATCGACAGGCGGATCGGTGCGGCATCAGCAATAACTAGGACGCTGCATCGGTCCGTCGTGGTAAAGAGAGAGCTGAGCCGAAAAACAAAGCTCTAGATTTACAAGTCGATCTACGTTCCTACCCTCACCATGGTAACCAGGATCTACGTTCCTACCCTCACCGTGGTAACCAGGATCTATGTTTCTACCCTCACCATGGTAACCAGGATCTACGTTCCTACCCTCACCGTGGTAACCAGGATCTACATTCCTACCCTCACCATGGTAACCAGGATCTACGTTCCTACCGTCACCATGGTAACCAAGATATACGTTCCTACCCTCACCATTGTAACCAGGATCTACGTTCCTACCCTCACCATGGTAACCAGGATCTACGTTCCTACCCTCACCACGGTAACCAGGATCTACGTTCCTACCCTCACCATTGTAACCAGGATCTACGTTCCTACCCTCACCATGGTAACCAGGATCTACGTTCCTACCCTCACCATGGTAACCAGGATCTACGTTCCTACCCTTCCCATGGTAACCAGCTGTGGGTGGTGACCGAAAGAATGAGATCGCGGGTACAAGCGGCCGAAATGAGCTTCCTCTGCAGGGTGGCTGGGCTCTCACTCAGAGATCGGGTGAGGAGCTCTGCCATCCGGGAGGAGCTCGGTGTCGAGCCGCTCCTCCTTCAGATCGAGGGTAGCCAGATGGGGTGGTTCGGGCATCTGATCAGGATGCCCCCCGAACGCCTCGCAGGCGAGGTGTTCCGGGCACGTCCCACCAGGAGGAGACCAAGGGGCAGACCCCGGACCCGCTGGAGAGACTATGTCTCACAGCTGGCCGGGGAACGACTTGGGATCCTTCCAGGTGAGCTAGAGGATGCAGCCGGGGAGAGAGAGGCCTGGGCTGCCCGTTTGAGGCTGTTGCCCCCGCGACCCGACCCCGGAACAAGCGGAAGATGACGGAACGGAAACCTGACGTGTGAAGTGAAGCTCTACTGTTTTTCGTCTTATTTCGAAAGACCTTCATTGTGATTTCTCAGGATTTCCGTGTTAGTTCTAGACTGGCTCCACACTGCCTAAGTCCGATGAAACATAGTGGGCACGGCTTCTAGACTTCCGTTTTCTCAATTTTTTTCAACCGCTAAATTAGACCGATAGAATGACGCTAGATTTTAAAGGGCCCATCTCATGCAAACTAAGTCTTTCCACATTGTATCCTCTGCACACACACACGTTTACAACATGCATTACACCATAGTTATGAAAATATATTGATTTGGTGGAGCGCAGTCACAGACCCGGAACTATGAAAGGCCGGGTATCGCTCATCCCCCCGCCCGTCCTGAGAAAGTACAAGCTCCGCCCTCTGCTCTCACTGAGCCGCTATTCCTCCGCCCATCTCTGAGCGGGAGGGGGAAGGCAGGCGTAAACCCGTGCGTAGCTACCAAAAGCGTGTTTCAAGCAAGAAAATAAAAAAGACGCAGAGCAGCGAACCAGCCTGTATATCGGACGTTGAAAGCGAGTTTGTGAGGGCGTAAGGCCGGAGTGGAGGCGGGTGAGGAGGGCGGGCGGGTGGTGAGGAGGGAGGGGGGCGTGTGTGAAGTCCGTCCTGGCTACATGAAATGAGTCATACTTTAGACATCTGCTCATTGGTTGTTTTGTCTGAGCGTTCCAGAAATCCACAGAAAAACGGGCTAAATCAATCTAGAAAGACACACACACACACACACACACACACACACACACATAAACAAGGCCCGGACATCACTCTTACAAGGTAGAACACTCTGGAAAGTCACTTTTGCATGAGATAGGCCCTTTAAACAAGCGCTAAATGTTACATCAAGAGCGTTAAATTTAAAATCTAGCGGCGCTAGGTTTGAAATCTAAACGCTTGATGTAACATTTTGTTTGTTTTTAACATCTAACAAGCTTGTTTACGTGCGTGTTTTGGCCCCGATGGCTTTCCATATCTGTGCACACGGTTTATTTTGACAGTGTGGGCGTCACGGACACACACATTTTAATGGGAGCGGTGTTGTTGTATCCCATTCTAAGATACAACAAAACTGATTAGAATAACAGGAAAAAAAAAAAACACCAACAAGGTTTATTTATTTAATTTTTTCAAGTTTGGCGGGCCGGATTAAAACGTTTAACAGGCCGCATGTGGCCCGCGGGCCGTCGTTTGCCCATGCCTGGTTTAGAGTGACAAGAAAAGTTTGTTGTTTCTGAGTGAAATCCTCTTACTTGCGAATGTTTTCAGAAAACGTTGCCTGTTTGTTGAACTTGGTTCTCCTGGGACTTTGGCTGCTTTGTTCCGTAGCATCGGTTGTGTTTCTCACACTGATAATTCTTGCGAGGAGCGGTCGCCGTGGCTGCGTAAAGAAAACAATACAAAAATAAGACAAGATGATCACATAAAATCCATCCTCACTTTCAAAGTCATCCATAATCCTGCTCCTTGCTTCCTCTCTGATCTGGTCCATATTGCTACCTCCTCTCGTTCTCTCAGGTCATCTGCATCCATCCATCTTACTGTCCCCTCCATCCGTCTGAGCACAATGGGGGGCAGAGCCTTCAGCCGCTTTGCTCCCTGACTCTGGAACGCACTTCCCCCTGACATCCGGAACTTAGACTCTTTCCTTCTGTTTGAATCTCATCTTAAAACTCAGCTCTTCAGATCTGTCTCCTCTCTTTAATCCTCTTCATGTCTCTTGACTTGATGTCTTTTATATTTTTATCTATTGTTCTGTTTAAATCGATAAACACATAAATTGATTTCTCTAGTTTGTAAGGTAATGGTCATTTTAATGTGAGACCACACACAGCTTCTATTTTCTATGGTTTGTCCCAAACACACAGATTCAAATCGACTAAGATGAATCTTTCATTTACCACTTCCTTCGATCATACGGGCACTGAACTCACAGAGACAGATGCTGCTTCGGTAAAAAGGAAGCAGCAACTCGATCCGAATCCTCTGGGATTCCTTCTAGACTGTGAAGATCTGTCTGCATGGATCGTGTGTCTCTCTAATTTTATATGCAAAAAATTTAGCACAGCTCAAAACAGAGCGAGTCATGCTTTTATGGTGGAATCGGGTTTTGTTTTGAGATGAAAACAAAGACCTACCATCACCATGGTAACCAGATCTACGTTCCTACCCTCACCATGGTAACCAGGATCTACGTTCCAACCCTAACCATGGTAACCAGGATCTACGTTCCTACCCTCACCATGGTAACCAGGATCTACGTCCCTACCCTCACCATGGTAACCAGGATCTACGTTCCTACCCTCACCATGGTAACCAGGATCTACGTCCCTACCCTCACCATGGTAACCAGGATCTACGTTCCTACCCTCACCGTGGTAACCGGGATCTACGTCCCTACCCTCACCATGGTAACCAGGATCTACGTTCCTACCCTCACCGTGGTAACCAGGATCTACGTCCCTACCCTCACCATGGTAACCAGGATCTACGTTCCTACCCTCACCATGGTAACCAGGATCTACGTTCCTACCCTCACCATGGTAACCAGGATCTACGTTCCTACCCTCACCATGGTAACCAGGATCTACGTTCCTACCCTCACCAAGGTAACCAGGATCTACGTTCCTACCCTCACCATGGTAACCAGGATCTACGTTCCTACCCTCACCAAGGTAATCAGGATCTACGTTCCTACCCTCACCATGGTAACCAGGATTTACGTTCCTACCCTCACCATGGTAACCAGGATCTACGTTCCTACCCTCACCATGGTAACCGGGTCTACGTTCTACCCTCACCATGGTAACCGGGTCTACGTTCTACCCTCACCATGGCAACCAGGATCTACATTCCGACCCTCACCATGGTAACCAGGATCTACGTTACTACCCTCACCATGGTAACCAGGATCTATGTTCCTACCCTCACCATGGTAACCAGGATCTACATTCCTACCCTCACCATGGTAACCAGGATCTACGTTCCTACCCTCACCATGGTAACCAGGATCTACATTCCTACCCTCACCATGGTAACCAGGATCTACATTCCTACCCTCACCATGGTAACCAGGATCTACGTTCCTACCCTCACCATGGTAACCAGGATCTACTTAGATATAACAGCCAATTCATTGGCACAATAATTTAAAAACCTGATGTTTAGATTAAAAAAACAGAAAAACTCTCAAAACCAGGATTCCACAGAGAGGAAACAAATGATCCAACGAGTTTTTAACCTGATGAGCTGGCTCGCTGGTCGTGGCATCTTCCGATGGAGCAGTAGAGATACTTAAGGCAGCAGGCTTCTTGCTTTTCAGACCACTTTCTTTCTGGTTTTCATTTTCAAGAGGCTCCTCTTCTTCCTTTTCAAGCACCTCCTCTTCATTTTCAACCAGCTCCTCTTCATTTTTAAGAGGCTCCTCTTCCTCCGGAGTGGCCATGCAGTCGGCGTGCTGCGAAAGAGGAGAGCGGAAAGGTTATGAAGAGAGCATGAGGGTGTAATCCTATAATAATCCAATTTATTAATCTAGACTTCCACTTTTATTTTAAAATGTAAAAAAAAAAAAACAACGAAAGGACTACATCTCCCAACAGGAAGGACTACATCTCCCAACACAAAGGACTACATCTCCCAACACGAAGGACTACATCTCCCAACACGAAGGACTACATCTCCCTACACAAAGGACTACATCTCCCAACACAAAGGACTACATCTCCCTACACAAAGGACTACATCTCCCTACACAAAGGACTACATCTCCCAACAGGAAGGACTACATCTCCCAACACAAAGGACTACATCTCCCAACACGAAGGACTACATCTCCCAACACGAAGGACTACATCTCCCAACACGAAGGACTACATCTCCCTACACAAAGGACTACATCTCCCAACACAAAGGACTACATCTCCCTACACAAAGGACTACATCTCCCTACACAAAGGACTACATCTCCCTACACAAAGGACTACATCTCCCAACAGGAAGGACTACATCTCCCAACACCAAGGACTACATCTCCCAACACAAAGGACTACATCTCCCTACACAAAGGACTACATCTCCCTACACAAAGGACTACATCTCCCTACACAAAGGACTACATCTCCCAACACGAAGGACTACATCTCCCAACACGAAGGACTACATCTCCCTACACAAAGGACTACATCTCCCAACACGAAGGACTACATCTCCCTACACAAAGGACTACATCTCCCAACACAAAGGACTACATCTCCCAACACGAAGGACTACATCTCCCTACACAAAGGACTACATCTCCCAACACAAAGGACTACATCTCCCAACAGGAAGGACTACATCTCCCAACACAAAGGACTACATCTCCCAACACAAAGGACTACATCTCCCTACACAAAGGACTACATCTCCCAACACAAAGGACTACATCTCCCTACAGGAAGAACAAGAACTCCCAATAACGCTCCCTAATCATCCATTCACTTTTACTCAGTCTACGTTTATTTTTATTGAGACCATCTCTGAGAAAATCAACTCATTATTTCTCACAAATCTAAACAAGGCCCTGCCCGCGCTGGTCGTGTGTCTGTTTAGAGAGCGAGTATTAATGTCAAATCGGAATAGTCGCCAAAAACCGGTCTATTCCTGGAGTTGCGTTCCGGCCTGAGGTCCGCTATTCCTAGACAAATCAAAGCGAACGCACACGCGAACCGTTAAAATCACACCACTCTTCCCTCACGGCCAGCGGAGCCATTCCGCTCCTCAAAGCCCAGTGTTGCCTCAGAGTTTAAAATAAATCAATATGAGGTTCAGTGTGTCTGCGACAGGAATGGCAGCAGTCCAGAAACCTGACACCAGTCTGTAGTTTCTGTAGAGAGCAAGTCCAGCAAGTATAGACTGTTCCACACTCGGCCCGTCAGGTTCTTTACTCAGGATTAGTCCCTATCAATCCCAGCTGGTACTGTTCATAATAAGACGTGCTGAATTATTTATGCCCGGGCAGAGGAGATGGAGGGAAGGTTCCTGGACATCTCAACAGGATTCAGAGGAGAACCAGGTCTCCACTAATGGGCTAGACGTTTCTGATGATGGGCAGAACAGATGGTGAATGCCCCCAAAGAGGAAAACTTTTCCAGAGAACAATAACAAAACACTGCAAGAGTTTATCCGGCTAATGTCTCCAGTTAGTTCCCTACCTTTTGATGTTTCATTTTACTCCAGCAACTAGGTCAGGGATAACAGGCATTAGCTTATGACTTAATTGGAAAACACAACACCCAGTCAGACTAAAGAAATGATAGTGTGAGATATACACAAGAGTCTGTCCGCCATGTTTGTAGTTCTGTAGCTGTTTTCTGGACTACGCTTCCTGCTTGGGTGCATTATGTACGTCACGTCCGGCCCTCACCAGATTGCTTGAAGAAAAAAAAGCTCTAACATCAGTGGAGCAAGTGAACCCCAAACCTGCGAGGTCAGACTGTTTCCACAGAGTTAAAAAAACGGTTTGATGGACAAGAATAGCGTTCCTGCGTCCAATTCGGTAGTTTTAAAAACGACCCATTAAGGAGAAATTATGAAGGGTTAGGTCAGCGTCGTCCAGAAAACAGAGTGTAAAAAACAAACTGTCTAAACAGTGTCTTTAAATTCTCAATCTGGGGCATCGTTACCAACACGGACCGTATAGCATGGTTGATCTAAAGAACTACAAACATGGAGGACAGACCGTATAGCACGGTTGATCTAAAGAACTACAAACATGGAGGACAGACCGTATAGCGTGGTTGATCTAAAGAACTACAAACATGGAGGACAGACAGTATAGCATGGTTGATCTAAAGAACTACAAACATGGAGGACAGACAGTATAAATAAATAAATAACTAAATAAATGAATTACTCTATTCATCCCTCACCGGGGAAATTTGTTTGCTGCACTCCTTACACCGCAGCAGGCTGCCCTTCAACGGCGCCAATGGTGGGAGAAGCAAGGGTTAGGTGTCTTCTCCAAGGACCCTAGACGTGCTCTCCGTGGGACGCGAACCCGCGACCTTCCGGTCCGCGGGCGAACGCTCTAACCACGCGGCCACCGTCTCCCGTATAGCACGGTTGATCTAAAGAACTACAAACATGGAGGACAGACCGTATAGCATGGTTGATCTAAAGAACTACAAACATGGAGGACGGACACTTGTGTTGATGTCATGCTGTTATTTCTGCTCTCTGATTCGATAGGACGTTTTTCCCTCGCTGCAATCGTAACATAATGCCTGCAATCATTGACCTAGTTGCTGAAGTAAAGTTAAATTGAGCGGAATAGTAAGAATTGCCACTTTGTACAGATTGTGTTCATTTCCTTCAGAGTAAAAACAAGGAAACTAGTGGCAAAAACTAACAGCTCGTGTCGGGCAGGAGCAGAAGAGAGCTGATTGGACCGATTGGACCTTTTCCTCGAACTACAAACACTTTTTTTTACTTGTTATAATTATGAACCAAACAGGTTCTGACTGGTCGTTCCGATGTGTGAGTGGGCGCAACAGGCGGGAAAGTAATTCCCCTCGGGATCAATAGATCTCATTCAGTAACCATGGTAACCGTAGCTCTGAAATCAGAGTTCAGAAAGTCATCCCTGACACCGTGATAAGGGAACCTCATGGAGCTGGGAGGGGTTAAGGGTAGTGTGTAGGGGGGAGTGGAGTTTCTGGACTGACTATGACAAGTTTTCTCCAGCATGTTGTGGGTCAAACAAAACATGGTGGTTTGTGTGTCGTCCCTAAACAGTAAACACTACTTGGCTGTAACCAGGAATCAGACAGAGGACAGAAATATGTGCTTCTTCTTGTTTATGTGATACGGCGGCGGCAGCAGCATGCAACAACATGTGAGGACCCCACCCACGTGTCGTAAAGTTCAGGAGTGAGAAGCGGAGGAGGAGGATCTGGTTTCATGCCGCCCAGTTAGAGTGAAACCCGCATACCGATCAAGATGAGCTGACAGTGCTGCTGCACACCAGTGGTGTGTTGTCTACGAAGTATTAAATAAAAAAAAAAATCCTTTCAGAATAAAAGCTTCATATTTATAAACACAAAAAAACTGTTTTTTTTTTTCTGTCTATTCTTTATTTTTGTGTCTTTTCTGTGGTCCCAGGGACAGCTTGGGCCTAGCAGGAATCGAACCAGGTTCTCCCGGTCGAAAGACGGTATCTCTACCACTAGGCCAACGCCCCTGGGACCAAGACAAAAGACAGGAAACAGAGATGTTTGTATCAGAGATGAAGATGCTGAGGATCTCTCTGGGAGTGACCAGGATGGACAGGATCAGAGGAACAGCACATGTTAGAGGTTTTAAAGTCAGAGAGGTCAGACTGAGATGGTTTGAACATGTGCAGAGGAGAGAGTACATCAGAAGAAGGATGCTGGGTTTGGAACCACCAGGAAAGAGGACTAGAGGAAGACCAAAGAGGAGGTTCATGGATACAGTGAAGGAAGACATGAAGATAGTTGGTGTGACTGAAGAGGATGCAGGAGATAGGGTTAGATGGAAGAGACTGACTTGCTGTGGCGACCCCTGGAGGGAAATGTTCCCGGATGTCCGACTTCTTCCACTACTTCTAAAGTTTCCATTCTAACCGTTAAAAAGCCGTTTCTATTCAAACCGCAGCTGACCGTTAATCTAATTTTGTAGCAGCTGTTGTGAACATGAGGAAAAACAAGAGGATTTAACGACCGTTCCAACCATCCCAGAATAATCTCAGCAGAATATTCATTCAACGATTCGAAAACAGCAAAGACTTTTAAGTAAATTGTTTTGGCCCCTGAAGCTGCTGATGAGTCAATCATTCACAGAAAAACTAAAAAGGGTGAAGCAACGCTTAAAAAACAGGCTGAGAGCAAAAAAAAAAAAACACACTTTGTTGAGGAGAGCACAAGATTTGTTGCCATACCAGCCTGTCAATGCCCGATCCCATCAGACTTTAGAAGCTAAGCAGGCTGGGCCTGGGCTGTACTAGGATGGGAGACCACTGGAACCCCAGGTGCCACGGTGGGACGGCCGTTGAGATTAAATTGGCGTTGTGTCCATGGGCAAGACACTTCACCCATGTTGCCTAGTCTGAATGATGTGTGATTGGTTCGTGATGCTCAGAGGGGCCGATGGCGCAAAATGGCAGCTTTGCTTCTGTTAGTCTGCCCCAGGGCAGCTGTGGCTACAACAGTAGCTTGCCATCACCTGGTATGGAGTGAATGAATAAGGTATATGTGAAGCGTCTTTGAGAGTCCTTAAACTCTTAAAGATAAACACGCAGCTCTTAGTCCTGTTTTTTCTGGCAGCTCAACAGAACTTGTTTCTGTGTGTGAGCACAAATACCCATTATAGTCTTATTGAAGGAGTGTATCTGGTCCGGTTCTGAACTCCTCCAAGACCAAGGAGATGATCATTGACTTAAGCAGGAAGCCCCTTCATCAACCTGTTCTGATCGACGGAGAGAGCATCGAGGCTGTTAATACCTACAAATATCTGGACTGCAAACTGGACTGGTCAGAGCAGGCTCAGGCCCTGCAGAAGAAAGAACAGAGCAGACTGTTTTTCTTAAGAAGGCTTAAAACTTTTCATGTGTGGTGACATGTTGAACATCTTTTATCAGTTTTCTTTGCGGTCGTCTGCTGGGGAGGCAGCTTGACCGCAAGGGACAGCAATAGGCTGGACAGACTGATAAGGAAGTGTGCATCTGTGGTGGGGAGAAATGTGGACTCTATGGGAGCTGTTTTGGAGAGGAAGATGATGGCTCTAATGCAGGATAGCAGAGCATCTTCATCTCTGCTACCTTCATCTCTGTTTCCTGTCTTTCTTCAGTGCCACTGTCTCTAGACCAATCAGCATGGCCGCTCTCACCACACTGTCTCTAGACCAATCAGCATGGCCGCTCTCACCACACTGTCTGTAGACCAATCAGCATGGCCACTCTCACCACACTGTCTGTAGACCAATCAGCATGGCCGCTCTCACCACACTGTCTGTAGACCAATCAGCATGGCCGCTCTCACCACACTGTCTCTAGACCAATCAGCATGGCCGCTCTCACCACACTGTCTCTAGACCAATCAGCATGGCCGCTCTCACCACACTGTCTCTAGACCAATCAGCATGGCCGCTCTCACCACGCTGTCTGTAGACCAATCAGCATGGCCGCTCTCACCACGCTGTCTCTAGACCAATCAGCATGGCCGCTCTCACCACGCTGTCTCTAGACCAATCAGCATGGCCGCTCTCACCACGCTGTCTCTAGACCAATCAGCATGGCCGCTCTCACCACGGTTTTATACACTTTTCCTTTCATTTTAGCTGAAACTCTTCTGTCACACATCACACCTGATACTTTTCTCCACCCGTTCCAGTCTGCCTGCACACGCTTCTTCACCTCTTTTCCACACTCTCCATTGCTCTGGACTGTTGATCCTAGATACTTAAAATCTTCCACCTTCTTTATCTTCACCTTCATTCCTCTTCTTTCTAGTGCAAACCTCCACCTCTCCAGCTGTTCCTCCACCTCTTTCCGCCTCGTCCCACCACAGATCACACTAAATCACTGCAGGAGATTAATAAAGTTTTTATCTATCTTTCTCAGGGAAGAGAAGGACGTATGAAGCAGGAGAACGACAGGCTGATCCGTGCGGTGTCCGTTATGATTGGGCCGCTGCGTTAATATGTTGTGGTGAAGAAAGAGCTAAAAAAAAAAACAAGAGAAAAGCTCTTGATTTACCCGTTGATCTACATTCCGACCCTCACCTGTGGTCACCAGCTGTGGGCGGTGACGTAAAGATCAAGACCACAGATACAAGAGGTTAAAATTAGTTTTACTTTGAGTCAAAACCCTGAGTCTTTCATCCTCAGTCAGGCTATTTAACCCTTTGGTGTCGGAATCCACACGACTCCCGGTGTGGATCACCCGTCGAGTGATCCCACCTGTGCTGATGTCGATAACAGGTGGCGCAATTTGACATACCGGTGTTTTATGTCTTTATTTTATCATTTTGTAGGCAGGACAGTGGATAGCACAGTGTCCCACAGCAAGAAGGTCAGGGGTTTCGAGTCCCAGGTGGGGAGGAGATTTGGAACACTGTCCTTTCTGTGTGGAGTTTGCATGTTCTCCCCGTGTATGTGTGGGTTTTCTCCGGATTTCTCTCACCCTCCAAAAACATGCATGTGAGGTAATTGGACACTACTAAATTGTCCCACGAAATGAGTGTGTGTGTGACCCTGTAACAGACTGGCGACCTGTTCAGGGTGTACCCTGGCTCTCGCCTTGAATCAGCCGGGATGGGCTTCGGACGGTTCAGAAGATGAATCATGCTTGCTGCTGCCAGGCAGGTTGGTCTTGGCTGGGCAAAGGCTGTGGGAGTAAAACCCAGACAAAACTGTCTGGATCGCGTTGCCTTTTTGTCGGACTCTCTCTGTAACGCCGAGAGGGGGATCTTCTTCTTTCTAACACCTGGTCGATTTCTAAGATCTTCAACCTATCTGCCAATTTTCCACCCTGCAGATTTGGGTCGCTCTGACTGGATTCGTCAGCAACAAGTTGACTTGGACGACTTATGGAGGAACACACAGCACCGGCTGGAGGGAACACGTCTCACATCTGGTCAGAGAACGCCTTAGAATCCTCCCCAAAGAGGGAGAGTGAAGTCTGGGCTTCTCTGCTAAGGCTGATGACCTTGCTTTGGAGAAGATGATCGAATACAAAAAATTTTTTGTTTAACCTGCAGCAGGAAGTAAAGCTCAGAAACCAAATATAGGCGGATTTTAAATAAAGGTCTGTTTGTTTTGAGCAGCTGTGGTCAGAAAACAGAATGAGGAAGTCCCGGCTTCCTGCATGTCTTCCTCTTTATCTCTAATAAACACTCATCTTTACAAACTACAGTATGTTGACATGCGGGGCGTGGACCGCTGCCCGGGAGGGTTTTTTTTTTAGATGATTTCATGACTAATTTGAGGTGAATATGAGCAGCACAGGGTGGCAACGGGTTAACCTCACCCAAACACTGTGCAGTGATTCTTCTTCTTTTGGCATTTCCCTCCAGAGGGCGCCACAGCAAGTCAGTTTCTTCCATCTAACCCTATCTGCTGCATCTTCTTCGGTCACACCAACTATCTTCATGTCTTCCTTCACTGTATCCATGAACCTCCTCTTTGGTCTTCCTCTAGTCCTCTTTCCTGGTGGTTCCAAACCCAGCATCCTTCTTCTGATGTACTCTCTCTCTCTCTCCTCTGCACATGTCCGAACCATCTCAGTCTGACCTCTCTGACTTTAAAACCTCTAACATGTGCTGTTCCTCTGATCCTGTTCATCCTGGTCACTCCCAGAGAGATCCTCAGCATCTTCATCCCTGATACAAACATCTCTGTTTCCTGACTTTTCCCTAGTGACACTGTCTCTAGACCAATCAGCACGGTCGCTCTCACCACACTGTCTCTAGACCAATCAAAATGGCCGCTCTCACCACACTGTCTCTAGACCAATCAGCATGGCCGGTCTCACCACACTGTCTCTAGACCAATCAGCATGGCCGGTCTCACCACGCTGTCTCTAGACCAATCAGCATGGCCACTCTCACCACGCTGTCTCTAGACCAATCAGCATGGCCACTCTCACCACGCTGTCTCTAGACCAATCAGCATGGCCACTCTCACCACGCTGTCTCTAGACCAATCAGCATGGCCACTCTCACCATACTGTCTCCAGACCAATCAGCATGGCCGCTCTCACCACACTGTCTCTAGACCAATCAGCATGGCCGCTCTCACCACACTGTCTCTAGACCAATCAGCATGGCCGCTCTCACCACACTGTCTCTAGACCAATCAGCATGGCCGCTCTCACCACACTGTCTCTAGACCAATCAGCATGGCCGCTCTCACCACACTGTCTGTAGACCAATCAGCATGGCAGCTCTCACCACACTGTCTCTAGACCAATCAGCATGGCCGCTCTCACCACACTGTCTCTAGACCAATCAGCATGGCCAAAATTTGAGCACAATTTACATTTTTTCCTCTGCTTCCTCTGCAGAATAGCTGGAATCTCACTCAGAGATCGGGTGAGGAGCTCTGCCATCCGGGAGGAGCTCCTCCTCCAGGTCAAGAGTACCAGATAGGGTGGTTAGGACATCTGGTCAGGATGCCCCCCGAGCGCCTCGCTGGTGAGGTGTTTCGGGCACGTCCTACCGGGAGGAGACCAAGAGGCAGACCCCGGACCCGGACCTGGCTGGGGATCCACTCGGGATCCTTCCAGGTGAGCTGGAGGAGGTCAGAGAAGCCTGGGCTTCCCGTCTGAGGCTGTTGCCCCCGCAACCCAGCCCCGGATGAGCGGAAGACCTATTTTGGGGTGTTTAAAAGTAACGATGAGGGAGCAGCTGGAGAATTCATGGGAGGGTTTCAGCCTGAGAAAAAGAGAAACCGCCGCCTCATACTTCATAACCCACAACAGATCTTCACGAGGAGTACGGGAACCTGAAACCAATAACGTCTGAAAAGAAACCAATTTCACTTTTGAGGGTTTTTAAAAACAGCTTTGACCGGTTTCCGCGTGTTCGAACTCGCTCTGGATTTCCTCCTACCTCCTGATGAAGACACAAATGTTCTGTGTGGTTCTTCGTGGGATCTGAGACAATGTGTTAGAAAGGAACAGCCGTGCTGGCCCGATCAGAACAGACACGTGCTGTCCTCTAAGAACTGCCAAGAAACTATGAATGAAGGTTTTCTTCTAAAACTAGAAAGAGATTAAACATCAAATAATCCTCTGAAAAATAGTCTTCTTCAACAAAATCATCTAAAAAAATTCTTTCTTTCTTCTAAAAACAGTTCAAAGCAGCTCAAAAAATTAATAAAAAAAACAGCTGTAAAAACAAAACTTCATGTCAGTGTTTTTTTTTTTTTTTTTAATCACTTAACGGTTTCATAACAGCTGACGTTTTTGGTTCACGTCCACTTTTTAAATCTCAAGCACCTCCTCACTCGCATGATGAATCAGACTGTTTCCTTCAGTCTGACTTCGGAGCATCGGGGTTCACCCTCTACATAAAGGGACGAATCTGTTCCTTTCAGGTAGGACCAAACGTGACCGTATGTAACGCACTTGAACCAGTCAGCGTCGTCCGGAAAATAGAGTAAAAAAAACCTTTCCTGAATGAACTAAAACTCTGTCTTTAAATTCTCAATCTGAGGAATCGTTACCAACATGGACCATATAGCATGGTTGATCTAAAGAACTACAAACATGGAGGACAGACCATATAGCATGGTTGATCTAAAGAACTACAAACATGGAGGACAGACCGTATAGCATGGTTGATCTAAAGAACTACAAACATGGAGGACAGACCGTATAGCATGGTTGATCTACAGAACTACAAACATGGAGGACAGACCATATAGCATGGTTGATCTAAAGAACTACAAACATGGAGGACAGACCATATAGCATGGTTGATCTACAGAACTACAAACATGGAGGACAGACCGTATAGCATGGATGATCTAAAGAACTACAAACATGGCGGACGGACGTTTATGTTCGTGTCACACCATCATCTCTGTTCTCTGATTGGTTGGGACATTTTCCCATCCCTGCAATCCCTGACGTAAGTGCTGGAGTAAAATCAAATTAAGAAAGAATGACTCTGTGGTGCCTGACGAGCTTTAAACTCAGATTGAGCAGCAGTAATAACATGTAGCACAGGCAGATACAGTACAAGGCCGAGTGGGATGGAGATCGAGGTGTCTTAAGCATGAAGTTTGTCGTTGCAGCTTGAGTAGTGCAAACAAGGTACACGCTTAGCCGAGCCAAATGAATAGAAATGTAATATAATTAAAGTAAAACCAGGGATCCTTTTGGGGATTTCCCAAAGCCACATGGTCCCAGATGTGCTGCCATCTGTTGGAACAGGATCAATCAGGGTCGGGTGACACCAAATGGATTTCACTCACTACACTGATACGATGGAGTCAAATGAAGAAAAACCATGTTTACAATTATATAAAGATAGATTTCATCAAATGAAAAGACAGTATTTAAGTATCTCGGGGTCTTCTTCACGAGTGGGGGAAGGATGGAGCGGGAGATCGACAGGCCGATGCAAGTAAACATGTATGTTTTTGGAGAAAACCCACACATACACAGCTAGAACAAGCAAACTCCACATAGAAAGACCAGTGTTTCAAGCCTCGTCCCACTCAGGACTCAAACCCCCAACCTTCGTGCTGTGAGGTCACCATGTATCATTTCACTTATTTGTAATTTAAGGTTTAAAAATAGGCTTTAAAAGGCAGGGTACACTCTGCCACAGGAACAATCCACCACAGTGAAGGATGTGGAGCTTTTAGAGACAGTTTAACATCTTATTAGGATTCACTGGAGTTTTCAGACATTGTTACCGTGGCAACACACATTCCACACCACGCGCTGCCAACTGTCATGTGTTCTACCAATGGCTGTTCCACCAAGCAGCTGTTCTGATCTCTCTTTGACTGCTTGGAGCCACCGGACACATAGATTTCCCCAGCAGGAGATTCTTAAAGTAATCTGAAACAAACTATTTAAAAATCAGATTACTGAGAAACGATAAACGACAGACGTGTGAAGTAGAATCATCACAGGATTCCAAAGTTTGCCCAAAACATGCCTGCTTTTTTTAAGGAGAATTTGACAGAGAATTCAGGGCAAATAAAAACCAGAGCTCTGGTTTGTATCCAGGAATTGCAACATATTGCTGGAGGCCTCCGGGTCTTGTTTCCCGGGTTCGGTCTCGTCTGAGGTTCTGATTTCCAAAAGCTTCCATGTTTTAACACTTAAGGAGACGTTTTTCTGGTTAAATCGTCTCATCTTTATTTCTATTTTACGGCCAGTTTGAGGTGAAATAAATATTGTAAGGCGACACCTACAGAAAGCCATGTTTCTCTCAGGTCTGCATGATTCCTCACCACGTTGTCATGACAACACTGTTCTTTCTGTGTGGAGTTTGTATGTTCTCCCTGCGTATGTGAGGGTTTTCTCTGGTTTCCTCCAAAAACATGCATGTTAGATTGATTGGACGCTACATAATTGTTCCTAAGAATGAGTGTGTATGGATGGTTATATGTGTGTGGCTCTGCGACAGACTGGCGACCTCTTCGGGGTGTACCGTCCCTTGGCTCGAACAACCGGGATGGGCTCTGACACCACCCGCAACCCCGAGAGGGATGGAGGGTTCAGAAGGTGACTGACCGACATTCACATCTCACAATAACAACAGTGTTGCTGTGAAATTCACATCAACACCGAGCTGCACGGTGGTCTCACAGGAAGAGGGTCTGGAGTTCAAGTCCCGGAGTGGGCGCGGGGCTTGAAACACTGGCCTTTCTGTGTGGAGTTTGCCTGTTCTCCCTGTGTATGTGTGGGTTTTCTCTGGTTTCCTCCAAAAACATGCATGCTAAGTTGATTGGCTGATATGAAGTTGCCCTTTGGAATAAGTGTGTGTGCCCCCCGAACAGACTGCCTCTAGCCTGGAATCAGCTGGATAGACTTCGGCATCCACCCCATTAGGGGTGAGCGGTTCAGAAGACAAAACGAAACATAGTTCTGCAGCATTAATTATGATTCAATCAGTCACGTATCAAACTGATATCAAAATATTGACACCTATGAAAAGGTTGTAATTGTCGATTTATTTTTCCGTTCTGTCATCTTCCGCTTATCCGGGGCCGGGTCGCGGGGTGCAAAGGCCTCAGACGGGAAGCCCAGGCTTCCCTCATCCCGGCTGCATCCTCCAGCTCACCCGGAAGGATCCCGAGTCGTTCCCCGGCCAGCTGTGAGACATAGTCTCTCCAGCAGGTCTGGGGTCTGCCTCTTGGTCTCCTCCCGGTTGGACCAAGAGTGCCCGAAACACCTCACCAGCAAGGCACTTGGGGGGCATCCTGACCAGATGCCTGAACCACCCCATCTGGCTCCTCTCAACCTGGAGGAGGAGCGGCTCGACACCGAGCTCCTCCCGGATGGCAGAGCTCCTCACCCAATCTCTGAGCGAGAGCCCAGCCACCCTGCAGAGGAAGCTCATTTCGACACCACCCACAGCTGGTGACCAAAGGTGAGGGTAGGAACGTAGATCCTGGTTACCATGGCGAGGGTAGAAACGTAAATCCTGGTTACCATGGTGAGGGTAGGAATGTAGATCCTGGTTACCATGGTGAGGGTAGGAATGTAGATCCTGGTTACCATGGTGAGGGTAGGAACGTAAATCCTGGTTACCATGGTGAGGGTAGGAACGTAAATCCTGGTTACCATGGTGAGGGTCGGAACGTAGATCCTGGTTCCCATGGTGAGGGTAGGAATGTAGATCCTGGTTACCATGGTGAGGGTAGGAACGTAGATCCCGGTTACCATGGTGAGGGTAGGAACGTAGATCTGGTTACCATGGTGAGGGTAGGAACGTAGATCCTGGTTACCATGGTGAGGGTTGGAACGTAGATCCTGGTCACCATAGTGAGGGTAGGAACGTAGATCCTGGTTCCCATGGTGAGGGTAGGAACGTAGATCCCGGTTACCATGGTGAGGGTAGGAACGTAGATCTGGTTACCATGGTGAGGGTAGGAACGTAGATCCTGGTTACCATGGTGAGGGTAGGAACGTAGATCCTGGTTACCATGGTGAGGGTTGGAACGTAGATCCTGGTTACCATAGTGAGGGTAGGAACGTAGATCCTGGTTATCATGGTGAGGGTAGGAACGTAGATCCTGTTACCATATTGAGGGTAGGAACGTAGATCCTGGTTACCATGGTGAGGGTAGGAACGTAGATCGACCTGTATCTGCGATCTCATTCTTTCGGTCACCACCCACAGCTGGTTACCATGGTGAGTTTCAGTTTATTTTTAGTTCTCTTATTATTAGTTTAAAGCGTCACTGTTTGCACTCTGAGGAGCCAACCGATTGGTCGTGACACTACTGTTGGGCGGTACACCAGTTTGTACCAAAGACCAGTTGTATATTTTTTTACAGTATAAATGTCTTAAATCCCGTCACAACCTAAGCGTCTAGAATGACTGAGTTAATAAAACTCCATCTAATGGAACTCAGTCTTCCCTGTCCAGCTGTGAGACATAGTTTCTCCAGCAGGTCAGAGTCTCCCTTTGGGTCTCCTCCCGATGGGATGAAACCGCTCACCAGTGAGGCGTTCGGGAGGCATTCTAACCTATGGTCACCAGCTGTGGGTGGCGACCGAAAGAACAAGATCATGGATACAAGCAGCTCAAATGATCTTCCTCCACAGGGTGGCTGGGCTCTCAATCAGAGATAGAGTCATCTGTGAGGAGCTCGGGGTAGTGCCGTTGCTCCTCCGGATCGAGAGAAGCTGAATGGGATAGTTCAGGGATCTGGTTCGGATGCATCCCAAGCACCTTGCTGGTGAGCTGTTTCGGGCATTTGGAGGAGACTCAGAGGCAGACCCGGACCTGCTGGCAAGACTATGTCTCACAGCTGGTCGGGGAACACCTCAGGATCCTCCTGGGTGAGCTGGAGGACGCAGCCGGGGTGAGAGAAGCCTGGGCGTCCCGTCTGACCCGACCCGGATAAACGGAACGAAAATTGAACATTAAAACCTGGTTTTATTACGTCATGATCATCAAAACAAACACATTTAAAGGTTATTTTTATGACAGAAATGTTGTTTTTATTTTTAATAACTTTATAAAAATGATATTTAATTAAATCAAACTTATTGATTTTTATTTTTAAATGAATGCATTAAAAACACAACTAATAACATTCAAAACTGGAAAAAATAACACAATAACATTTAAAAAAAATGCAGTAAAAGTCAATTTAAAGGTTTTTATATCAACAGAAAAAAAGCAGAAATTCTGATTCATGTTTAAATAACTGTAAATATTTGATTTAATTAAACTTATTTGAGTTTTTTTTTTAAAAAATGAAGTAACTATTTCATCACATGGCGTCAGAAAAAAATTAAGTAACCTGTTTTTTTTACGTTAAAAGAACTTGTTTCAATATAAAAACCAGTTTTAATAAATTTCATTTTGTTTTATTTAAACCTAAAATTAATCTTTAAGCAGTTTTTAAACGTTTATTTTAAAAATAACCGCTGATGTTTCGGGTTATTTTATTTTGAAGGTGATAAAATAAGAGTTTTATTGTCTTACCTTCAGAAGAACAGGTTTGTTTTCAGGTTTTTAAAGATGAATTAAAATAAAAAACGAAGTTATTTTTTTTTATATAGTTTTTTTTTGTGTTTCTAAAGGAGCAGCGGTCTGTCTCTGTTTTACTTCCAGGTTTCTGAATCCAAACTGGAGGAGCACGAGGAGGAGGAGCACGATTGGAGGAGGAGCACGAGGGGGAGGAGCATGAGTAGGAGCAGCACGATTGGAGGAAGAACAGGAGGAGGGGCGGGACTAGAGATTCCCGCCTTCATCACAGACACGCCTACTTTATGACGTAATTATTTTCTTTTATTATCTTTTATTTAATTTTTTATTTGAGTTTTTTTTTTTATCTTCAGTTAAACTTTTTATTTTATTAACTTTTTTTATTTTTTATTGTATCACATTAAAAAAATATATTTCACGGAAGGGACACGGTCTTCACCCGTCTGTGTCCCTTCGAATCGGCCGGGATCTCGGGGCTCTGCTGCCTGGAGGGGGGCTGGGTTTGCGGGACTTGGAGGCCAGTCACTTCTGTGTTGCCCGCCTCCGGGGGGCGGGAGACACCCAGAGATACGGTTGTGTGGTTTTCGTATGGGGGAAACGGGCCCGGGGGCGGTCTCGCCTGGCCCTGCCGGGGCCCCTCGTCACCAGTTGGGGTTAAGAGGTGCACTGGGGTGAGCATCACTAGAGAGTTGGCAGGACTACAGGTGAGGGACTAGGGTAGTGAAGAGGGACATTAGGTGTGCAGAGGTGGTCTTTGGGCTGCCTGGGTCGGGCACCTGGCTGTGTGTTGGGCTGTGGTGATTGCATATGGGGTAGCCTGGCCCTGCTGGGCCCCCGGTTGAGCCCTGGTTCGGGGATTGTCGGGTCCCTGGGCCCTTGGGGTGAGTGCTCCCCTCTCGGTCCGGGCCTTGACTTCTGTCACCCCTGGGCTCGCGTAGGGCCGTGGGGTACGGTTGCCGCGTCTGCCCCGAGGCCTGTGGGTCCTGGCATCGGGGAGGCCCGTGCTCCTTGGTGCTGGGGTGGCCCTGGCAGGGGTTTCTCTATGCGCCTTGCTGGGTGGGTGGGCGGCTCCTCGGCCCGGCCTCGGGGTCTAGGGATCTGGATGGGCGTGGGCCCGGGTAGCGTGTGTCTCTGCCTCCCTCGTTCCAATCCTTTGGGGCTGGGGACAATCCGTTGGTCCTAATAAGCACATGGTTCACATCGGCAGCATGCATGTACTTTCACTCACACTCGCACACTATATCACTCTGTTTACTGTCCGCTATGTTCCTTGCTTTCAACCAATATTATTATAGCTCTAGTAACATGTGTTTATGTTCTACATCATTTTTTCTAGAAGGTTTTGTTGTGTGTGTCAGTTTTATCACTGGTTTAAACTCCTGTTTGTACTTTTTTTTTTTTTCCCCCTCAGATAATCCAGCAGGTTGGTTGTGATGC
Organism: Neostethus bicornis; assembly: GCA_902685375.1. Taxonomy (NCBI): domain Eukaryota; kingdom Metazoa; phylum Chordata; class Actinopteri; order Atheriniformes; family Phallostethidae; genus Neostethus; species Neostethus bicornis. The sequence continues at coordinate 33,453,159 of LR738542.1, read as the reverse complement.
GGAATACTACAACTTCAGATTTTCTTTTTACTTTCTCCCCCTCTCTTCTTCTTCTTCTGTACCCTATCCCTCCTCTTTTTCACCCCACCTACCCACGCCCCTCTCCTTAGTAATTCCTGTCAGGTCCAGCGAAGAAAGCATATATATTTTGATTGTAAAGCATAAAAAAAAAATATATATATATATATATTTCATCCAGTTTTTTTCTCACTTTTACTTTAAATTTTATTCTTTTATTTCCAGTTTTTAATTAAAAATTTTAATTGTTTTTATAGCCTGATATTGCAACAAAAAAACTGCAAAAAATGAACAAAAACATAATTAAATGGCTGACTTGGTGGTGCAGTGGAGGTGTCACAGCAATAAGGTCAGGGTTTGAATCCACAAGGCTTAGAACACTGGCCTTTCTGTGTGGAGTTTGTATGTTCTCCCCATATATGCGTGGGTTTTCTCTCACCCTCCAAGAACATGCATGTTAGGTTGTTTGGCCACTATGAAATTGTTCCTAGAATTGTGTGGGTGGTCCCGCGACACTTAAACCTACAAACTTTTAATATTCAGTATTAGAGATGTTAGGACGTTACGGCGGTACAGAAGCCCAAGTCTTTAAGGCATAAAAACAAGATATATTTGGCTGGTTTTAGGGAATAAGCTTCCAGCTCAAGTGAAGGAGGCAGACACAGCTTCTATAACATTCTTCTTTGAAGGAGCTCATCACCAAGCCAACTAGAAACAGAGACTATCTAGTAGTCCCAGATACCACAAGCTGGTGAAAGGATGGCACATTGGGGTTCTGTCCTCTAATCTCTACCAGACTGTCTTGGTTGTTCTCTTTAGTTTTTCCATCACTAGTTGGCACAGTATGATTCACATGTTGTCCTCCTCTCTCTTCCTCCTGGTTTCAGATTCCTGATGGATCCTCTGTGTTCCTGTCCTGGGTGTGGTCAGACTGAGGAGGTCTCTGTTTGATCTACCATCCTGTTTCTATCAGGATGAAGAACATCTTGGTTACCCTCACCATGGTAACCAGGATCTACGTTCCTACCCTCACCATGGTAACCAGGATCTACGTTCCTACCCTCACCATGGTAACCAGGATCTACGTTCCTACCCTCACCATGGTAACCAGGATCTACGTTCCTACCCTCACTATGGTAACCAGGATCTACGTTCCTACCCTCACCATGGTAACCAGGATCTACGTTCCTACCCTCACCATGGTAACCAGGATCAACGTTCCTACCCTCACCATGATAACCAGGATCTACGTTCCTACCCTCACCATGGTAACCAGGATCTACCTTCCTACCCTCACCATGGAAACCAGGATCTACGTTCCTACCCTCACCATGGTAACCAGGATCTACATTCCTACCCTCACCATGGTAACCAGGATCTACGTTCCTACCCACACCATGGTAACCAGGATCTACGTTCCTACCCTCACTATGGTAACCAGGATCTACGTTCCCACACTCACCATGGTAACCAGGATCTTCGTTCCTACCCTCACCACGGTAACCAGGGTCTACGTTCCTACCCTCACCATGGTAACCAGGATCTTTGTTCCAACCTTAACCGTGGTAACCAGGATCTACATTCCTACTCTCACCATGGTAACCAGGATCTACATTGCTACCCTCACCATGGTAACCAGGATCTACGTTCATACCCTCACCATGGTAACCAGGATCTACGTTCCTACCCTGACTGTGGTAACCAGGATCTACGTTCCTACCCTCAACGTGGTAACCAGGATCTACGTTCCTACCCTCACCATGGTAACCAGGATCTACGTTCCTACCCTCACCGTGGTAACCAGGATCTATGTTTCTACCCTCACCATGGTAACCAGGATCTACGTTCCTACCCTCACCATAATAACCAGTGTGGTTGGTGACCCAAAGAACAAGATCACAGATACAAGTGGCTGAAATGATCTTCCTCTGCAGGGTGACTGGGCTCTCATTCAGAGATGGAGGGAGGAGCTCTGCCAGGGCGTTGCCTCTTCGGGTGGTGAGAAGCCATCTAGGATGGTTCGGGCATCTGGTCAGGATGCTTCTGGAACACCTCGCTGGTGGTAATTTAATTTTTGAATATCAGAAACATTCATTAGAAAAGCAAATGAATATCTGTTTATTTCTTAATGGTACATAAATTGCCAGAACCTATCCAGGCTGATTCAAGGCGAGAGGGAGTACAACCCGAACAGGTCACCAACCTTAAATGCATGTTTTTGGAGGAAACCAGAGAAAACCCACACATACACGGGGAGAACATGCAAACTCCACACAGAAAGGCAAGGGTTTTAAGCCTAGTTCACCCCGGACTTGAAACCCTGACCTTCTTGCTAAGAGGCCACCGTGCCGCCACATTTTTAGTGCAGCATAAAAACTTTTATTTTGAAACAAATCAGACGACAACAATAAATCATTTTATTAGTCATTTATTTAAAGTGAAATTAATCATTATTAAAAATCTTTCACAGAATGAAATTATTCAAAAAATGTGTACAAACTGTTATGAGATGTTTAAAGAAACGTTTTAGCAAATATATTATTTCTATGTTACATTAAGGCTTCAAAAGCTTTCACACTCCAATCAAAACATCTCCCCAAAAAAACAGATTCAGAACCGTTTTTACAAAACGGAAAAAATTACAGAAAGAATTTAACGGAGCGTGTGTGTTCTGAATGATGTGGTTCTGTTGGCTTCATCGGACCGTGATCTCCAGCTCTCACTGGATCGATTTGCTACCGAGTGTGAAGTGGCCGGGATGGGAATCATAGCCTCCAAATCCGAGACCATGGTTCTCGGCCCAAAGGAGGAGTAGGATGCAGCGAGAGATCGACAGGCCGATCGTTGCAGCGTCAGCAATAACTAGGACGCTGCATCGGTCCGTCGTGGTAAAGAGAGAGCTGAGCCGAAAAGCAAAGCTCTGGATTTACAAGTCGATCTATGTTCCTACCCTCACCATGGTAACCAGTATCTACGTTCCTACCCTCACCATGGTAACCAGGATCTACGTTCCTACCCTCACCGTGGTAACCAGGATCTACGTTCCTACCCTCACCGTGGTAACCAGGATCTACGTTCATACCCTCACCGTGGTAACCAGGATCTACGTTCCTACCCTCACCATGGTAACCAGGATCTACCTTCCTACCCTCACCATGGTAACCAGGATCTACCTTCCTACCCTCACCATGGTAACCAGGATCTACGTTCCTACCCTCACCATGGTAACCAGGATCTACGTTCCTACCCTCACCATGGTAACCAGGATCTACGTTCCTACCCTCACCATGGTAACCAGGATCTACGTTCCTACCCTCACCATGGTAACCAGCTGTGGGTGGTGACCAATAGAATGAGATTGCGGTTACCAGCGGCCAAAATGAGCTTCTTCCACAGGGTGGCTGGGCTCTCACTCAGAGATCGGGTGAGGAGCTCTGTCATCTGGGAGGAGCTCAGTGTCGAGCTGCTCCGCCTCCAGGTCAAGAGGAGACAGATGGGGTGGTGCAGGCATCTGGTTAGGATGCTCCCGAGCGCCTCACTGGTGAGGTGTTTCGGGCACATCCCACCGGGAGGAGACCAAGAGGCAGACCCCGGACCCGCTGAAGAGACTATGTCTCACAGCTGGCTTGGGAAGACTCGGGATCCTTCCGGAGGAGCTGGAGGATGCAGCCGGGGTTAGAGGCTGTTGCCCCCGCAACCCGGCCCTGGATGAGCAGAAGACGACGGAACGGAGTGTGGGTGTAAGAAAAGCCAAAGATCAGCGTTGGACTGAAAAACAGACGATGGAGGAATAAGTTCAACAAAATAGATTCAAAAAGACACTAAAAGGTGCAAATTTCTGGGAATGAATCCAGTAAACGTTCTTTCATCCAGTCGTTTTTTCACATGACGTTGAAACCGTCACGTGTAGTCATGGCAACCAAAGTAGCGTTGATTAAGAATGATTGTTTTAATCGTTAAAGCTCGTTCTGGGATTTAAAACTGGAAATTTACATGATTTAAGCAATCATAAAACCTGCCGAAACGATCCTGCGAAGCTTCGTTTTTATCATGTCCTACTTTACGAAGAAGAGAAGGTGAAACTGCACGACGACGATGGCGGCGGTGGTGGTGTGATGATTTGTATCCGGCTCACAGTTTGGAGCGAAGAGGCTTCAGGTACTTGTGGAAAGACTCGTGGACCTGAAGGAGAGATGTGGACGTGTTTCAGACTGATCTCCAAATGTGGAGCCAGTGGGCGGATACGTACCTGCGTGGCGTTGAGAGGGGAGGACTTCGCCCACTCGAACATGTGCTCGTAGACGTTCCCGTCGTGACGACCGAGCACAGAATTCAGCTTCTTATCGTGGATGTCGAAGGCGTCCACCAGGGCAACAGCGTTCGGTCTGAGCTGGGCCAGAAGCTCCTTAATGCGGACCGAGATCTGGAGGACCTGAGGAACGCTGAGGAGACCGGCCTAGAGACAGAAAAACAGGAAGTTACGGATTGTACCCACCACGCTTTAACCTGTCATTAAAATCTCCTTCAGGGTTAAGTCCGTGTTTCCAAAGTTCCGTTCCGTCATCTTCCGCTTGTCTTGGGGTCGGGTCGCAGGGGCAACAGCCTCAGGCGGGAAGCCCTGGCTTCTCTCACCCCAGCTGCATCCTCCAGCTCACCCGGAAGGATCCCGAGGCGTTCCCCAGCCAGCAGTGAGACATAGTCTCTCCAGCAGGTCCGGGGTCTGCCTCTTGGTCTCTTCTCGGTGGGACATGCCCAAAACATCTCACCAGAGAGGCGCTCGGGAGGCATCCTGGCCAGATGCCCGAGCCACCCCATCTGGCTCCTCTCAACCGGGAGGAGCGGCTCGACACCGAGCTCCTCCCGGATGGCAGAGCTCCTCACCCGATCTCTGAGAGAGAGCCCAGCCACCCTGAACGTAGACCCGGAACATAGATCCTGGTTACCATGGTGAGGGTAGGAACGTAGATCCTGGTTACCACGGTGAGGGTAGGAACGTAGATCCTGGTTACCATGGTGAGGGTAGGAACGTAGATCCTGGTTACCATGGTGAGGGTAGGAACATGGATCCTGGTTACCATGGTGAGGACAGGAACGTAGATCCTGGTTACCATGGTGAGGGTAGGAACGTAGATCCTGGTTACCATGGTGAGGGTAGGAACGTAGATCCTGGTTACCACGGTGAAGGTAGGAACGTAGATCCTGGTTACCATGGTGATGATAGGAACTAGATCGACTTGTAAATCGAGAGCTTTTCTTTTCGGCTCAACTCTTTATTTACCACGACGGATCTATGCTTGCTCAGTCTGGAAAATACGGGTTCTATCAAAGCATCCTAGTATCTACTAAACCTACCAGCAGGAAGTCTCCAGAGTTCCTGGTGATGCCGTTCAAGGCGTACAGCAGAGCCAGCGTGGACAGGACGGCGTGTATGGGCATGTCTCCGATCTCCCCGAGTTTCTCTGTAAACACCTTCACCACCACGTAGTGACAGTGTGCCTGCAAAAGAGAGGAGGAGGATTACGAGGTCTGGACCTCCCTCAATGACTCTACAGTGACTATTTTGTGGTCACAAAAGCGTTTTAAGATTAAAAATGTAAAATTTCATAATAAAAGCCTTTACAATAAAAACCAGATTTGCTACTGAATGTGAAGCGGCCGGGATGGGAATCGGCATCCTGCCCCAAGTGGAAGACTTTAAGTATCTCAGGGTTTTGTTTAGAGTAAGTGAAGGATAAAGATGGAGACCGACAGATAGATCGGTGCTGCGTCTGAAATAATTAGGATGCTGAGATCGTGGATACAAGCAGCTGAAATGATCCTATGCAGGGTGGCTAGACTCTCTCCCAGAGATAGAGGGAGGAGCTCTGTCATCCGGGAGGAACTCAAGAGTAGAGCCATTGATCCTCTGGATCGAGAGAAGCCAGATGGGATGGTTCGGGCATCTGGTTAGGATGCTTCCCAAATGCCTTTCTGGTGTTTCCTCCCACCGAGAGGAGACCAAGAGGCATGCCCTGGACCTGCAGGAGAGACTATGTCTCACAGCTGGACAGGGAACACCTCAGGATCCTACCAGGCGAGTTGGAGGATCCAGCCAGGGTGAGAGAAGCCTGGGTTTCTGTCTGAGGCTTTTGCCCCCACGACCCAACCCAGCCCTGGATAAGCGGAAGACAACAAAACAGAACATTGGACAGTTCAAACATTCTCGTCGTCCAATCAGGACTTCTTTACTTTGTTCATCTGACTGTTCGGTATCAAGTAGAGAACCTTTTCAAAGACTCTCAATTTTCTGCTTGGAATTTGATTAGTGAGAAACAACGTTGACTTACATCAGAAGCTCTGACCAGATCGATGGCGCTGTTGTTCCAGGCGTCCTCATGGCTCACTCTGCGTTGGAGCTCCTGCTGGATGCTCTTAGCAGCTATCTCTACTAAACTACACACACACACACATCAACTTTAGTTTCACTTGAAGCTGGGCGACACGACCACAACATAAAATCTCCGGGGGTTTTCTGATGCTCATAAGAGGGTCCTGTCTAAGTGGAGGAGTTTAAGAATATCTGGGTATTGTTCACGGTGGGGGAAGGACGGAGGGGGAGATCGACTGACGGAATAGTGCATCGTCTGCAATAAGTAGGACGCTTCATGGATGAGTCGTGAAGAAAGAGCTGACCCAAAAAACTGACCCTCACCATGGTAACCAGGATGGTAACCAGGATCTATGTTCCTACCCTCACCATGGTAACCAGGATCTACATTCCTACCCTCACCATGGTAACCAGGATATACATTCCTACCGTCACCATGGTAACCAGGATATACATTCCTACCCTCACCATGGTAACCAGGATCTACATTCTACCCTCACCATGGTAACCAGGATCTATTCCTACCCTCACCATGGTAACCAGGATCTACGTTCCTACCCTCACCATGGTAACCAGGATCTATGTTTCTACCCTCACCATGGTAACCAGGATCTAATGTTCCTACCCTCACCGTGGTAACCAGGATATACATTCCTACCCTCACCATGGTAACCAGGATCTACGTTCCTACCCTCACCATGGTAACCAGGATCTACGTTCCTACCCTCACCATGGTAACCAGGATCTATGTTTCTACCCTCACCATGGTAACCAGGATCTAATGTTCCTACCCTCACCATGGTAACCAGGATCTACATCCTACCCTCACCATGGTAACCAGGATCTATTCCTACCCTCACCATGGTAACCAGGATCTACGTTCCTACCCTCACCATGGTAACCAGGATCTACGTTCCTACCCTCACCATGGTAACCAGGATCTACGTTCCTACCCTGACCATGGTAACCAGGATCTATGTTCCTACCCTCACCATGGTAACCAGGATCTATGTTCCTACCCTCACCATGGTAACCAGGATCTACGTTCCTACCCTCACCATGGTAACCAGGATCTACGTTCCTACCCTCACCATGGTAACCAGGATCTACGATCCTACCCTCACCATGGTAACCAGGATCTACGTTCCTACCCTCACCATGGTAACCAGGATCTACATTCCTACCCTCACCATGGTAACCGGGATATACATTCCTACCCTCACCATGGTAACCAGGATATACATTCCTACCCTCACCATGGTAACCAGGATCTACATCCTACCCTCACCATGGTAACCAGGATCTACGTTCCTACCCTCACCATGGTAACCAGGATCTACGTTCCTACCCTCACCATGGTAACCAGGATCTATGTTTCTACCCTCACCATGGTAACCAGGATCTATGTTCCTACCCTCACCATGGTAACCAGGATCTACGTTCCTACCCTCACCATGGTAACCAGGATCTATTCCTACCCTCACCATGGTAACCAGGATCTATGTTTCTACCCTCACCATGGTAACCAGGATCTATGTTCCTACCCTCACCATGGTAACTAGGATCTATGTTCCTACCCTCACCTTGGTCATCAACTGTGGGTGGTGACCGAAAGAACAAGATCCCAGGTACAAATGGGTGAAATGAGTTTCCTCTGCAGGGTGGCTGGGCTTTCACTTAGAGATAGCGGGAGAAACTTTGCCATCCAGCAGGAATGTCAGAAACAGCTTGTCAAGTTCTGCTCCAGATTATCGATACAGCTTGTAAACCTCTACAATAAGCTCAGATTGACAAAAAAAACGGCTTACGTGGCAGCTCTGAGCTTGTAGATCTCCACCAGGCTGCTCAGGTCGTTGATGTCCACCACGGTGGGCCGAGAGGAGACGGCGTGAGTCCGCAGTCTTCGATCTTGAGGCTCGTTCAGATAGGACACGATCCCACTGAGCTGCTGGCCTTCTTTGGCCTGCCGATAGCTCTTCACAAGGTACCTGCAGAGACATGTCCAGTTGTCATGTGTGATCTCACTGGTCCATTCCAAGCCTCACATCGAACCACATGAATACATATTACAACATATTGAAATAGTCCCACTGCGTGTGGCGTATGTGGTCGTGCTGTGGTTACCGAGCAGTCTGCAGCATCATGACCGTGTTCTCGCCCTCATACGTGCAGGTGGGTGTAAACTCCACGTAGATGTCGGGCAAGCCGCTGCTCCGTGAGTAGCCGTGGCCACCACAGGACATACGGCACACTTCGATGGCAGAGTTTGCTTCCCAGGTGGTGAAAGCCTTCAGGCCAGCAGAGAGGGCGTGAAGCTGCAAGCAGAAACATTGCTGGTGGTTAGACTCTGGATCGTTAGGGTCTGGACCTTCAGGGTACACACACATTTTAATGGAAGCAGTGTTGTTGTATTTTTGGCTCCGATGCAACATCAGAATTACAGGAAAATAAAACTAACTCGGTTTATTTATTTGATTTTTTCAAGTCCCGACCAGCCGGATTTAAACGTTTAACAGGCCGCATGTGGTCCGCGGGCCGTAGTTTGCTCATGCCTGGACTAGAGGATACTTCAGCTGATGTCAGGCAAGAGACAGGAGACACCCTGAACAGGTCGCCAGTCTGTTGTGGGCTTGACAAACACAGACACCCACCCACACACACACTCATTCAGAGGAGTAATTTTGAAGAATTAGACTGAAGTTTGAAACTATTTTAAATTAAAAAAGCCAAACAATGCGACGCAATAAAAGGAGCAGAAATCAGAGTCTGGACATCCTGAAAGTCTGGACCATGCCAGGATGGGTACCTCAGGCAGCTCACTGAGGTCTCCCTGGTTGATGTCTCCAGAGATGCGCTGATAAATCTTCGTCATGTACTGGCCGACAAACGTGAAGGCGTACGCCATGGCGAGCACAGGGAACAGCTTGTACTGCTGAGTCTGGTAGTCCAAGATCTGAGGCTCTGGTTCTCTGTGGAGACACACCCTCCATCAATCCTGCGTCAGATTCACCACCTGAACTAAAATCTTCAAACAAACAACATACCCGGGGCGGATTTCCGATTGGTGTCGGACAGCGCTGTAGCGAATGGCGATGGTGCAGGACTTCGCCAAAGCTCGAGCTGACTCGGTCACTATCATGGAGCGGATGAACACCATGGTGCCGTAGGTTAGCTTAGCGCTCTGAGGCTTCACATAAGTCCCATCAGGCTCCACCTGGACGACAGACACAGCCATTAACACCTGAAAACATCCCATACTTTCCTCAACTTTAACTGTGGTACCTTGGCATATTTCATCAGCATGTTCTCTCGTGGTACCCGAACGTTCTCCAGCTTCAAAAAGCCGTTATCCACTTCATTAAATCCAAATTTTGGGCCGATATCGCCGACCACAATTCCTGAAGAAAAAGCACAGCATAGATACCATAGTTAGTGGTGAGAGCGGCCATGCTGATTGGTGTAGAGACAGTGTGGTGAGAGCGGCCATGCTGATTGGTGTAGAGACAGTGTGGTGAGAGCGGCCATGCTGATTGGTGTAGAGACAGTGTGGTGAGAGCGGCCATGCTGATTGGTGTAGAGACAGTGTGGTGAGAGCGGCCATGCTGATTGGTCTAGAGACAGTGTGATGAGAGCGGCCATGCTGATTGGTCTAGAGACAGTGTGGTGAGAGCGGCCATGCTGATTGGTCTAGAGACAGTGTGGTGAGAGCGGCCATGCTGATTGGTCTAGAGACGGTGTGGCGAGAGCGGCCATGCTGATTGGTCTAGAGACGGTGTGGCGAGAGCGGCCATGCTGATTGGTCTAGAGACAGTGTCACTGAGGAAAAGACAGGAAACAGAGATGTTTGTATCAGAGATGAAGATGCTGAGGATCTCTCTGGGAGTGACCAGGATGGACAGGATCAGAGGAACAGCACATGTTAGAGGTTTTAAAGTCAGAGAGGTCAGACTGAGATGGTTTGGACATGTGCAGAGGAGAGAGAGAGAGTACATCAGAAGAAGGATGTTGGGTTTGGAACCACCAAGAAAGAGAACTAGAGGAAGACCAAAGAGGAGGTTCATGGATACAGTGAAGGAAGACATGAAGATAGTTGGTGTGACCGAAGTAGATGTAGGAGATAGGGTTAGATGGAATTAACTGACTTGCTGTGGCGCCCCCTGAAGGGAAATGATGAAAGAAGTAGGAGATTCTTATTTCTTGCAGGTTAAAGTCTGTCCATCCATCCATATGTCCCTTCCTCCATCGCTCAAGTATTTATTAGAGACCAACACCTGTTTGGTGTGGTCTGGTTACCATGGTGATGGTAGGAACGTAGAACCTGGTTACCAAGGTGAGGGTAGAAACGTAGATCCTGGTTACCATGGTGAGGGTAGGAACGTAGAACCTGGTTACCATGGTGAGGGTAGGAACGTAGATCCTGGTTACCACGGTGAGGGTAGGAACGTAGATCCTGGTTACCAAGGTGAGGGTAGGAACGTAGAACCTGGTTACCATGGTGAGGGTAGGAACGTAGAACCTGGTTACATGGTGAGGGTAGGAACGTAGATCCTGGTTACCATGGTGAGGGTAGGAACAGAGATCCTGGTTACCATGGTGAGGGTAGGAACGTAGAACCTGGTTACCATGGTGAGGGTAGGAACGTAGATCCTGGTTACCACGGTGAGGGTAGGAACGTAGATCCTGGTTACCATGGTGAGGGTAGGAACGTAGATCCTGGTTACCACGGTGAGGGTAGGAACGTAGATCCTGGTTACCACGGTGAGGGTAGGATCGTTGATATCGCACCCACTCAAACAGTTGATAAAGTTGTCTGGAGCTAAAAAAAATTGAGTAAAGTCATTTCTTTGCAGTTTTAAAAGAACTTCACTGCCAGTTCTTGGACTGTCCGTGTTAGTTCCAGGCTGGCTTCAAACTGCCAAAGTCCAATGGAACATAGTGGACACAGTTTCTCGACTTCGATTCCCATTTTCTCCATGAGGGATGGAGTAGGAAGGAAACATTCCTGGTGAAATGTTGGCTACATAGGGACGAGGTGTGAGTGGGCTTCCAGTGAGACCTGGTTCGTTGGATCTTTTAAATCGGGTTGATCTTGTCGGTCTATTGCAGACAGAATTAGTTTTGGGGCAGGTGACCCAGGAGGATTACCTGGCAGAGGTTCATGAGTCTCCATGTCTCGGATGGGAACAATGAAAGCGTGGAGGCCGTGGCAGTTTCCCAGGGTGTTGAGCTGAGCTAAAACGATGGCGTGGTTTGAAGACTTTCCAACTGGAAAAAAAGGAGAAACAAACGGTTATTAATTCTTTAAACCCTTTAAAAGACTCCAGGACACAAACAGTGACCCAGATTATTCCAGAAATGTAATCATGGCTTCATAACGGTGGATAGATCCACGACCAGGATCCACTATTTGAAATATTCGGTGTTTAAAAAGCTTTAGAATTCATTATAAAGCCTTTGCATTTAAAACTTTTAAAAATGACATACATGTGTGTCTAAAAGAGAGAAATGAGTCCAAACTCACGTCCTCCGGGCCACCATTTAATGGAGCTGACTGTCGGACTGTTCAAAACAAACTCCTGTGTGGCTGGATCGTACGTTGCCGTGGTTTCCAAACCCCTCAGATGTGTCCCTGCAGAGAAACACACACACTTAAACAGAAGAAATGCATCAAAGAATAACTGAAAATAGAACCAAATAAAACCACATTTAAAGCCTTGAAATGTTAAAACGTCTAATTTAAAGATGGATTTATTGAAGCCAATTTAAATCGTGACACAAATGAGGAAAAAAAAGCAACTTGTCGGTGTTTGACGGATTTTCAGGGATAAAAAATTCCATAAATAGGGAAAAAAATAAACAAAATGTTAGAAATAGTGAACTTTTTATGAATCAAAATAAAATTCTGTTTTAATTGGATTCTAAATTATTTACAATGACTTGAAAATAATTTCAAAATAAAGCGTTTAGAGGCTCATTTGTAAAAAAAAAATCCTGAAAATAAAGTGAAATTTAATCAAATGAAAGATTAAATCTGCAAAAAAAAAATACTGGAGGATAAACATGTTTTGTTTTTTTTTATATTTTATTTTATAAAACACAAACTAAAGCGATTCCGAAGTCTTTTATTTTTTATTTCAGTCTTTATATGAACTCATCCTCCCTCCCTGGACCCCCACAGCTGCCATGGTAACCGCTTTAGGGCTGACGGGGGGCTTTACCGTGGCCCATCTCGGTCTGAGCGTAGGTGCCGATGATCTCCAGGTTCCAGGCGGGGGTGAAAAACCTCTCCATCTGCTCGCTGGTGGACTGGTTGATGAGAGTCGGCAGGAACATGGCGAGGTGGAGGTCCAGGGGGCACGGCCGGTCCGGGTGCACACAGCTGGGCCACACAAGGACAGGGGCGTAGGAAAGCAGGGTGTGAGGAAAAGAGTTGGTATAGATGTAGAGAAAATATGGAAAGAGCCAGAGGAGGGTGGGCAATGATGGGAAGGTTTAAGATGATTGGACGAAAAAAAATGGGTGTGGTATGTAATCACAACCAAGGAGGTGAAGTATGGAGGGATGATATGGGGGCGAGGTTTGTAGGGAAGGTAGTGGGGTGAGGTATGAAGGGAAGGTAGTGGGGTGAGGTTTGTAGGGAAAGTTGTGAGGTATGAAGGGAAAGAAGGTGGAAGCAAAGCGTGAAAAGCGGGAAAAACAAAACATGCGTGAGTGTGACATGCAGAAGGATTAATTACATCATTTTTAATTACAATCATCTGTTACGCTGCTGGGCCACATGAGGAAATCCTGGCAGAGTAAACAGCCAGAATGGCACCACCTACTGTCCTCTGGTCAATTTAATTTTACTCCAACAACTAGGTCAGGGACAGGGTCCTGACCGAAGAGGAGGAGTTTAAGTATCTCAGGTCTTGTACACGAGTGGTAACCAGGATCTACGTTTCTACCCTCACCATGGTAACCAGGATCTACGTTCCTACCCTCACCATGGTAACCAGGATCTACGTTCCTACCCTCACCATGGTAACCAGGATCTACGTTTCTACCCTCACCATGGTAACCAGGATCTACGTTTCTACCCTCACCATGGTAACCAGGATATACGTTCCTACCCTCACCATGGTAACCAGGATCTATGTTCCTACCCTCACCATGGTAACCAGGATCTACGTTTCTACCCTCACCATGGTAACAAGGATCTACGTTTCTACCCTCACCATGGTAACCAGGATCTACGTTCCTACCCTCACCATGGTAACCAGGATCTACGTTTCTACCCTCACCATGGTAACCAGGATCTACGTTCCTACCCTCACCATGGTAACCAGGATCTACGTTTCTACCCTCACCATGGTAACCAGGATCTACGTTTCTACCCTCACCATGGTAACAAGGATCTACGTTTCTACCCTCACCATGGTAACCAGGATCTACGTTCCTACCCTCACCATGGTAACCAGGATCTACATTCCTACCCTCACCATGGTAACCAGGATCTACGTTTCTACCCTCACCATGGTAACCAGGATCTACGTTCCTACCCTCACCATGGTAACCAGGATCTACGTTTGTACCCTCACCATGGTAACCAGGATCTACGTTTCTACCCTCACCATGGTAACCAGGATCTACGTTCCTACCCTCACCATGGTAACCAGGATCTACGTTTCTACCCTCACCATGGTAACCAGGATCTATGTTCCTACCCTCACCATGGTAACCAGGATCTACGTTTCTACCCTCACCATGGTAACCAGGATCTACGTTTCTACCCTCACCATGGTAACAAGGATCTACGTTTCTACCCTCACCATGGTAACCAGGATCTACGTTTCTACCCTCACCATGGTAACCAGGATCTACGTTCCTACCCTCACCATGGTAACCAGGATCTACGTTCCTACCCTCACCATGGTAACCAGGATCTATGTTTCTACCCTCACCATGGTAACCAGGATCTACGTTTCTACCCTCACCATGGTAACCAGGATATACGTTCCTACCCTCACCATGGTAACCAGGATCTATGTTCCTACCCTCACCATGGTAACCAGGATCTACGTTTCTACCCTCACCATGGTAACAAGGATCTACGTTTCTACCCTCACCATGGTAACCAGGATCTACGTTCCTACCCTCACCATGGTAACCAGGATCTACGTTTCTACCCTCACCATGGTAACCAGGATCTATGTTCCTACCCTCACCATGGTAACCAGGATCTACGTTTCTACCCTCACCATGGTAACCAGGATCTACGTTTCTACCCTCACCATGGTAACAAGGATCTACGTTTCTACCCTCACCATGGTAACCAGGATCTACGTTCCTACCCTCACCATGGTAACCAGGATCTACATTCCTACCCTCACCATGGTAACCAGGATCTACGTTTCTACCCTCACCATGGTAACCAGGATCTACGTTCCTACCCTCACCATGGTAACCAGGATCTACGTTCCTACCCTCACCATGGTAACCAGGATCTACGTTTCTACCCTCACCATGGTAACCAGGATCTACGTTTCTACCCTCACCATGGTAACCAGGATATACGTTCCTACCCTCACCATGGTAACCAGGATCTATGTTCCTACCCTCACCATGGTAACCAGGATCTACGTTTCTACCCTCACCATGGTAACAAGGATCTACGTTTCTACCCTCACCATGGTAACCAGGATCTACGTTCCTACCCTCACCATGGTAACCAGGATCTACGTTTCTACCCTCACCATGGTAACCAGGATCTATGTTCCTACCCTCACCATGGTAACCAGGATCTACGTTTCTACCCTCACCATGGTAACCAGGATCTACGTTTCTACCCTCACCATGGTAACAAGGATCTACGTTTCTACCCTCACCATGGTAACCAGGATCTACGTTCCTACCCTCACCATGGTAACCAGGATCTACATTCCTACCCTCACCATGGTAACCAGGATCTACGTTTCTACCCTCACCATGGTAACCAGGATCTACGTTCCTACCCTCACCATGGTAACCAGGATCTACGTTTGTACCCTCACCATGGTAACCAGGATCTACGTT
Organism: Neostethus bicornis; assembly: GCA_902685375.1. NCBI lineage: Eukaryota > Metazoa > Chordata > Actinopteri > Atheriniformes > Phallostethidae > Neostethus > Neostethus bicornis. Next base: position 33,437,720 of record LR738542.1, on the reverse strand, counting down.
TCTACCCTCACCATGGTAACCAGGATCTACGTTCCTACCCTCACCATGGTAACCAGGATCTACGTTTCTACCCTCACCATGGTAACCAGGATCTATGTTCCTACCCTCACCATGGTAACCAGGATCTACGTTTCTACCCTCACCATGGTAACCAGGATCTACGTTTCTACCCTCACCATGGTAACAAGGATCTACGTTTCTACCCTCACCATGGTAACCAGGATCTACGTTTCTACCCTCACCATGGTAACCAGGATCTACGTTCCTACCCTCACCATGGTAACCAGGATCTACGTTCCTACCCTCACCATGGTAACCAGGATCTATGTTTCTACCCTCACCATGGTAACCAGGATCTACGTTTCTACCCTCACCATGGTAACCAGGATCTACGTTCCTACCCTCACCATGGTAACCAGGATCTATGTATCTACCCTCACCATGGTAACCAGGATCTACGTTTCTACCCTCACCGTGGTAACCAGGATCTACGTTCCTACCCTCACCATGGTAACCAGGATCTACGTTCCTACCCTCACCGTGGTAACCAGGATCTACGTTCCTACCCTCACCATGGTAACCAGGATCTACGTTTCTACCCTCACTGTGGTAACCAGGATCTACGTTTCTACCCTCACCATGGTAACCAGGATCTACGTTCCTACCCTCACCATGGTAACCAGGATCTATGTTTCTACCCTCACCATGGTAACCAGGATCTACGTTCCTACCCTCACCATGGTAACCAGATGTGGGTGGTGACCGAAAGAATGAAATGGCAGATACATGCGGCCGAAATGAGCTTCCTCCACAGAGTGGCTGGGCGCTCACTCAGAGAGCGGGTGAGGAGTTCTGCCATCTCAGAGGAGCTCGGTGTCGAGCCGCTCCTCCTCCAGGTCGAGAGGAGCCAGATGGGGTGGTTTGAGCATCTGGTCAGGATGCCCTCAGAGCGCCTCGCTGGTGAGGTGTTTCGGGAACGTCCCACCGGGAGGAGACCAAGAGGCAGACCCCGGACCCGCTGGAGAGACTATGTCTCACAGCTGGCCGTGGAACGACTCAGGATCCTTCCGGGTGAGCTCGAGGATGCAGCTGGGGTGGGAGAAGCCTGGGCTTCCCGTCTGAAGCTGTTGCCCCCGCGACCGAGCCCCGGATAAGCAGAAGACAACGGAACGGAACTAGGTCAGGGATTGCAGGTGTTACTGAAGGACGTTTTCCCATCGCTGCAATCATAAGATAACACCCTCAATCTTTAAAGTAGTAGCTCTATGCCTGGTTGATGCCAGTCTGATGTGCTTTAAACTCTTTCAGTCTGTGCATCAGTAAGAACGGGCTGCGCTGGCCCTTTAATAAAACATTACATCTGCAACACGTTGTTTCTGTGATACACATTCAGAGTTTTAGAAACAAGGTGGGCGGGATGGAGATCAAGTTTTCTTAGGGATGAGATTTTTTTTTTGAATGAGACCATTTTTTGCCTATGGTCTTCATCTGGTAGCCCTTGGGTGGAGACGGTGGCCGCGTGGTTAGAGCGTTCGCTCTAACCGGAAGGTCGCGGGTTTGCGTCCCACGGAGAGCATGTCTAGGGTCCTTGGAGAAGACACCTAACCCCCGCTTCTCCCACCATTGGCGCCATCGAAGGGCAGCCTGCTGCGGTGTAAGGAGTGCAGCAAACAAATTTCCCCGGTGAGGGATGAATAGAGTAATTCATTTATTATTATTTATTATTTATTTAGGAGCGGCATGGGCCCAGTGAGAATCGAACCAGGTTCTCCTGGTCAAAAGGGGGAAATTCTACCACTAGCCCACCGCTCCTGGGACCAGGATGAGATTTTTTTGTCGCAGTTCAAGTTGCGTAATCAGAATTACGATCGTTTTTATCATAAATCTGAATCTTGCAAAATGTAAACAAGAATGTCAGCCGGCAAAATCACTTATTTGGCCGAAGATTTTTGTTAGTCTGAGACCACGAGAGAACAGATTCTGGTTCGGAGGAAGAGACATGAATTTGTTTGTTTCTGATTTTCTGTAACAATCTAAACCTTGTGAAGATTCTTCGATCAAAGCACAACAATCATCTTGAATCCTGGACCAAAGATGGACTGAACCTCTGATCATACGAGAGTCAGAAGAGACGGATCCTCCTGACGTCACCGAGCAGCCCAAAGAGTTCAGTTTCTCATCAGTTCAGAGAAATTTGATCAGAATGATTCACTTTATTGGTTTATTTTGTGAAATCAATCAAAGAATTTTATTTTCAGATTTCACCCAGAATCACCACGTCCTTGTATTTATCACTGAGAAGAAGAGAAGAGGGGATAAAACTGGTTCACTGCTGGAAAAAAAAATGGCTTGGAGTTGGACTTGACGAATCATATGAGCATTTCGTGGACGACCAACTAGTTCTGTGGCGAGCAGAAAAACCTCCAAATGAGCGTCTGATTTTCCTCTGATTATCTTTTCCACCTTAAAAGCTCAGGACCATGTTCATCAGCAGCATGAGCTACCTCTTGTCGGGGACCCTGTTAGTCTACCTGCGGATGACCAAACCAATCACGATGCTGCTTACAAGGAGAAATAACTGCATCTGTTTGTGACCAATCACAGATAAGGATTCAAACTGATTCAGTAACGATCAGAGCTTCTACTTTCCTTTGGGAGCAAATCCGAAAAGCGCTCCCCATTTTCATTAGACTATTTGGGGTTTTAAGAGACGAGTTCCTTCCTCAGCTCCTTCATGTGGAGTCTTCATGGACGTGGAGATGTTCAGAAGGAATGAAAGCAGGATCTTCTCAATGACATCATCAGTGATTCCTGTCTGAACATACCTCGTTTTGTTCAGATATATGGAACATACATCGTTACCACGGTAACACGTATTCCATCCAGCGCAGGGAATACTGTCATGTGTTCCACCAACGGCTGCTCCAGCTCTATTCCACCCAACTCAGCACCACCTGGCAGCTGTTATGGAGCTCTCTCTTGGACTGCTTGGAGCGACCGGTCACACGATTGGTAAAGTATTCTTTGTGTATCGTGCAGCGCTACGAGTCGATGGACCTGGATTCATGTTCTGGTAAAGAACGCCTTTGGAGGAGGCGTTGGCTCAGCGGCAGAATGTCTGCCGTTGGACCGGGAGAAGCTGGTTCGATTCCACTGGAACCATGCTAAGTGTCCTTGTGGAAGACACCTACTGTAACCCCTTGTTTTTTCCACCATTGGTGCCATCATGGCAGTGTGATGCAGCACAGGATTTGTCCCATTCGAGAGATGAATAAAGTACATTAAAAAAAAAAAGATCTTCAGAAAGGAGATGAAATATTTTGGTTTCTTTGGATTTCTTTGTTCTCTTTGATCCGGATTTTCCTTCTTCTGTTTTCTGATTGCGGACCCGGATCGACCAGGTCTAATCTAATCTACTGTAAAACACTCCGAGAAGAAAAAACTGAGTTAGTAAAGTTACAAGTTAATTACAGAAAAAAATCCTCTGAAATCAGTCAAACACCAACAAGAAGCCATGAGCCTCAGTTTCTTCACAGATTCTATTTTTAAACTGAATGCTAATCTCCGGCTTTAAGATGAAGGTTTTTATGAAGGAGCAGATTTTCCAGAAGCAGTAGAACTGACCGTGACCCAGCTCGGTTTGGGCATACGTGCCGATGGCCCGGAAGGAGAGGGCCAGAGGCAGCCATTTCTCAGCCTGCTTGGAATCACACTGGCTGTACAGCGTCGGGAGGAACATGACAAAATGAAGGCCGATGGCCTCCTGCAGGTTTCCTTTGACCATGCTGAGTGAAGGACAAACATAAACGTTTCACCTGGAGCCGAAGCAGCGCAAAAAAAAACACACTTTAACCTGAAACAACAGCTTAAAGTTTGATGGAAAAATAAAAGAAACCTCCATGTTTTAAAGAAATTAAATTAAAAATGAGATTTTTCTAAATTATGACTTCTTGTGTTTAAAGTTTTTCTGATTTAAAACAATGATGTGGAAAAAAACAAAGCTCTTGATTTACAAGTTAATCTACGTTCCTACCCTCACCATGGTAACCAGGATCTATGTTCATACCCTCACCATGGTAACCAGGATCTCTGTTTCTACCCTCACCATGGTAACCAGGATCTACGTTCCTACCTTCACCATGGTAACCAGGATCTCTGTTCCTACCCTCACCATGGTAACCAGGATCTATGTTCATACCCTCACCATGGTAACCAGGATCTACGTTCCTACCCTCACCATGGTAACCAGGATCTACATTCCTATCCTCACCATGGTAACCAGGATCTCTGTTCCTACCCTCACCATGGTAACCAGGATCTCTGTTCCTACCCTCACCATGGTAACCAGGATCTACGTTCCTACCCTCACCGTGGTAACCAGGATCTACGTTCCTACTTTCACCGTGGTAACCAGGATCTACGTTCCTACCCTCACCGTGGTAACCAGGATCTACGTTCCTACTTTCACCGTGGTAACCAGGATCTACGTTCCTACCCTCACCGTGGTAACCAGGATCTCTGTTCCTACCCTCACCATGGTAACCAGGATCTACGTTCCTACCCTCACCATGGTAACCAGGATCTACGTTCCTACCCTCACCATGGTAACCAGGATATACGTTCCTACCCTCACCATGGTAACAAGGATCTACGTTCCTACCCTCACCGTGGTAACCAGGATCTACGTTCCTACCCTCACCGTGGTAACCAGGATCTACGTTCCTACCCTCACCATGGTAACCAGGATCTACGTTCCTACCCTCACCATGGTAACCAGGATCTACGTAAAATTAATATTGCTGATTTTCAAAATAATGAAATTTTGAAAAAAAATTTGATTACCAGCATTTTTAGGTTTTTCATTTAAAATTGTATTTGTAAAAAAAAAACCTGATAATTATGAGTCAATAAGTTCTAATTAAAAGTTTAATAATGAGCTCAAACAAATTACAATAACAAACAAATTTACTGTTTATTTTCAAAATAAAGCAGAAACGATTGTAAAACTAAGTATAAATATTGTCTCATTATTTTTTACAAATTTTATGAAAAGATCAGGAAATGTTTCATTTTGATCAAAATTAAATCATATTTAGAAGAATTTGATTCATTTTTTCACGAAGTATGAAAATAATCTTTAGAAATTTTCAGAAATTCTTAGAAGAAAAAAAAAACATGTTGAAACTTTGACACACTTTTAATCTCATCTGGACTTTGGGCGCACACACACACACGTATACACACTGACAAACACACGCACACACACACAGAGTCGCACACACACACAGAGTCACACACACACACACACACAGAGTCACACACACACACATACAGAGTCACACACACACACATACAGAGTCACACACACAGAGTCACACACACAGAGTCTCACACACGCACACAGAGTCACACACACACACACACACACACACACACACACACACACACACACAGAGTCACACACACACACATACAGAGTCACACACACACATACAGAGTCACACACACAGAGTCACACACACAGAGTCTCACACACGCACACAGAGTCACACACACACACACACAGTCACACACACAGAGTCACACACACACACAGAGTCACACACACAGTCACACACACAGAGTCACACACACAGAGTCACACACACACACACACACACACACACAGAGTCTCACACACACACACAGAGTCTCACACACACACACACACACACACAGAGTCACACACACAGAGTCACACACACACACACACACACACACACACACACAGTCTCACACACAGAGTCACACACACAGAGTCACACACACAGAGTCACACACACACACAGAGTCTCACACACACACACACACACACACACACACACACACACACACACACACACACAGAGTCTCACACACTCACACAAATACACACACACAGAGTCTCACACACACACACACAAATACACACACATACACAACAATACACACACACACACGTATACACATTGACAAACACACACACACAAAGAAAACACTCTCTCTCACACATACACACAGAGACACACACACACACACAGTGCGTCTGAATGAATGAATAACTTTGATGGCACCTAGAGAGCGATCTCACACACACACGTCACTTAGTGATTGTGACGTGTGTGTGTTACAGGATTGTTACAGGATAACAGCCGTTATCGTTAAACGATATCAATGTTTATGTTTGATATCAGAAATAAACGACAATAACAAATAAAAATTCCCCGTCAACGTCTCAGAGGTTTTAAAGAGACTTTAACGGGGTGGTGACTGAATCCGTCCCCTCGTCTTCCGCTCATCCAGGGCCGGGTCGAGGGGGCAACAGACTCCGACGGGAAGCCCGGGATTCTCTAACCCCGGCTGCATCCTCCAGCTCACCCGGAAGGATCCTGAGGTGTTCCCTGTCCAGATGTGAGACATAGTCTCTCCAGCAGGTCCGGGGTCTGACTCTGGATCTCCTCCTCCTCCTCATTAATTACGATCAACGGTTATTACTCATTAATGTTTACATTACGTTTAATTAAAGCTGGATTAAACTCATTCATTGATTGGTCAGCCTGAGTAATGGATGGTCGTCTGTGTTTCCTTCTTAACGACCGTTGCTACGGTAACGGTACCTCTTATAGTGGTAAATCTCCTCCGGGTCGGCGATGCCGAACTCTCGCATCTTCAGGATCATCTGAGCGCTTTTCCGTACGGCCTGGTCGTACCGCTCGCTGCGGGACAGGAAGTTTGGGTCCTGTTCGTTAAAGTCGGGATCTCCGAAAACCAGAGACTCTGCAAGACAAGAAAGTAATCTGATTACATAACGTAATGGAGTAAAACCTTCAGTCAGAAATAACACATGTAAACATTTTGAACTGATATGAAAGGAAACAAATAACCTGAAAACATCAACAATAACGAGGTGTCACGTTCATGTAGCCATGATGACATCACACAAATGAAAGAGAATGGAAGACGGTCACCATGGCAACTCCTGTGGTGCGGGCTGTCCAGTCTCTGTATGACTGGTGCCAGATCTGGGTCCGTATAAACGGCTGGATGTCTATTCCATTTCCAGTGAGAGGTGGACTCCACCAAGGCTGCCCTTTGGCACCGATTCTGTTCACCTTTATGGACAGAATTTCAAGGCACAGCCGAGGCGTTGGAGGGATCCGGTTCCTCAGGATTGGACCTTAGCTTTTTGTAGATCATATGGTCCTGTTGGCTTCGTCAGGCCGTGATCTCCAGCTCTCACTGGACAGATTTGCGGCCGAGAGTGAAGCAGCCAGGATGGGAATTAGAGCCTCCAAATTAGGGACGGGTCAGAGACAGGGTCATGCCCACAGTGGAGGAGTTTAAGTATCTTAGAGTCTTGTTCACAGTGAGGGAAGAATGGAGCTGATTAACAGACGGATCGGTGCGGCGTTCACAATAATTAGGAAGCTGCATTGATCCATCGGGGTGAAGAAAGAGCTGAGACAAAAAAGCAGAGCTATGGATTTAACAATCTACTTTCCTACCCTCACCATGGTAACCAAGATCTACGTTCCCACCCTCACCATGGTAACCAGGATCTACTTTCCTACCCTCACCATGGTAACCAGGATCTACATTCCTACCCTCACCATGGTAACCAGGATCTACGTTCCTACCCTCACCATGGTAACCAGGATCTACGTTCCTACCCTCACCATGGTAACCAGGATCTACGTTCCTACCCTCACCATGGTAACCAGGATCTATGTTCCTACCCTCACCATGGTAACGAGGATCTACGTTCCTACCCTCACCATGGTAACCAGGATCTACGTTCCTACCCTCATCATGGTAACCAGGATCTACGTTCCTACCCTCACCATGATAACCAGGATCTATGTTCCTACCCTCACCATGGTAACCAGGATCTATGTTCCTACCCTCACCATGGTAACCAGGATCTACGTTCCTACCCTCACCATGGTAACCAGGATCTACGTTCCTACCCTCACCATGGTAACCAGGATCTACGTTCCTACCCTCACCATGGTAACCAGGATGCCTCCCGAACACCCATCTGGTGATCTAGGGGTGTGCAGTAGGGTAAAGAACCCTGGGTTACCATGGTGACCCGGCCACAGGGAAGCAAAACAGGTCAAAATGACCTTGAAGAAAATTTTCTAAACTTTAGGTTTTATTCATTTTAACAATTTTTTTGTTTATAAAAATGTTTAAACTAATATTTTACAAAACATTAAAAAAAAAAAAATATTCCAAAAAAATTTAAGTTCAATCTTAAACAAAGTGATGAAAACTTTTATCAAAATAAAAGTATTTTGATGTATTTTGTGTAAATTTATACAAATGTTTGAAAAAAAAGTCTTTTATTTTGAACTTTGATTTCAGCGGATTTTAAGCATTTTTAATCGTTTAAAACCTTTTTTTACTTTTTTAAAAGCAGGAAAAAAATCTCTTTAAGATTAAAAACCAGTTCAACTTGAATTAAAAACTCACCTATTTCTTTCCTTCTTTTGGTTTTTTCTGCACCTTGATCTAAAATATGAGTCAGTTTAACGACGTCAAAGCTGGAATTTTCTCGTTCTTTCTTTAAATCAGGATTCATGGCTGATTTGAAGCTGAAAAATCACAGATTTTAATGAGAAAAGTGAAATAAACGCTATTATGTAAGATTTTAAAGTACAATGATAAGTGCGCATGCGCGTAGAGGAGGTGCCCTAAAGCATATGTCGATACAAAAGATGTCGATATTTAAACAATAATTGAACTTATTTTTATTCATCAGATTTAAAATAAAATTTATCAACATCTTAAAATTAGATTTATTTATTTTTTTAACTGAAAAATAAACCGAACATAAATTAATAAAATATCATCCAATATTTTTTTTAATCCGTAAGTTTTACGATTAAAATAATTTTTAATGATTGGAAAAAAAACCGATTTGAATTAAAAGCAGATTTTAATGTTATAAATAAATAAAAACTACCTTTGTAAAAAAAAATAATAAAGTGATAGTATCGACAAGATAATAAAAATACTGATATCGGACTCACTCAGTGACGTCAAACCCGGATGTAAATGTTACCTTAAAAAAAGCGGAATTTTTTTATTTATTAAAAAAATCATTTTTCTCAAAGTTTTATTTAAAAAAATGTCAAATCTTCCACAAGTTGCGTGTTTTTATTTTCCGTGGGAAATTAATTCTCTACCGGAAGGAGTTTCTCTTCGAACATTTGGAAGGTTTTATAACTTTTTTTCTTTTTTATTTATACATTTTTTAATTAAATATATATTTATATAAATATGAAAAAATTATTTTCTGAAATTTTTGTTTATAATTTTTTTCTAAATATTTTTTAGTTTAAAACCGTTTTTATTTACAAATTTATTTTTAACTTTTTTTTCCACATATTTTTTCTAAATATTCTTTGGTTTAAAAACTGTTTTCAAAACTTTAAAAACAATCTGTAAAAACAAAAAAAAATAAATACAAAGTTTCAAACTAAATTTAAAAAATATTTTATTTCTAAATTTTTTATCTTGTTGATAAAATCATTTTGAAAAAATAATAACATTTTAGGATAAAAAAAAACAAAATAGAAACGATTTTATTTTCTTCCATTTTTTGCAGCAGAAACACAGAGATATAAAAAAAATGAGGAAAAAAATGCTAAAAAAAAAGTAGTTAAAAACTAAATTTAGGAGAATCCTCTCTCCTCTGCGCATGTCCAAACCATCTCAGTCTGACCTCTGACTTTAAAACCTCTAACATGTGCTGTTCCTCTGATCCTGTCCATCCTGGTCACTCCCAGAGAGATCCTCAGCATCTTCATCTCTGCTACCTGTCTTTCTATTACACATCACACCGTTCCATCCTGCCTGCACACGCTTCTTCACCTCTCTTCCACACTCTCCATTGATCCTCCACCTCCAAATCTCCCTTAAAGTGAGCCAAAAAAGCTTGAAATAAACAGCCAAAAATCTTTAAACTCAAAGAAGTTAAAAAGTTAAAGTTGGTTAAAAAGATTCAAAACAAAATAGAAGATTTATAAAAATATAAAAACCAAAGAAATAAAAAAGCTTAGAGATTAAAAAAAAAAAAAAAAAGTTAGGGGACAAAAAGCTAAAAAGTCAACCTAAAAAAGCTAAATTTGGCTTTAAAAAAAACATTAAAAAGTTATGTTTAGCTGAAAAAAATTTTTAAAAAAAACTTTAAAAAAGACGTAAAAAATCTAAATATTGCTAAAAAATCTACCAAAAAATTAGGTTGGCCAAAAAGCTAAATCCGAGACCATGGTCTTCGCACGGAAAAGGGTGGAATGCCCCCTGCGGGTCAGGGACAGGGTCCTGCCCCAAGTGGAGGAGTTTAAGTATCTCGGGGTCTTGTTCATGAGTGGGGGAAAGATGGTAACCAGGATCTACGTTCCTACCATCACCATGGTAACCAGGATCTACGTTCCTACCCTCACCATGGTAACCAGGATCTACGTTCCTACCCTCACCATGGTAACCAGGATCTACGTTCCTACCCTCACCATGGTAACCAGGATCTACGTTCCTACCCTCACCATGGTAAGCAGGATCTATGTTCCAACCCTCACCTATGGTCACCAGCTGTGGGTGGTGACCGAAAGAATGAGATCGCGGGTACAAACGGCCGAAATGAGCTTCCTCCGCAGGGTGGCTGGGCTCTCACTCAGAGATCGGGTGAGGAGCTCTGCCATCCAGGAGGAGCTCGGTGTCGAGCCGCTCCTCCTCCAGGTCGAGAGGAGCCAGATGGGGTGATTCAGGCATCTGGTCAGGATGCCCCCCGAGCGCCTCGCGGGCGAGGTGTTTTGGGCACGTCCCACCGGGAGGAGACCAAGAGGCAGACCCCGGACCCGCTGGAGAGACTATGTCTCACAGCTGGCCGGGGAACGACTTGGGATCTTTCCAGGTGAGCTAGAGGATGCAGGCGGGGAGAGAGAGGCCTGGGCTGCCCGCTTAAGGCTGTTGCCCCCGCGACCCCACCCCGGATAAGCGGAAAATGACGGAACGGAAAAGCTAAATCTCTAAAAAAAAAAAAAAAAGTCAACGAGCTAAAAACAAAATAAAGACGTTAAAACAGCAAATTTTGCTTAAAAAAATAAAATAAAATAATAAAAACATTTAAAAACTGCTGCATTTAGTTTTAAAAAATCTTTTAAAAAAGGGGGAAAAAAAACTTTAAATCAGATTTATGTTTAGCTTAAAACCCAAAAAAATAAAACCTCAAAGACTATAAAAAAAAATACATGTTAAAAATCAGCCATGTTTAACCAGGCCAGTATAATAAATCATCATGTTGTTCTGTCTGTTTCTCTTGCAGACTGGTGTGTTACCAGCCTGAAGATTCCAGAGCCACTCTATCCTCTCAGCATTCTGCCACCGAACACCTGGTGAATGTTCACACCATGTTTGTGGAACCTTTTAACCCCATAGTGGGCGCCCAGTATCTAGTTCTGGGTGAAACAGAGACTGTAGAAGGTAAACTGTCTTTTCTGTGTGTGTATCTGTGTGTATCTATGAGAGCAGCGTTTTTCAACCAGTGTTTCGCGACACACCCCACTAGTGAGGTGCTCGGTAGGCATTGTAATCAGATGCCCGAACCACGCAATCTGGCTTCTCTCGACCCGGATGGCAGAGAGCCTCCGTCTATCTCTGCGAGAGAGCCTATGTATCCTACAGAGGAAGCTTATTTCAGCCGCTTGTAGCTGCAATCTCGTTCTTTTGGTCATCACCCACAGCTGGTGAATGTAGGAACGTAAATCCTGGTTACCATGGTGAGAGTAGGAACGTAGATCCTGGTTACCATGGTGAGAGTAGGAACGTAGATCCTGGTTACCATGGTGAGGGTAGGAACGTAGATCCTGGTTACCATGGTGAGAGTAGGAACGTAGATCCTGGTTACCATGGTGAGGGTAGGAACGCAGATCCTGGTTAGCATGGTGAGGGTAGGAACGTAGATCCTGGTTACCATGGTGAGGGAAGGAACGTAGATCCTGGTTACCATGGTGAGGGTAGGAATCTAGGTCCTGGTTACCATGGTGAGGGTAGGAATGTAGATCCTGGTTACCATGGTGAGGGTAGGAACGTAGATCCTGGTTACCACGGTGAGGGTAGGAACATAGATCCTGGTTACCACGGTGAGGGTAGGAACGTAGATCCTGGTTACCATGGTGAGGGTAGGAACGTAGATCCTGGTTACCACGGTGAGGGTAGGAACGTAGATCCTGGTTACCATGGTGAGGGTAGGAATCTAGGTCCAGGTTACCATGGTGAGGGTAGGAACGTAGATCCTGGTTACCATGGTGAGGGTAGGAACGTAGATTCTGGTTACCATGGTGAGGGTAGGAATGTAGATCCTGGTTACCATGGTGAGGGTAGGAACGTAGATCCTGGTTACCATGGTGAGTGTAGGAACATAGATCCTGGTTACCATGGTGAGGGTAGGAACATAGATCCTGGTTACCACGGTGAGGGTAGGAACATAGATCCTGGTTACCATGGTGAGGGTAGGAACATAGATCCTGGTTACCATGGTGAGGGTAGGAACATAGATCCTGGTTACCATGGTGAGGGTAGGAACGTAGATCCTGGTTACCATGGTGAGGGTAGGAACATAGATCCTGGTTACCATGGTGAGGTTAGGAACGTAGATCCTGGTTACCATGGTGAGGGTAGGAACATAGATCCTGGTTACCATGGCAGCCTCACTTCTGTCAGTCTGCTCCAGGACAGCTGTGGCTACAACAGTAGTTTACCATCACCTGGTATGGAGTGAATTAACATGTGAAGCGTCCTGAAAAGCGCTTTACAAGCACAATTTATTATTATTATTATTATTACAGGTGTCGGTGTGGTGGTTCGGGCTCGTGTGCTGAACTGTATCGATGGCGTCAACATGCCGCTCCTTCAGAAATCCATCAGCGAGCAGAGGAGTTTCTTCAAGGAACGAGACCCCCAACCTACCTGACCTGTGTCCTTGAATTCTAACCTGTACTTATCAGATGTATTTTTTGAGATTCTAATAAAATGTTTTTCTCTACGTGTTGCTGCTCTTTAAATCATGGCCTGCTGTCTTCCGGGACCAGGTCGTAGGGGTAACAGCCTGAGACCGGAAGCCCTTGCTTCCCTCACCCTGGCTATTCCCCTGCCAGCTGTGAGACATAGCCTCCACAGCAGGTCTGGGGTCTGCCTTTTGGTCTCCCGGTGGAATGTGCCCGAAGGACCTCATTTGGTTTCTCTCTACCTGGAGGAGAAATGGCTCTACTCCTAGCTCCTCCCTCTTTCTCTGAGAACCCAGCTACCCTACAGAGGAAGCTCGTTTCAGCCGCTTGTATCTTTCGGTCACCAGCTCTGATGGTATCATCTTCCAAACCAATGGCTTTAATTAAACCCACAGCTACTCGATACCAACTATAGATTGGTTTTGGTATCATAACCTATTAAAGGTTGTTAAAAAAAAAAACTCCAGACGTTTAACCATCATAATTTAAATTTATTGATCTTTTATTTTCATAATGTTTTAAACAGTTTGGAGTAAAAGAGAATCAGCGTTTCACCGTGTCCCTCAAACCCGAAAACAAAACCAAAGATAAAAGCTTTTAAATTAAATCACAAAGAAAGAAAATAAAGATTAATTCGCCCGTTTGTTTGGTAAACAGACCCACAGCATCAGGCAGCAAAGATGGAAGCCGGGTTCAGAATGTTAGATGGTCATACTCTCAGATGGCAGCAGCGGGTTTATAGAAAACAAGGTCTGGAATCAGAAGCGTGCAGATCGGGTGTAGCTGTCTTTGGAGGAGGCTGGCAGCATGGGCAGACCAGTCACCGGGTCGATACGGCATCGCGCCAAAGCTTGTTTGTAGTTGATTTTTTCCTTTGTGATTGGATCGGTGATGTTTTTGTTGTAGCTGGACTCGAACTGCAGCTCCCTCAGGATGCCGGTATCAATCATCTTGGAGTTGGCGGCGTCCGTGATGCTGACTCGGTTCCCTGTTTTTGGATCGATCAGTCCGCCGGTCAGGTGCTGCGCCTCCATGTAAGGGATGGAGGTCTCTTTCATCATCCAGCCTTTCTGCACGGCTTCCCCCAAAGAAAGGAGCTCCTTCGTCATTGGTTCTTCTACGCCGGTGAAAGCTTTCTGTGCGTTTAGTAAACGCTGTAACTGACTGTCGTCCACCAGACCTCTGTTCGCTGCCTTGTGAACGGGGTATTTCCTGCTGTTGCTGATGTCTACGATGCCCCCCGTAGCGGCCTGAGCCTCCAGGAGTCTGTGAGCTGTGGTGGGGTCGATCAGTTTGCGGAGCGCGGCGCTGCGTATTGGAAAACAAGTGTCAGTGTTTATGTCAATAATCCCTGCAATGGGATGCCTTTGAGGAGCCGGCTCAGGGGGGCTGGACTTACTTGTTGTGGTGGACTTTGGAAGGATTGAGTTGAACTTGGAGGGCTTCTCGTAGTCTCCTGCAACCAGGAGGGCGAATTCTGAGATGCGAATTTTACCGTTTTTGTATTGCCGCAGATCGTACTCAGTGAGCCTGCCTTGCTTAATGGCATCTTTGACGGAGTACTGCTTCCCGCTCTTACGATCCAGTAAGATGGTGGTCTCCCCTTCAGGTCCCATGGAGGTGATCTCCTCCCAGTCACACTCCAGGTCCTGCAGGTGGACGTATTGTTTGCGATCGATCAGGCCCTGCATGTAGGCGTCGTACGGGGACATGTCTTTGCCCGTATCTGGATCCAAGATGGAGATTTTGGTGAAGACGTTTGTCTCTTTGACCCTGTTGTCTGTTTTCTCGTCTTTCTGAAGGGCTTGTTTCAGATCCCGGATGGTCCCGTCTCGTTGGTGAATTTTGTCTTTCTCCTCTAAAATCTGTCGTTCGAGTTGCTCGACGTCTGAGACCATCTTCAAGCTCTTCTGCCGGCTGAGTTGTGTTTTCTCACTCATCAAGCGGCTCTGCTGCTGGAAGGACAACGTTGTGTCGTGTCTTTTGGTTTCCATTGTTCGGAGTTCTCGGGTGAGGTCGTCTTTATCTCTCAATAAGGAATCCCGTTTCAAGACGAGGCTGGTCTCTTCCCGTGAGGTGGAGGATTTACTGCTGAGGAGAAGGTTGATTTTATCGCTCGTACTTTTGATCAGATCCTCCAGATCCAGTCTTTCGAATCGTGCCTGGGACACTTGCTTCCTCAGAGCGTCTCTCTGCTCTTCGACTTCCTCGTCTTTCTCCACTCGGACGATCTCTTTGTAGACCGTTTTCTCTCCGGACTTCTCTCTCTGTAGGATCTCCAGCTTCGCCTGAAGGTTACGAATGTCCCTTTCCAGGCGCAGAATGTCCTCGCTTTCTTTCTCCATATCGGACCGCAAGCCGTTTGTCATCCTATCCAGTTTCGGGTCTCGCTCGACTTTCAGGAGCTCCTCAACAACAATGCTCTCCTCGACGGGTGGAGGCGCGCTCTCCAGCTGTGTGATGCGGAGACGGATGTCCCTGACTTCAGACTCAGCCTGAGTTCTCTTCTGAGGCTCGTCGCTCTCTCTGATGATCGTTTCTTTATCGGCCACCTTGGTTTTCAGCTGCTGTAAGTCGATCTCGGTCTGATGTCGGCTTCTTACTTCTTCGTCCAGGACCCGACTGAGCCTCTCGTGCTCCAGTCGTTGCTTCGGGTCTTTTTCTCGACGTTCCGTTATCTGCACGACTTCTTTCTCCTCTGGCTTCAGACTCTCTAGTCTGATATAGGTCTTTCGCAGGTCGAACACCATCTCTTCGATGCTGCGGCGCAGCTCCATCTCTTCACTAAAGTCTTTACGCAGACGGTCGGCCTCCTTCTCCAGCAGCGGATCCGGCTCGTACTTGATTACTTCTCTGGTGATGAGCTGCGTCTCTATCTTGGATTTTTCGGCTTTCAGTTCGTCTCTTTCTTTGCGGAGCAGCTGAACTTGGTCCTCCAGAGTGCGCTGGCGGTAATGCAGCTGGTTGACCTGGTCGTTCAGCTTCTGGATCACACGCTCGTTTTCAGGGCTTCGTTCCTCCTTAATGACCTCCTGTAGGACTTCCTTGTTCTCCACTTTGGGTTTCTCAGATCGAAGGATTTGGATGTCAGTGGTGACTTGGTTGATCTGCGTTTCCACATCAGCACGCTGCTTGTTGGAGTCTTGAATGTCTTTGCGGATTCGCATGATTTCCACTTCGGTACTCGGGTCGACCTGATAGGTCTCTTGAACAATTTCTTTCACGTGAATTTTGGGCTGCAGGTTTTGGATTTCCATGTAACGGCTCTGGAGTTCCTTCAGGTCTTTGAACAAGGTGTTGTTTTCCATCTTCTCTTCCTCGATGCTTGAGCGGATGCTCTGAGACGTGCTGATGAGGTTGGGATCCTGTTCGATTTGTTTAACTTCTTTTGTGATGATCTTCGGCTGAATGTTTGGGATCAGCCTTTCGAGGGCGTTGATCTGGCTCCTGGTTTGAAAGATTTCGTCGTTCAGAAGTTTGCTCTTCTTACTTTCATCTGAAATTTCTACATCAAATACTTTCAGTGCTTTCACCATCTCCGGGTTCTGCTCCACCTTCACCACTTCCTTCTTCACCACCTTCTCTTTAATAAGCGGCCTCTTCTGCTCCAGGATTTGTAGCTCGGTTTTTGTCTGAACGTGCTCTCCGTCTCTCTTGCTGATTTCTTCTTTCAGCTTGACTATTTCATCTCTTAGCTTGGCCGCTTCTTGGTCCAGTTTGGGATCTTTCTCACTCTGAGTTACCTCTTTAATCACTACCTTTGGAGGGGTATTTTTCACGGTTTCCTCCAGGATGGTGATTTTATTGAGCGTCACCTGTACTTCAGACTTTGTGCTGCTGTTTCTGAGATTTTCTTCGTGTAGTTTTTCCTTCAAATCGGCCAAATCTTTTTCCATTTTTGGGTCGCGGTAGTACTGCAGAACCTCCCTCTCCTCAACGCGCTCCACTCCTCTGCGGCTCTTTAGCGACATCAAACGATCTCTTAGGATTTTCAGCTCGTTTTCAGTCTGATTGGTTAAATGTTTTTGGTCGTCCAGCTCTTTCATCTGATTATCGACCTCATCAAAGGCCTTCTGCTGGCTCTGAAGTTCCACCTTCTTCTGAGAAACTATCTGATCTTCATTCTGCTGCAGGAAAAGCAAAACAATTCAAACTCTCACACTTTCAAAATAAAAGAACGTCTAGTGAAAGAGTTTTTTTTTTTTTTTAACGCCAAGTTTTATTGTCTTACTTTTGCGATGACGCTCTTGGCGAGGCTCATCTGTTTGAGGCGCTGGTTGTTTTCGGCCGTTGCTTCGGAGTAACGGTTCACCAGATCTTTTTCCTGTAACAACAAACCAGAGAATGAATTTTAAAAAAGCCCACAGTTACTCAGTACCAACCGTAGATTAACTGATCAAGATTGGGGTTCAAGTCCTGGAGTGGGGGTGAGGCTTGAATCACTGGTATTTCTGTGTGTAGTTTGCATGTTCTCTCTGTGTATGTGTGGGTTTTCTCTGGTTTTCTCCCACTCTCAAAAAACATCCATAATAGAGGTTCATAATCAAAACTATGAAAATTATTCATACGAATGAGTGTGTGTGGATCGTTGTAACCTGTTCGGGGTGTACCCTGACTCTTTCCTAACATTTGCCAGGATGGGCACTGGGATTTCCAGCGACCCCATTAGAGAGAGGGGTTCAGAAGACGTAAAAAACGACATTATAAGACATAACAAGAGTCACATGTCTGGATGTTCCTCCCCTCAACATGGTAACCAGGATCTACATTCTTACCCTCACCATGGTAACCAGGATCTACGTTCCTACCCTCACCATGGTAACCAGGATCTATGTTCCTATCCTCACCATGGTAACCAGGATCTACATTCCTACCCTCACCATGGTAACCAGGATCTACCTTCCTACCCTCACGTGGTAACCAGGATCTACATTCCTACCCTCACCATGGATCTACAGTACATTCCTACCCTCACCATGGTAACCAGGATCTATATTCCTACCCTCACCATGGTAACCAGATCTACGTTCCTACCCTCACCGTGGTAACCAGGATCTACGTTCCTACCCTCACCATGGTAACCAGGATCTACGTTCATACCCTCACCATGGTAACCAGGATCTACGTTCCTACCCTCACCATGGTAACCAGGATCTACGTTCATACCCTCACCATGGTAACCAGATCTACGTTCATACCCTCACCGTGGTAACCAGGATCTACGTTCCTACCCTCACCATGGTAACCAGGATCTACGTTCATACCCTCACCATGGTAACCAGATCTACGTTCCTACCCTCACCGTGGTAACCAGGATCTACGTTCCTACCCTCACCATGGTAACCAGTGTGGGTGTTGACCCAAAGAAAGAGATCACAGATACAAGCAGCTGAAATGATCTTCCTCTGCAGGGTGTCTGGGCTCTAACTCAGGGATAGAGGGAGGAGCTCTGCCATCCAAGAGTAGCTCAGAGTAGAGCCGTTGCTTTAGTGAACGGCGGCCGGGACGGTTCAGACAAAATGAACACGTTACCTCTTTCTGAACAGCATCGGCGAGAGAGAACTCGCATTGCGTCTTCGGCACTGTCGCTCCAGAGTTTTCAAGGGTACCGTTGAATTTGTCAACATTGGTGTCATACTCCTGTAAAAAGATAAAATATCAGGAACAGCGCCACCTACTGCCTCCTCTTAATTCACTGCTTTAAATGTAAGACGTTTAATCGAACGGATGGACGATCTTACATTGAGCAGCGTCTGAAGATCTTGAGACAGAGAAACCACTTTATCAACATCGTCTTCTTTTCTCTTCAGGTCGTCCAGGATTCTCTAGAAGCAGAACATAATGATGAGAAACAGACAAAACTACCTTCCTCAGAATGCCACGCCTCTTCAGCTCATCTCACCTGCTGGGAACTCTGCTTGGCGGCCATGTCTGACACGCCATCCGTGGGCTTCACTTGCTGACTGGGCAGCTGGTCCAGGAAGGAGTTGAGGGACTTACAGGTGCTCTGGAAGTCCTGGTTCATGTTTGCTGTGTCCTGCAGGAGCTTTTCCCTGAAAGAACCATGAAGGGTTCAAATAGAAACCTCATGAGGGATTTGGGACACTTAAACTGGTATCAATTTTGACATGAGCTCTGGGCTGAGGCTCAAATCTCGACCTTCCGGTTGCAAAATGGTCCCATAGAAGGAGTGTGACATCACTGGTTGTGTTCCGCTCCATAAAAATGAAGCAAATTCTTTCAGTTGAACGTTTGGAGCCGGAACGATGCGGTTTGATCTGCTTGCGTGTCGTTGCTTTCTCACCAACCAGGAGCTAGCTTTTTGAAGGCGATCTGTCTCGCTATAACGAGTGTAACGAATGTTTTAAAGAATGGTTACCGTGGAAACGTTGTGGCTGTGTTATGGCTACTGACTTTAATAGAAGTCTACAAACACTAAGACTTTTTGGAGCTGTTTGGAATGAAAGTGGACGTGAACTAGTTCCTGAAGACCAGGGCTGTCAAACATACGGCCCGTGGGCTGGAACAGGTCCACAAGGAGGTTCGATCAGGCCTTCTTCTTCTTCTTTCGGCTTTTCCCTTTAGGGGTCTCCACATCAAGTCAGTTTCTTCCATCTAACCCTATCTGCTGCATCCTCTTCAGTCACACCAACTATCTTCATGTCTTCCTTCACTGTATCCATGAACCTCCTCTTTGGTCTTCCTCTAGTCCTCTTTCCTGGTGGTTCCAAACCCAGCATCCTTCTTCCTATGTACTCTCTCTCTCTCCTCTGTACATGTCCAAACCATCTCAGTCTGGCCTCTCTGACTTTAAAACCTCTAACATGTGCTGTTCCTCTGATCCTGTCCATCCTGGTCACTCCCAGAGAGATCCTCAGCATCTTCATCTCTGCTACCTGTCTTTTCCTCTGTGACGCTGTCTCTAGACCAATCAGCATGGCCGCTCTCACCACACTGTCTCTAGACCAATCAGCATGGCCGCTCTCACCACACTGTCTCTAGACCAATCAGCATGGCCGCTCTCACCACACTGTCTCTAGACCAATCAGCATGGCCGCTCTCACCACACTGTCTCTAGACCAATCAGCATGGCCGCTCTCACCACACTGTCTCTAGACCAATCAGCATGGCCGCTCTGACCACACTGTCTCTAGACCAATCAGCATGGCGGGTCTCACCACAGTTTTGTACACTTTCTCTTTCATTTTATCTGAAACTCTTCTATCACACATCACACCTGATACTTTTCTCCACTCGTTCCAGCCTGCCTGCACACGCTTCTTCACCTCTTTTCCACACTCTCCATTGCTCTGGAATGTTGATCCTAGACACTTAAAATCTTCCACCTTCTTTATCTCTTCTCCCTGTAACCTCACTTTTCCATTTGGATCCCTCTCATTCACACACATATACTCTGTTTTACTCTGACTAATCTTCATCCCTCTTCTTTCTAGCGCAAACCTCCACCTCTCCAGCTTTTCCTCCACCTCTTCCCTCCTCTCACTACAGATCACAATGTCATCTACAAACATCATTGTCCATGGGGATTCCTGTCTGACCTCGTCTGTCAGCCTGTCCATCACCACAGCAAACAGCAAAGGACTCAGAGCAGATCCTTGGTGCAGTCCCACCCCCGCACTGAACTCAAATCGAGGTTCAATCAGGCCCACGGGATAAATTGAAAGTTGAAAAAAATTATATGAATTTATTTTTTTTTATTAAATGCAAGTCATAAATTATCCGCTAGAGGCCACTGTTTTACAACATGTACTGTTTGTTATAATTTATTTATATTCGGTTCTTTACCTGCCCGCACCCTTAAGAGCAAAAATGGCGTCAACAAAAAAAAAGAAAAGTGGATCAAGAATGTAGAATTTTCAATTTTGTGTAATGTTTTCAATAAATTTTGAGTTAAATTTCAAGTTTCACGAAGTCCTTTTGCGTCTTTACACAAAAACAAAGGGTTATTTAAAGCCAGTGGTGGAACGTAACAAAGTAAATGTACTTCGTTACTGTACTTAAGTAAAAAAATTGTGTATCTGTACTTTACTTAAGTAAAATTTAAGACCTGTACTTTTACTTTTACTTCACTACATTTTTAGAGTAAATATTTGTACTTTTACTTCGCTATATTTAAAAGTGTGTTTATATTTTTTGTTACATTTTCGTTCAGGAATTTGAAAAATACACAGGGTTTTTTTTAGCGCATCTTGAAGCCGCATCGCCAAAATCAAAAGAAGCAGTTGATCGGGAGAAGAAGTCATGAATCGAGAAACATTTTCCATTCATTCAAAAACCAAACATCAAATATAAACAAATTAAAAAGAGTCAGAAGATCGCTGTTCGTTGTGTTTACTTCAAAATAAAAAGTTGAGCCATCATTACACAGAGCAGGGGCGGATCTAGAATTTTCCAAAGGGGGTGGGGCTTTGACAAAGCCAATATATAGTGACTGGGGGGCCTCCCCCCCTGCCCCCCCAAAAACATTTAAAAAAATAAGTGTCATTTTCCTCCATTTTGGAGCCCATTCACTGGCCCTTTAAGAGGATAGCTTGACTTGTCCCCTCTCCTTTTATTTTATTTATTTATTTATTTTGTGGACCAAAAGAGGCGGGAGAGGGGGGGTCACACCCCTGCAGAGTATTTATCCTGGTTACCATGGTGACACCCTATAGCACAAAAAATAACATTTGAATTATGATCAAATACTTTTACTTTTTACTTAAAAAGTAAAATTTACACCAAATACTTTTGTACTTTTACTTAAGTAGATTTTTTTATTGGTACTTTTACTTTTACTTAAGTAATTTTTTTGCCTAATAATTTGTACTTTTACTTAAGTAAAAAAAGTGAGTACTTCATCCACCACTGTTTAAAGCTCAGTATGTTATCATTTTAAAGGTCCGCCCACGACGTCTACCTAGAAGTCCTATGTGGCCCGTGATGTGAAATGAGTTTGACCTCCTGCTGTAGACGGTCGTTCATGCAGAGCCTCACCTTTCCTGCAGCTCGTTAGCTACTTTAGCGTAGCGGTTCTGCAGCTGCTTCACGTCGTTCCGCTGCCGCTGGATGTCTGGACAAAACTCCTGAAAGTTCTGTTGAAGTTTGAGGCTTTGCTGCTCGCTTCGTTCCAGATCCTCGCTGAGTTTCTTCATGTCGCCCTGGGCCGCCGTCACGGCTTTACGCTGCCGCTGCGCACACAGACCAACATGTTACGGTTTTACTGGTCACACTTTGGTCTGGGTTTACTGGTCCGCTCTTACCTGGATGTCAGCTGTCCGTGCTTTGATGGCATCCGGACCTTCTGGAATCGGTCCGTCTTCACTGAGTTTTTTCTCAAAAGAAGAAATGAGACCGTCCACTTTCTTGATCTGATTCTCTAAGTTCAGAGAAGCGTTTGTTCTTCAAGAAAAAATAAAAATATAATAAGTTTATGTTTCTGTTAAATCGATAACGAAGAAGTAAACATGGACGTACTTGTTGGTGCTCAGGTCATTCAGCGCCGCCACGCCGGCGTACTTCTCCTTGGCAGCACTGAGTTTCTGCGGCAGGTCGGCGGATGTTCCGTTGGGATCTTTACCCACGAGGGGCTGCAGTTTGGTCTGGAGGGTCTGCTGCTGTTTCTCCATATCCTTCAGGGCTCGGTTCGCCAGCTGAACGACAGATTACCAACAGATTAAATCTTGTTTACTCACTGAACACACCGGGTACGGTCTCTTCATGGCTTCTGTTTTAGATCTCAGGTGACTGAAGTCAAACGTTCCACATATTCCTGGTTCAACAAATCTGAGTCAAACTGAATCTACAGAAATTGGGTCAGATGTTTTGAAGCGAAAACATATTAAAAAACGACCAGAATGTGACCCTCTGAGAAAAGGCATAGGCAAACTACGGCCCGCAGGCCACATGCGGCCTGGTAAGCGATTTAATCCGGCCCGCTTAAATTGAAAAACATTAAATAAATAAACATTGTTAATGTTTTATTTTTCTGTAATTCTGATGTTTCGTCACTAGATGGAGCCAAAGATACAACAACACTGCTCCCATTAAAATGTGTGTGTCTCCGTGATGCCCACGCTGTCAAAATAAACAGTGTGCACAGATATGGAAAGCCATACACACACGTAAACATTTAGCGCTTGTTTAAAATCTAGCGTCATTCTATTTATTGGTCTAATCTAGCGGGTACCAAAGCATGCCATCCATCTGATCCTGTTCTACCCTCACCATGGTGACCAGGATCTACGTTCCTACCCTCACCATAGTTACCAGGATCTATGTTCCTACCCTCACTATGGTAACCAGGATCTACGTTCCTACCCTCACCATGGTAACCAGGATCTACGTTCCTACCCTCACCATGGTAACGAGGATCTACTTTCCTACCCTCACCATGGTAACCAGGATCTACGTTCCTACCCTCACCATGGTAACCAGGATCCACCTTCCTACCCTCACCATGGTAACTAGGATCTACGTTCCTACCCTCACCATGGTAACCAGGATCTACGTTCCTACTCTCACCATGGTAACCAGGATCTACATTCCTACCCTCACCATGGTAACCAGGATCTACGTTCCTACTCTCACCATGGTAACCAGGATCT
The DNA here is from genome assembly GCA_902685375.1 of Neostethus bicornis. Classification (NCBI taxonomy): domain Eukaryota; kingdom Metazoa; phylum Chordata; class Actinopteri; order Atheriniformes; family Phallostethidae; genus Neostethus; species Neostethus bicornis. The sequence continues at coordinate 33,414,085 of LR738542.1, read as the reverse complement.
ACGTTCCTACTCTCACCATGGTAACCAGGATCTATGTTCCTACTCTCACCATGGTAACCAGGATCTACGTTCCTACCCTCACCATGGTAACTAGGATCTACGTTCCTACCCTCACCATGGTAACTAGGATCTATGTTCCTACCCTCACCATGGTAACCAGGATCTACGTTCCTACCCTCACCATGGTAACTAGGATCTACGTTCCTACTCTCACTATGGTAACCAGGATCTATGTTCCTACTCTCACCATGGTAACTAGGATCTATGTTCCTACACTCACCATGGTAACCAGGATCTACGTTCCTACCCTCACCATGGTAACTAGGATCTACGTTCCTACTCTCACCATGGTAACTAGGATCTACGTTCCTACCCTCACCATGGTAACCAGGATCTACGTTCCTACCCTCACCATGGTAACCAGGATCTACATGTTAGAACTCAATGTGGCCCACGAACCAAACAGTTTGCCCACCCCTGCTTTAAGAACATACGATACCTGTACTCATGCCCCATGTCGTCACACGGTGATAGATATGGTCACACATTCATCGTTTCCTTTTATTTTCTTATGAATACATTAAATGGTCACTTCCTAGTTTACCCCCCCTCATTGACCATTGGTAACTTCTTGATCCTCTCATCTGTAATCAGCCGGGTTAGGCTTCAGTATCCTCTGTGCCCCCGTGAGGGATCAGCAGTTCAGAAGATGAAAGAACAGAAGAAACATGCTAAGAGATTTTTTCTCACCTCCTGTTCCGCTTTCCTCATGGCCAGATCTCCTGTTGGGTCGGTTCGGCTCAGCGGGGCGCGCAGGCGACCCAGCGTGTCTTCTTCAGCATTGCTCAGATCCTTATCCAGCTCGTCCAGAGCCTCGGCCAGGGCCATGGTTTTGGGATCGGGTGGCGGTGCAGAGGACACTGGGGCTTCATGAAGAAAAAGAAGAAGAATTAGATTTTAACTACTTAAATAATTTGAACCAAATCAAAGAAACAAACCTATTTTTTGTGATTTAACTCCGTTTAATTTGTGATTCTTTAAATTTGCTTCCAAACCAGCTCGATTTCTTTTGATTTCCGCCAGTTCTGTTCCGAGTCTGAGTGAGAAAAAAAAAATTAAACTTCCTGTTTGTACTGGGGACAGTTTCCGGTCGCCATGGTTACTCACAGGTCCACTTTATCGATGGCATCCGGATCAGGAGGCGGGATCTGGAAGCAAACTCCTGGGAAGGTCTCCACGGTGCCGTGAGCGGACACCACGTCCCAGTTGTCCTTGTTGGAGTTGGACTTCAAAGTAACCTTCTCACCTCGAGACAGAGATGCCTGGCATGGAGACACGAAAGATTAACCAGGATCCAGGAAGAAAGGATCTAGAAGGTCGGCTGGTTTACCTTCTCTGTTTCCCAGTCACACAGGGACTCCAGTGTGATTGGTCTGTTGGGGGCGCTGCGGCGCAGCTTCAGAGGAGCGATGGTGGTGCTGCGTCGCCTCAAAGCAGAAAGCTGCTGTTCACAGTCCTTCACGGTGGACTCCTCGGACTGGTCGGAAACATTTATATTTAAAATAAATGGAGGATCGGTGTGGCTTCAGCAATAACTAGGACTCTGCATCGGTTCATCGGGGTGAGGAAAGAGCTGACCCGAAAAGCAAAGCTCTCGATTTACAAGCCGATCTACGTTCCTACCCTCACCATGGTAACCAGGATCTACGTTCCTACCCTTACCATGGTAACCAGGATCTACGTTCCTACCCTCACCGTGGTAACCAGGATCTACGTTCCTACCCTTACCATGGTAACCAGGATCTACGTTCCTACCCTCACCATGGTAACCAGGATCTACGTTCCTACCCTCACCATGGTAACCAGAATCTACGTTCCTACCCTCACCATGGTAACCAGGATCTACGTTCCTACCCTCACCATGGTAACCGGGATCTACATTCCTATCCTCACCATGGTAACCAGGATCTACGTTCCTACCCTCACCATGGTAACCGGGATCTACGTTCCTACCCTCACCATGGTAACCGGGATCTACATTCCTATCCTCACCATGGTAACCAGGATCTACGTTCCTACCCTCACCATAGTAACCAGGATCTACGTTCCAACCCTCACCATGGTAACCAGGATCTACATTCCTACAGTCACCATGGTAACCAGGATCTACGTTCCTACCCTCACCATGGTAACCAGGATCTACGTTCCTACCCTCACCATGGTAACCAGGATCTACGTTCCTACCCTCACCATGGTAACCGGGATCTACATTCCTATCCTCACCATGGTAACCAGGATCTACGTTCCTACCCTCACCATGGTAACCGGGATCTACGTTCCTACCCTCACCATGGTAACCGGGATCTACATTCCTATCCTCACCATGGTAACCAGGATCTACGTTCCTACCCTCACCATAGTAACCAGGATCTACGTTCCAACCCTCACCATGGTAACCAGGATCTACATTCCTACAGTCACCATGGTAACCAGGATCTACGTTCCAACCCTCACCATGGTAACCAGGATCTATGATCCTACCCTCACCATGGTAACCAGGATCTACGTTCCTACCCTCACCTTGGTAACCAGGATCTACGTTCCTACCCTCACCATGGTAACCAGGATCTACATTCCGACAGTCACCATGGTAACCAGGATCTACGTTCCTACCCTCACCATGGTAACCAGGATCTACGTTCCTACCCTCACCATGGTAACCAGGATCTACGTTCCTACCCTCACCATGGTAACCGGGATCTACGTTCCTACCCTCACCATGGTAACCGGGATCTACATTCCTATCCTCACCATGGTAACCAGGATCTACGTTCCTACCCTCACCATAGTAACCAGGATCTACGTTCCAACCTTCACCATGGTAACCAGGATCTACATTCCTACAGTCACCATGGTAACCAGGATCTACGTTCCAACCCTCACCATGGTAACCAGGATCTATGATCCTACCCTCACCATGGTAACCAGGATCTACGTTCCTACCCTCACCATGGTAACCATGATCTATGATCCTACCCTCACCATGGTAACCAGGATCTATGATCCTACCCTCACCATAGTAACCAGGATCTACGTTCCAACCCTCACCATGGTAACCAGGATCTACATTCCTACAGTCACCATGGTAACCAGGATCTACGTTCCAACCCTCACCATGGTAACCAGGATCTACGTTCCAACCCTCACCATGGTAACCAGGATCTATGATCCTACCCTCACCATGGTAACCAGGATCTACGTTCCTACCCTCACCATGGTAACCGGGATCTACGTTCCTACCCTCACCATGGTAACCAGGATCTACGTTCCTACAGTCACCATGGTAACCAGGATCTACGTTCCTACCCTCACCATGGTAACCAGGATATACGTTCCTACCCTCACGATGGTAACCAGGATCTACGTTCCTACCCTCACCATGGTAACCAGGATCTACGTTCCTACCCTCACCATGGTAACCAGGATCTACGTTCCTACCCTCACCATGGTAACAAGGATCTACGTTCCAACCCTCACCATGGTAACCAGGATCTACGTTTCTACCCTGGGTAGGAACTCGGTGTGGAGCCGCTCCTTCTCCAGGTTGAGAGACGCTAGATGGGATGGTTCGGGCATCTGGTCAGGATGCCCCCGAGCGCCTCGCTGGTGAGGTGTTTCGGGCACGGAAACTAACGATGGTTTAAACATATGAAGGATCATTAAAACTAACGGTCTTCATTAGATTTTCCTCTTTTTATCAGGTCTTTCTGCATGTTTGGAAGGACCGTCTTACCTCCAGCTGAAGGAGGGTCTGGGAGTTGCTCTGCTGGCTGATGGCACTGGGATCCAGACTCTTGTTGAGGTTGGTCAGGGTCTCAGAAAGCTGCTCCACGTCTAGCTGGTACTGAAAGCAAATCAAACACACACCGGGATCGTTTAATATGACTGAATGAAGGAACTGGACAGAGTTTAGTCGATAAAACAGTGACGATGTGTCGGTAACGTGGCAGCCAATCATCATAAACTATATCACTGGTTTTTATTGGTGCAAAACAAAGACTGTTTATTGGATCTAATCGAATCCACCTGCATGCCAAATAGGAAGTCACTTCTGGTTTCATATTACAGACTTGTCTGAGTGACATCAGATGCAGAAAAAGCCGAGTAAATTGAATTCCCTTCGATGATGTCACACTCACTATCACCGCCCACATGTCCCACCTACCCGTTTAAACTCCTCCAGGTTGTCCAGGTGTGCCTCCTGGCAGATGCACAGGTTCAGAAACTTCTGCCACTCGCTACGCACGGCATCTCGCTCGGCCTGAATGGAACCGAGAAAAATTCTGATGAATCCAGATTCTGTTGAAATAAAACCTGGACGTGCAGCGGGATCCGTACCTCGATGGTCGAGCTGGCAGGGTGCTTCATTTCAATGAGTCTGTCTCCTTCGTCCTGCAGCTTGTTCACCTCCGTCTCGTGAAAAAGCAGCTGGTTGTTCTTAAAATTCTGATTAGGAATAAAAACAAAGATAAAAAGTGAATGAAAAGAGTTTTACTAGGAAATCAAGAAGTCCAGGGTATGTACGAGATCGCAAATGGTGGGAGAAACGGGAGGTTAGGTGTCTCTCCAAGGACACATAGGCAGGAGCTCAGTGGGATTCAATCCTGAAACTTCCGATCCAAAGGCGAACATTCGACCACTGAGCCATCGCCTACCCCTCTAAAGATGGAGAAATGATTACATTTTGAGGGTGAGCTGGTGTTCTGTCGAGTTGAGTTACCCCCGAGATGAACTACACAGCGCTCCCGCATGCTCGTGAAGAAACCTAACTCCACCCCCAGTGACATAACCCTCGTCGAAATGAGCTACCTAGTGCTACAGCTTCGATGAGGCAGCACAACTCTACAGAACACCAATGTCCTGAAGAGATCTGCGACTTTGCGCCTCTGCACATGCCCAGAACGCTACCCCTCCCTTCCAGATCTTCTAACCTTTGAGAACTGCAACCTGCTTTACGTCTATTGGAATTAGGGTTAGGGAAGGCATGGGCAAACTACGGTCCGCGGGCCACATTTGGCCTGTTTAATGTTTTAGTCTGGCCCGCCAAACTTAAAAAAATTAAATAAACAAACCTTGTTAATATTTTATTTTTTGTGTAATTCTGATGTTTCGTCACTAGATGGAGCCAAAGGTACAACAACACTGCTCCCATTAAAATGTGTGTGTCTCCATGATGCCCACGCTGTCAAAATAAACAGTGCGCACAGATATGGAAAGCCATCGGAGCCAATACACACACGTAAACGAGCGTGTTAGATGTTAAAACAAACAAAAGGTTACATCAAGCGCTTAGATTTCAAACCGAGCGCCGCTAGATTTGAAATTTAACGCTCATGATGTAACATTTAACGCTTGTTTAAAATCTAGCGTCATTCTATCGGTCTAATCTAGAGGTTACCAAAACATGCCATCCATCTGATCCTGTTCCGCCCCCATGGTCAAATGTTAGAACTCAATGTGACCCACAAACCAAAAAGTTTGCCCACCCCTGGGTTGGGGTTGGTTTTGGGAACTTAGATCTATCAAGACCAGATGAACCCGCAGATCTTGATGGAACACCGGGTCGATGATTGAGTCCAGGAGTGTTTTAAAGATTCTCTTTAGATTTTTTTAGCTAATTAAAAGCCATTATTTGGTGGATTAGGAGACGTTCCGTTTCGTTCCCTCATCTTCCGCTTGTTCCGGGGTCGGGTCGCGGGGGCAACAGCCTCAAGCGGGCAGCCCAGGCCTCTCTCTCCCCGGCTGCATCTTCTAGCTCACCTGGAAGGATCCCAAGTCGTTCCCCGGCCAGCTGTGAGACATAGTCTCTCCAGCAGGTCCGGGGTCTGCCCCTTGGTCTCCTCCCGATGGGACGGTCCAACCCTCACCATGGTCACCAGCTGTGGGTGACTGAAAGAATGAGATCGCGGGTACAAGCGGCCGAAATGAGCTTCCTCCGCAGGGTGGTTGGGTTCTCACTCAGAGATCGGATGAGGAGCTCTGCCATCCGGGAGGAGCACGGTGTCGAGCCGCTCCTCCTCCAGGTCGAGAGGAGCCAGATGGGGTGGTTCAGGCATCTGGTCAAGATGCCCCCCGAGCGCCTCGCGGGAGAGGTGTTTCAGGATTAGGAGACGTATGCTACGTAAAACCAACGTATGGTGAATTAATGGTCATACTTTGGTGGATTAGTAACCGTTATTTAATAGGATTGACCATCGTTTTTTCTTAGATTAAAAGCTGATGAACATTAGATTGCCAGCCATTAACTGGTGGATTGACGGCTGATGTTTGATGGAGAATAAAAAGTATAGATTAAAAGAAAAACAATCAAAGCAGGCGTACGTCGTACTGCTGACGGACATCTGGAGGATCCATCATGGCGTCGCTCCAGTCCTGTTTCTTAATCTTATCCTGCTCCTTCTTCAGGAAGGCCAGCTCCCTGGTGGACGCCTGCATGTACTCATGAAGGCTGTTCAGATAGTGCCGACGCCACTTTGAGTTTTCCTGCAAGAAGGAAACAAAGAAAAATTCAGGATGAGATTCCTTGAGATGAAAGCATGAGATTTGTTTTATGAACAAGCCGAGCTCTTTGGCGGCCAAAGATAATTCCCTCTGATAATCTACGGGTTTATGATTCTTATCTCAGAGCATTTAGTGTATTCTAAATCCTTAGCTTCACATCACAACATCTGCCAATGGACAACACCCGCCATGACAGTTGGGGTAAAACTAACCAGTCCAGAGCAATGGAGAGTGTGTAAAAGAGGTGAAGAAGCATGTGCAGGCAGGCTGGAACAGGTGGAGAAAAGTATCAGGTGTGATGTGTGATAGAAGAGTTTCAGATAAAATGAAAGGGAAAGTGTAGAAAATCGTAGTGAGAGCGGCCATGCTGATTGGTCTAGAGACAGCGTGGTGAGAGTGGCCATACTGATTGGTCTAGAGACAGTGTGGTGAGAGTGGCCATGCTGATTGGTCTAGAGACAGCGTGGTGAGAGCGGCCATGCTGATTGGTCTAGAGACAGCGTGGTGAGAGCGGCCATGCTGATTGGTCTAGAGACAGCGTGGTGAGAGCGGCCATGCTGATTGGTCTAGAGACAGTGTGGTGAGAGCGGCCATGCTGATTGGTCTAGAGACAGCGTGGTGAGAGCGGCCATGCTGATTGGTCTAGAGACAGCGTGGTGAGAGCGGCCATGCTGATTGGTCTAGAGACAGTGTGGTGAGAGCGGCCATGCTGATTGGTCTAGAGACAGCGTGGTGAGAGCAGCCATGCTGATTGGTCTAGAGACAGTGTGATGAGACCCGCCATGCTGATTGGTCTAGAGACAGTGTGGTGAGAGCGGCCATGCTGATTGGTCTAGAGACAGTGTGGTGAGAGCGGCCATGCTGATTGGTCTAGAGACAGTGTGGTGAGAGCGGCCGTGCTGATTGGTCTAGAGACAGTGTGGTGAGAGCGGCCGTGCTGATTGGTCTAGAGACAGTGTGGTGAGAGCGGCCGTGCTGATTGGTCTAGAGACAGTGTGGTGAGAGCGGCCATGCTGATTGGTCTAGAGACAGCGTGGTGAGAGCGGCCATGCTGATTGGTCTAGAGACAGTGTGGTGAGAGCGGCCATGCTGATTGGTCTAGAGACAGTGTGGTGAGAGCGGCCATGCTGATTGGTCTAGAGACAGTGTCACTGAGGAAAAGACAGGAAGCAGAGATGGAGGTAGCAGAGATGAAGATGCTGAGGATCTCTCTGGGAGTGACCAGGATGGACAGGATCAGAGGAACAGCACATGTTAGAGGTTTTAAAGTCAGAGAGGTCAGACTGAGATGGTTTGGACATGTGCAGAGGAGAGAGAGAGAGTACATCAGAAGAAGGATGCTGGGTTTGGAACCACCAGGAAAGAGGACTAGAGGAAGACCAAAGAGGAGGTTCATGGATACAGTGAAGGAAGACATGAAGATAGTTGGTGTGACTGATGAGGATGCAGGAGATAGGGTTAGATGGAAGAAACTGACTTGCTGTGGCGACCCCTGGAGGAAAGGAGAAGAATGACAGTGATTCTTACCAGCATGTTGTTGTACTGTTTCTTTAGGACTGTGTACTTCTCCTGTAAAAACAAAGTGAAAAACACTTTAATCACTTACATTCATTTATTTGACAAACTAAATTTCAACCGGAAAAAAAAAGAACATCAAAAAAGAAAAAAAGTAGAAAATTTGACATGAATGATAAACACATCAGGAGTGGACCAACGTGTTCTGTTTATAGGACCCGGGTCGCCAGGCAACAGCCTCGGATGGGAAGTCCAGGCTCCTCCCACCCCAGCGGCATCCTACATCTCATCTAGGAGGATCCTGAGGTGTTCCCTGTCCAGCTGTGAGACATAGTCTCTCCAGCAGGTCCGGGGTCTGTTTTTGGGTCTCCTCCCAGTGGGATGTGCCTGAAACACCTCACCAGCAAGGCATTCAGGAGGCATCCTTACCACTCCATCTGGCTTCTCTCAACCCGGAAGAGCAGCAGCTCCACTCTAAGCTCCTCCCGGATGGCAGAGCTCCTCCCTCTATCTCTGAGTGAGAGCCCAGCCACCCTGCACAGGAAGCTCATTTCGGCTGCTTGTATTCCAACCACTGCTTTCAGACTAAATGGGGCCTGTTCTGTTTGGGGTTGATCGTGTGTGGCTGTGTTGCTCACCTGGCTTCCAGCTGAACTGACACAGAGCTGAGCCTGATACGCTTCAATCTCTCTGTGCAGGATGTTGTGAGCAGCGATCTGTTTCTCCAGGTCGGCCATGGTGGGTCCATACTGCTCCGTTTTCACCAGTTGCTGAAAGTAAAACAAGAAAACTTTCTGTATGTATCAGGTGTATCCTGCCTGAATCAGGACAGAGTGATACCCGCTTCCATCCCAAGGTTCCCAGTGAAGTTCTGCTTTATCCAGGGTTTGTTTACCTGCTTCTCGTTCAGGATTGGTTCCCAGTCAATGAGCGGCATCATAGAAACGTCATTAATCTGCTCGTAAATGTCTCGAAAGAAGGAGCAGTCCTTCAGCCAGCGCTCGTGTAAATGTTTCACACTGACAGAAAAAAACACAAAATAAATCAAGACTTTTACAGGAAATTATTTGGAGTGTTTTTCAGAAAAATTAACTTTTTAGCTTGAAAACTTTTTTAGTCATTTTCAACGTCTCCGCTCATCCGGAGCCGGGACGTGTAGGAAAACAGCCTCAGACGGGAAGCCAGGCTTCTCTCACCCCAGCTGCATCCTCCAGCTCACCCAGGAGGATCTAGAGGTGTTCTCTGTCCAGCTGGGAGACACAGTCTCTCCAGCAGGTCGGGGTCTGCCTCTGGGTCTCCTCCCACTGGGATGCATCCAGAAGAACTCACCAGCAAGGTGTTTGGAAGGCATCCTAACCAGATGCCCGAACCACTCCATCTGGCTTCACTCGACTTAGAGCAGCAATGGCTCTACTCCGAGCTCCTCCCATTTGGCAAAGGTACTCGCTCTGTCTCTGAATGAGAACCCAGCAACCCTGCCGAGGAAGATCATTTCGGCCGCTTGGATCTGAGACACCCCCACTTGTTACTATGGTGAGGGTAGGAACGTAGATCCTGGTTACCATGGTGAGGGTAGGAACATAGATCCTTGTTACCATGGTGAGGGTAGGAACGTAGATCCTGGTTACCATGGTGAGGGTAGGAATGTAGATCCTGATCATCATGGTGAGGGTAGGAACGTAGATCCTGGTTACCATGGTGAGGGTATGAATGTAGATCCTGGTTACCATGGTGAGGGTAGGAACGTAGATCCTGGTTACCATGGTGAGGGTAGGAATGTAGATCCTGATCATCATGGTGAGGGTAGGAACGTAGATCCTGGTTACCATGGTGAGGGTATGAATGTAGATCCTGGTTACCATGGTGAGGGTAGGAACGTAGATCCTGGTTACCATGGTGAGGGTAGGAACGTAGATCCTGGTTACCATGGTGAGGGTATGAATGTAGATCCTGATCATCATGGTGAGGGTAGGAACGTAGACCCTGGTTACCATGGTGAGGGTATGAATGTAGATCCTGGTTACCATGGTGAGGGTAGGAACGTAGATCCTGGTTACCTTGGTGAGGGTAGGAACGTAGATCCTGGTTACCATGGTGAGGGTAGAAACCTAGATCCTGGTTACCATGGTGAGGGTAGGAACGTAGATCCTGGTTACCATGGTGAGGGTAGGAACGTAGATCCTGGTTACCATGGTGAGGGTAGGAACGTAGATCATGGATACCATGGTGAGGGTAGGAACGTAGATCCTGGTTACCATGGTGAGGGTAGGAACCTAGATCCTGGTTACCATGGTGAGGGTAGGAACCTAGATCCTGGTTACCATGGTGAGGGTAGGAACGTAGATCCTGGTTACCATGGTGAGGGTAGGAACGTAGATCCTGGTTACCATCTCAGCTGCTTCATACTCGACACCAATCATTCATGGAGCGTCAGAGATTGATTTATTGATTTATTTATTTTAATAAAATGACTCACTCGTTTTCGATGTCTTTGGCCTGCGGATGTTTTTTTTTTTTTATTTTATCGACATCCAGAAAAAGCGCCTCGAGGAGAGTCTCAGCTTCGCCCAAACTGGTGGAAACTTGTTCTTTGTGTTCAAACTCCTCGTCTTTTTTCTCGTGTTCCGCATCCTGCAGAAAAACATTGATTACTGTAAATAATGAAGATAAAATAAACAGATTCTGCAGATGTTTTTTTTTTTTTGCTCACCACGGCCAGCATCTCTTCTGCTTTCAGAATGTCTTTTTCCACCTTGTCGGCAAATTCCTGCATCTGCTGGATCAGCTGGGCCAGGTTTGTGGCCTGGGTCCTACAAGAAGAGACAAAGATCACACGTTAATGATCCAGAGTATATCTTTAAATCTTTTGTTGGTTCTCTAATTGATACGCCGTCAGTTTGAGCTGCAAAAAAAAAATCAATATTCTTTTCATATTTTTAAATCAACACCTTCAATCAACCGATTGCAAAGATTCTTTGGGGATTTTTTTTTCTGGCGCCACCTTAATTTTGTTTTATTCCAGCAACTAGGTCAGGGATTGTCAGCATTGGCTTATGGTTACAGCAATGGGAGAACGTCCTATCCAATCATAGAACAGAGATGACGGTGTGACATGAACACAAGAGTCCATCCTCCATGTTTGTAGTTCTGTAGATAAACCTCCATGTTTGTAGTTCTGTAGATTAACCTCCATGTTTGTAGTTCTGTAGATAAACCTCCATGTTTGTAGTTCTGTAGATAAACCTCGATTTTGTAGTTCTGTAGATAAACCTCCATGTTTGTAGTTCTGTAGATTAACCTCCATGTTTGTAGTTCTGTAGATAAACCTCCGTGTTTGTAGTTCTGTAGATCAACCTCCATGTTTGTAGTTCTGTAGATAAACCTCCGTGTTTGTACAAGTAGTTCAGTAGATCAACCTCCGTGTTTGTAGTTCAGTAGATCAACCTCCATGTTTGTAGTCCTGTAGATCAACCTCCATGTTTGTAGTCCTGTAGATCAACCATGCTACACGGTCCGTGTTGGTAATGATTCCGCAGATTGAAAATTTAAAGACAGTGTTTAGGAAGTTTATTCAGGGAAGACTTTGTTCAGGTGCGTTACATATGGTCACGTCCGTTATGACCAGAACGAACCCGCTCAGTGCAGAGCGAAAGACTCAAAGCTGTGAGGTCAGACTGTTCCCAGGCCAAACATTCTAATAAATACCTTTAAAATTATTTGTGTGGTTGTGAAAAATTTAACGGCGTGGGAAGTTAACAAAAACACAGAAGTTCAACCTGAAATACAGTTTAAAAGCTGCACAGGCCGAGGGTTTGAGTCACAGGGTGGGAGCAAAGCTTTAAACACTGGTCTTTCTGTGTGTAGTTTTCATGTTCTCCCTGTGTATGTGTGGGTTTTCTCTGATTTCCTCCATAAACATACATGTTAGGTTGATTGGCTGTTGTGGAATTACCCCTCGGAATGAGTGTGTGGATGGTTTCAGTGGGTGTGGCTCTGCAACAGACTGGTGACCTGTTTAGTGTGTACCCTGCCCCTCATCTAAAATTAGCCAGGATAGGCTCCAGCAGCCCTGTGACCCCGTATAACATAAACGGTTCAGAAGATGAATGAATGAACTTTATTGGTAAAAAGAAAAAAGCTGAAAATTTATAACAAAAGCTGAAGAAAAAACAGGTTTTAAATAAAAACTGAGTAAAAATAAAAACCTCTTAAAAATGAGTTTTTAAAGGTGAAATTTGAAGGTTTGAAAATTTATCAGAAATGAATCACTAAACAAATCACAGATGAGCAGGAGTGGACCTGAATAGGTCACCAGTAGGGGTGAGGTGTTGTGATCCGGTCTCCAGCGTTCTTTCCTCACAGGCAGCTCATCCCGTTCTCACACCCGCTCCACATCCACTCCTCATCAGCTCTACGACCTTCAGCCAACGCCGGACTATTGGTCACCTTCCGGTAACAATCATCGGTCTTTCTAATCCTGCTTTGAACTAATATCCGACTGTTTTCCCAGAAATTCAGCCCTGATTCTCCATCCGTCCGTCTGCCTGCTCGTCTGCTCCGTCTGCCGAACACGGAAACCCATCCTCTCTCCCTGCCCGTCATCTCCATCCATGTTTGGAATATATTTCTGGTCTTTTACTCTGAGTCCGCGCTTGGATTCCTGGTACCTCACCTCGACATATCATGTCTGTTCCAGAGCCACACACACACATTCATTCCCAGGGACCAATCAATCTAACGAGCATGTTTTTGGACGATGGGAGGAAACCAGAGAAAATCAAGCGTACACAATCAATACGTCCAAGCCTCAGAACGGGACTCAAACCCCCAACCTTCCCCCTGTGAGGCCACCGTGCTTAAAGTTAAAATGTAAATAACAATAATACTCGTCAGGGTTCGTTTATCAGATCAAACGACTCAGACTGAAAGGCCTGATCAGGACATTCCTCGTGACAAGTTTCTATCTGACAGACGGTAAAACTGGAAGAGCTGCATTACTGAGTGAAAGACCCCACCCTGACCCGACACCACCCTCAATCCGTCCTCACCACACCACACCCCACCCTACCCTCACCCCACCCTTACCCTGACCCACCCTCACCCCACTCGTACCCTCACCCCACTCTTACCCTTCAATACACAAAACATTACTGGTGAGAAGTTTATAAAATGAGGATCAAAAAAATGTTTTCA